>JAMWYP010000361.1:385589-415589 GCA_025563575.1 Acacia pycnantha | reverse complement strand
TTTCAGCAGAGAATATAGATATGAAAAAAAAGGTAACCGCCGTTTTTTTTATTAGTTTTTAAGTTGAATGTTCATTCTGATGATAAGTAGTCGATTAGGAGAACTGCTATGTCACTACAGGGTATACTCTTCCTCATCTTTCATTATTCATATTTTATGTCCTAGAACATAGATATTCTAGATACCCATTATGAATCGCCCGCCAAAGTCTTCCTACTTCTCCAATGTTCCAATCAGATCCGAAGAGAAAGAAAGAAAAAGTCAGTGGACCTGAATTGAATCATGACTATATAAGCTATTCTGATATTAAGATTCGATATAGATGAAATCGTGGAAGCGGACCTTTGATTTCCTTGGACCACGTAAGAATTCGTCGTCCGATTTTTTCTTCTTGTTCCTGAATGCTTCATAGGAATCCATCGCTATTCCTTTATTCCACCGAGAAAGGTTCATTCCGAGTCACAAGAGCTTTTTTTTTTATTTCGTTATGGTAATGCAATGCAAGAGGTCTCAGAAATAAGGTTGTTTCTGATGATGAAAAGAGCTTTTTTTTATGTTATGGGAAATTGATGAAAACCCGATATTTAAAGGTCGGTAATGTTAGAAGACGACTGTCGGTATCTGATGGTAAGTAAGATACCTACGGTCGGTATATCTTTGAAAGCTCAGACAGAGAGAATAAACGGACTCCTCGAGGGCTACTTAAGGCACTTTAGTGCAAACCAACCAGAAGGACTGGAGCTGTTGGATGTTGCTCAGTGCTGCTATAAATTAACAACCAAAAAGCTCTGCGTCGAACTTCAGCCCCTTCGAGTTGGCCACGGGGCAACAGCCTCTGACGCCCCACACCATTGCGGCAGGAGGGGGCTTGCCCATCAGCCTACTTTGCCAAGACGTGGCAGGAGCGCAACGACCTAGCCCAAACCACCTACTTAAACAACCTAAAGGCCTTATGTAATGTAAAAAAACCGAGGAAAATAACGTCAAGTAGAAACGAACAAGGTCTTACGGCACGATCGCTATATCTTTTCTTTTTCTTTATCTCTCCTCTATTCTATAGAAAGAGGGGATGATACGTGGCGTGGTATACCTGATCGTTTGGTCAACGAGACGTACATAAGTCGACATAGCTCCATGTATATGTTCTTTGGAGCTAGAACCAAAAAATCGAATGAAATGAAATAATGGTGAGCCTAGGGCGACGAACATGGCTCAAGGGTGTCTATACAAAGCCCTTCTCTTCTTCACTCAAAGAGGCAATGCACTCTTTGAATGGTACTTGATTCATAAAATAAAGAATGAAGATTTTGGTTAGAAGTTATACTGACTTTATAAAAGGAAATGCCACGCTCCGCGTGTCACGAGATATGGGGCGTTATAATCGAAGGGTCATACTTCTCGGCCCTATTACGGTAAGGCCAATGCACTAGCCAGCCGGTGTGGTGGCGAACACGCTGTGCTGTAAGCTGTTCACCTTGTATACGGAGGAGATATAGAAAGTGTGCCGTGCGTGATTCATAAGATTCTATAGTAGCACCAGTATATTATTTTAGTTTTCACTTAGCCCGCCTCTCCCATGACTTTCCGGACCAACCAACCCGGATCTGCCCTCGAAAGTCTCTCCGCATTTTGGGAGCAGAGCATGCAAAATCGAGCAATGAATCTTAGAAAAATTGCATTTTGAACGGCACGACTCTTTCGATTTTTTCGCTGGCATTTGAGTTGTCTCCCCTCCTTTTTCAATCGACACACTCGACGCAGATAGCTCCGGTGGCCCCGGCTTCCGCCTCTATCAGGCGGCGACAGCCCCCACCTCCACAGCCACAGCATGGAGGAGCAGCTCCTTAATCCGCATTACAACCAATCCTAATTTTCTCCAGATCGATATATGATGCTAAACCGAGACCGAGATAGAGAGAGAGGGCTGCCTGCCCGGTTGGCTTTTCGAGACAAAAGCACTCATAGGAATGGTGCTAATTCCTATGTTCCTTCTAGTCGTTTCTCGTTTGGTTTCGGGAGCCTCCCCCTCCCCGTCCCTTACTCGTCTTTTGAATGAAAGCCGTCATCCTGGATTTCTTTTTCGGGCTACATAAATTATTATAAAAATTTCCTCGGGTCTGACGAAATCTATAAAAATGAAAAGCCCGGGTAGAAGCACAAACAAAAGGAGAGAGGAAAAGTAGAAAAAGGGGGGGAGGAGACTAGCCTAAAGACTTCCCACTGGACGAGAGGTGCACCTAACCCACCTACCCACTCACTCATCAATCACGGTGTTCAGCTGACTTGCTTGCACTGAGAGACCCCTATTGTATTGGAATTAGGCGCCCATCTTTTTTTTTTTACTGTTGTCAACTAATCTCTTCAATGTTCGATTATACTCTATGTTAGAACATTTCTGTGAATGCTATTCTGATCTAAGTGGTCCTATTCTGTGTCCCGTGCTAGGAAGCATTATTCCTCTTTTCATTCCAAATTCAAGAATACGACCGATACGATTGATTGGTCTGTGTGCCTCTCTTATTACTTTTTTGTATTCCCCTGTTCCTCGGATACAATTCGATCCTTCTACGGCCAAATCTCAATTTGTGGAAAGCCTTCGATGGCTTCCTTATGAAAACATCAATTTGGATTTGGGTATAGACGGTATCTCTTTATTCTTCGTGATATTGACCACATTTCTGATCCCTATTTGCATTTTAGTGGGTTGGTCTGGTATGAGAAGTTATGGGAAAGAGTATATTACAGCATCTCTAATTCGTGAATTTCTAATGATCGCCGTGTTCTGCATGCTGGATCTTCTACTATTCTATGTTCTTCCCGAAAGCGTGCTAATCCCTATGTTGTGCGGAGCTGAGCATCTTATATTCGCTGGGATAAAGCTTTTCCTCTGCAGGGGCCTTGTGCAGTAAACCCCCTACGGGCGGTCGTCCGTCGTCGTAAAGTAGTCCCCGCGAAGCTTTCGGGAAGAGGGGTAGTCTTGTGCGTAAGCATAGCATTTCTGGTCGAACCCGCCCAACCCAACTAAGACGAACCGAACCTGACAGACACATCTTTTTCCTTTTGTTTGGGATGGTACTCCGAGTAGTGGGTACCTCGTAGGACCTCGACCCGCCTACTCGGGTCTTGTATGGATATGCAGGAAGGGGTGCTCCTAGGTGTGTGTAGGGGTTGTGTTTGTTCGCGAGAATGGATTCCTCGTCAAGTCTGTTTGGGGGGTGTGGACACACTTGCGCGAATTCGGGTAACGGCTACAAGGGAGAAATCGAAAGGAAACTGTACCCAACCAGGGATGGACGTAAACTCGTAAGCTACCGAGGGTAGGGATAATCGTCCAGGTCTTATTGTGAAACAAAAAAGCCGCCCCGCCACAGCAGGCGGGTTGGTTCCTCTGTCGTCGCCGGGGAGCTCTTGGTGAGGAGACCAACGGATAAGTTGCTAAAACAAACGGGAGGGGAGGATCGACCCGTTCAGTAGAATTCCGAAGAAAGACTGTTGGCAGCAGGTGGAGACATTTCTTTGGCCCCCTTCAAACGGAAATGCGGGCAGGGTTAAGCTCGGTAGAGGGTTCGAGAATAGGGTAGGGTCCTTTCTTTAAGATTCAGATAAGAAAAGAGTTCCAAACCTTTATGCATGCACCTTCGTACAAGTGCTGCATACAAGTTCCGGCCAGGATAATTGGGAAACAAAAACCAATTGGAACCGCTCACATCACAGTAGTAGTAGCGTAAAGCCGTAAGTCGGGGGGCGGCCATAACATAAGGCTATTACTTTCACATCTCTCTCTATATATATCTACAGATATATAGAGAGAGAGAGATCCGCTGCGTGAGCAACCCGACTGTGCGTTACATGTGCTCTACAGGCCGCACTCCATCTTTCTTCCCAACGAGCCCTTTTTTTGATTTGGAAGACGGGCGGTTCGAAAGGCATGGTTTTCAGTATGTCTCCAGATAGGGCCCCCCACTAGTCCGGCTAGCTAGTGAGCGGTTCTTTCGGGCGAGAAGCGGGCCGGGCCCGTAGGGCGGGCATCTCCCGCAACGCAAGCTGCATTGTTCGCCACCACCCGAGAAGCAAAAGATTCGAGAGTCCAGGCTGAAAATACATGCATAGATAGTGGTCTAATGACAAGGGCCGACGACGGAAGCTCGGGACGGAGCCGTATGATGCGGAAGTCTCACGTACGGTTCCCTGAGAAGGGAGTGGCTACCTACTGGAGCTTCGACCAACCACCACCGGTCAATTCCGCTTTGGGGCCACCCCTTACTCTACCATTATTATAGGGGTATGGGGTTCGAGACAAAGAAAGATCAAGGCAGCATATCAGTTTTTCCTTTATACTTTACTTGGATCTGTTTTTATGCTATTAGCTATTCTGTTGATTCTTCTCCAAACAGGGACCACCGATTTACAAATATCATTAACCACAGAATTTAGTGAGCGGCGCCAAATCTTTCTATGGATTGCTTCTTTCGCCTCTTTCGCCGTCAAAGTGCCTATGGTACCAGTTCATATTTGGTTACCCGAAGCTCATGTAGAGGCACCTACGGCAGGATCCGTCATCTTGGCAGGAATTCCTTCAAAATTGGGAACCCACGGGTTTTTAAGATTTTCAATACCCATGTTTCCCGAAGCGACACTTTGTTCCACTCCTTTCATTTATACTCCAAGCGCGATTGCTATAATATATACTTCCTTGACCACTTCAAGACAGATCGATCTTAAGAAGATCATTGCTTACTCCTCAGTAGCCCATATGAATCTGGTGACTATTGGTATGTTTAGTCGGGCGGCGGCCGTTAGGTCACCTATTTTTAGTTATGGACACACAAGGCCAAAACATGTGTGCCGGGCGTGCGACCCATCCACCTACTAGCAATGGGGGAGAAAACATAGCATGTCGCAACAAAAGCTTGATTCAAGGCGTCAGCAAAACATTGCCGTCTGTTCCAAAAACAAAAGCCCCTTATCGCCCCGGGACGGGAGTGGGCCCTACGCGCAGGCAACAGCAGCACCGGCTCTACGAAGTCAGAATCGAATCTTTCTGTTGGCTTTCCCAATTCATTCGTGAATAAGAATTCAAGGGCTAGAAGCTAGAGCTTCTAGCTGCTTCGCCTGCTTCTTATTATGGTGGCTATGTTGGCGTGGCGGAAATGAACGAAAAGCGAGATGAACGTGCTATTTTCAAATCGATTGATAGATAGCCTGATCCGTTCTGATAGATCGAAAGAGTAGGAATGATAGAGAGGGAATCCATCAATAATAAGGGGAAATATCCTATTTCTATCTATTGATAAGACAACTATCTATTCTTGATCCATCAGAAAGAAATCGATATGTATCTGATTGATGGAGTCTACATCGTACGTAGAGCGCCCAAGTTTAGGCCAGCTCAGTTCTCTTATCCATCGGTCCAATGCACTGGGCTCATCTCATGGATGGAGGGAAAATGAAAAAAAAAATGTAGTTGTGTTGTTGTTGTTCGCCGCCTCGACGCATTCCCTTCTCTCCCCGGCATCGTCCCACACAGAAAGAAAGAGCGCAGAGCCCCGGCCCGACCTGTAGGTCCGCTAACGTAAAGCGAGGAGTTGAGCCTAAACTGGCGAACCGAAGTCACTTTCGGAACCATACTTCCTACAGCTAACACGTGTCCAGTCCAGCGGGAACGCGCAGCGCAAACGGGCGTAAGCTGCTATACCGAATCCCCCGCTGGCCATCGGGGACCGAGTGGTAAGGCCATGATCCGCAGGGGAACGGATCACTCATTCTTCCATTGGGGACAGGTGCACGAACGACAACTCCAAACGTCACACATCCGTCGCCTACCTACCGTTTAGGTGGCACCAGCGAGATCCAGCTAAGGTAAGGCGACACTTCGTGTCGCGGCTGCTCCACTCCGCCGCGGTCTCATGAACTGAACTTCGTTGCCTTCCCGCGCGCGAAGCGAATGGGCGCTGTGCTGTGGGTCAGTTTCGGGGCGGGGGGCGAAGAGAGACCATAAGAATGATTCATTTTGATCGACGAGCGCCCCAAAACTCAGAATCAATGGAATGTCTGTCTATCCATGAACATCTATTCTATCTGTATATCAAGGGGATCTCTCTATACATATAAAATAGGTTTATGGCACGATATGATCGCCTAGCCGTAGCCGCATATCCGCTGCGCTCAATATGCGATGCGGGATTTCAGTTGGATCAGATCTTTCGCTTTGACGGAAGCTTTTGGACCTAGCGAAAAGGACTTTAAGCCTTCGCGCAAGCAAGCGCGAGAGAAGCAAGCAAAGTAGAAGCTTTGCCAGAAGCAAGACGAGGAAGCAGAGCTGTCGTATAAGCGGTAGCTTCCCCCGACCTACTTTGATTCAAAAGAAAGGCGAAGGGTTTGGCAACAAGCAAACGGCTTTCAAACAAAGTAGCAAGGCTTCCCTTAACCACTTAAGTTAAGTACCAAAGGCTGCTTTCTTTCGGTTGGTTTCATAAATAAGGGGGCTGTTCACTACAAGCTATCAGCGCTGTCTTAGATTGAACGGCAATAAGATAAGTCGACGTTCAATCTCTAAGGCGGGTTTCCGCTGAGAACGGAATAGTGTTCGTGTCAAAAGGTGAACAACGCCCTAGCTTCTAGAGTTCGCTGCTTTTCCCAGGCCGGAGAAGGGCTTATACTGCTCGCCTTTGTTTGATATGTTCATTCAGTACCAATACAAAAAAGAACTACACCAAAGTGGAAAGGCCCCCATAGAAGCTAGAAGTAGCCTCTAGTAGTCTAGTAGTCGGCCTAACCAAAGCGTCACGACAACAGAAAATGACCCTTATGAATGGAATCTTAAGTAGGGGGCTTAGCCCGCCCGCCTACCAATCAAAGAGGCTGAGAGTAAGCGTAAGCTCACCCGTAAGCTCTTCGAGCTTCCCTTCATTCGCTTCGCGGGAGCCGCACAACACATAGCTGGAAGTCAGAGGGCCCATACTACCTGCCTAACCCCTCGCTCCGAGGGACCGTAGATCGGAAAACGCCTTCTAAATAAACCACCCCATTCATCTAAAAGAGAGGGGAAGGGGCCTATGTATTTGCATGACTCCTACGGATTTGACCCTATCTACACCCGGAGCCAATCCCCTATCGGTCCTGCCACCACGCCGCAGAACGGGAGCTCGTGTGGAACCTTTGATTTCTGGCGTAACAGCGGTGGAACGTAACAAAAGATTATGGGTCGCGTAACATAAGGGCCGGAGGTACGGTAAACTCGGCCAAAATATGACACCCGAAGGGCCCGGCGTGGACGCGAGCTTCTATAAGAGAATGAGAAGCTCTCAACACAAGAAAACGCGAACCGCGCGGAGCCCCCCCGAGTTCGTTTTCTGCCGCCACTGGCCGGCCGCTGGGGAGACACAGCCCGGCCCCCTCCCGGGAAACGGGGGTGGGGGTCCAACAAGCACTTGCTGCAGAGGGGGCCCACAAGCACCCGGCCCGCCCCTTCTTCTTCAGTAAAGCCGACCTCTTTTTCGCCAGTGCTGACGCAGTGCGCACGTAGATAAGGAAAGCAAAATCCCAGCGGTCGGGGGGAGGGGAAAGGCTTGGGCTGGGCCTACCTATCCCGAGAGGACCTCATAAAGGAACGAGAGCTGTTGAGAGGTTCCATATTGCCGAGCCGAAGGTCTTCTGTACGTGATCGTAGTATGTCACGTCGTCTCGTCCCCGCTGCATTGAAGAGTACCTATGCACTATTTCCGGTTCACTGATAAGGAAGATAGAGTTGGGGTGGGGGTCTACGATGTGATACTCAAGTATGACCCGGGGAGATACATGCTAACTATGGGTAGAAAGCAGGAACCCTTATGTAAATAATTTCGGGGGGTTACAGATCTCTTATACTACCATCGATCGACAGAGCGGAACGACCAGAAAAAAAAGTGAAGTTAGAAAGCCGTATGATAGGCGGTAACTATCTTGTACGGTTCGGGGGGTAATCGGCGTACTCCGATCAGTGGGGGGGGGGGGAATCTTTGGCTCTATCGAACATACAGGGAATTGGAGGTAGCATTCCACCGATGTTAAGTCATGGACTGGTTCCTTCAGCCCTTTTTCTATGTGTTGGTGTTCTATATGACCGACATAAGACTCGACTTGTTAGATATTACGGAGGTTTAGTGAGCACCATGCCGAATCTCTCTACCATTTCCTTCTCTTCCACTTTGGCCAATATGAGTTCACCTGGTACTAGCAGCTTTATCGGGGAATTTCCCATCTCAGTAGGAGCTTTCCAAAGAAATAGCTTAGTAGCCACATTAGCAGCGCTTGGGATGATTTTAGGCGCGGCGTATTCCCTTTGGCTATATAATCGTGTGGTTTCTGGAAATTTAAAACCCGATTTCCTCCATAAATTCTCCGATCCAAATGGCAGAGAAGTTTCCATATTTTTACCTTTTATTGTTGGAGGGGCGACCGTCCGTTGAACTACCAAAGAAAAAAGGGTAAACCAATGTGATCATGACATTGTAGGTGCTTGCGATGGGGCTGATGCGACTTCCCTCAGTTGGTTTGGGTGGCATAGCCCGTTGCAGAAGTCCCCCCTTTTTTGATCCATTTCTTTAGTCTTTAGGGAGCCAAAGCTTTACTTTACTAAGAAAATAAGGCTCGCGCAGGGGCGCTCACGTTTTTGGCTGAGCCGTATCTTGCTGGGTGGGACCGAGAGCAAGAAAGGACGGGGGGCAACCATGCATGGTACTTCTCGACCGTGTCTCCGAGGGACAGTTGAACGAGCGACTCATGAATGCTGCCGGGTTGGACGAGCCAATAACTCGAACGCGTTCGGTCTGTTTTTTGAGCAAGAATCACAGCGTTACCTTACCTTCACCATGATACGGACTCCAAGTTCTTATGGCAGAGCGCGAGGAGATTTATCATCAATATGATGATGGGAATGAAAACCAGAAGCACGACCGGGGTCTTCGTGGTCCAAGATAAGAAAACCATCAGTAACAGTAACGTAAGCATGAGACTTTTTGGTAGTACCGGTGAACCAGATGGCCGCGGCGATGGAATCTGGGACGGAGGACTCGTAGTATCTCTCTAGATCTGGCAAAAGCGAAAGACCCCCTAACGTAATTCGAATGGGGGCTGACCTGACCGCTGAGCCCACTCTGGCCTCGCAGGGCGGGCCCCTGTGGTTTCGAGCTGGAGCTGCCATAGCTTATGGCTAGAGCAATGGGAGGGGGCCCCGGCAGAGAGAACAGTAAGGATAACGAGCGCTCCGCCCGCTTGGCGGGCGGCAGGAGCAGCGGGCAAGTGCTTGGTAGGCCAACAGCCCAGTGAACCGGGCGGTGCACTCGACGAAAGGGGGGTACACTGAGCAAGTACGAGAAATTGGCCCCGCTCCGCTTTATTAAAAGCAAGGACCACTACGGGAGGTCAAACCAAGGACCTATGGAAGTCGGGGCTCGTCCCCGGTCAATATTGGATCAAACAATAGAGGGCCGTAGCACTGACCTCTTTTTTTTATTTTTTTCAATACAATAGGGGAAAAGATCGTACAGTTCCCTACCGAGACAACAGACACTCTCAAAGGATCCTCCGTGCGCTGGGCATACCTCTTCTGTGCGTCTTTCTCGTGGCGGGAACAGAACAACAGGGAAAGACCCGGCCGACCTGCCCTCAACAATAAAGCTCGAGGGCGAGCTTTATTGTTGAGAGAGTGGGGAGTGAATCGAAAGGCTTCCGTTTTCGTTCTTGGTTTTTGGGGGCTGTTTTAGCTCCTCTCGCTTCGCTCGAGCTCTTTCATTCCTCTCCCTAACGGTCGATCTACAAGTACCCTCTCCCAGCAATCAAACTCCTGTGCGTCGGAAGCAAGAAAACGGATGTGCGTCGGAAGCACAACGGCTTTCGCGCTAGCTCAGGCCGTTGCTTGTTGCTTTCGCGCGTTTGCGCTCGGGCCCTTGCTTGTTCGCACCGGCTTTCGCTAACGTGCGCCCTACTCGTCGTCAGCCGTTGCTTGTTCGCTCGAGATCTCCGAGCCTCTCGATCTTATTCGTAGTTGGGAAGGGAGAAGGAGCCTAAATCAATGGACATTAATGAACCATCATTGATGGACGTTGCACATGACACGATCAATTCAACTCAAGGTCCGGCGCTAATAGAAGTTGCTGACTCTCCTAGTAGCGAAGGAAAAAGGCAGGGCTTTTTTCGTAGTAATAGTGGGCGGGTCTCATGAGATCTATGCCGGCCGTCGGAATCAAATGGAAGGGGTCGAAGGACCATTCGATTCATTAAGGGGCATAGATCTAGGCCTATTTGTTTGGTCAATCACCAAAGGCGGGGGGGAACCACTATGGGCGAGACCCCCCGGCCTCGATTCTTTTGCATAGTCCGGGGGCCGGCCGCAGCAGAGCAGCGGGGCATAACGGCGCCCTCGCCTGGCGCCATTCCCGGATCTAGCAGCAGACGGGCGGGCCGGGCCTGAATTCAGACCAGACCTGACTTTTCTTTATTTGAGCTGCTCCCACGCACGCAGACCGGAAGATCTCAGTTGTCCTGGACTGGACAAGTACGTAGAGATCTTCCTTGCCCGGAATGCGAGGAATGAGACCGCACTGACTCAACCAATAAATAAGAAATTCTATCTTCACTCTCCGGAAGAACGATCTCATTAATATGAGATTCCATTCCTACTTTCACTATAGACCAAAAGCGATTCTTGAATACCTACAGTGCGCATCCTCTTCTCGTAGAGAAAAGAAAGGAAAGGACAGCTTTATTAGTAAGGTTGCTTGCTTCCTTGATTGCTTGACCGGACTGACTGAGAGCAGGGAAGACAGGGGATAGAGTCTTGTCTTCCTTATATTCTTCCTTGAACTCTGAAAGCACTCTACTAAGTTTCAACGAATCCTGTGCAATTCCATTTTTTAGCTCGATCGGTAATGTGTTTTATGAGGGGAGTGGGTCGGCCATGGAAAGCATTCTGGTTGATTCTTCAGTGAGGCATTAACGAATCTCACATTGATTGAAGTGTTTGATCTTCCCCGGTCAGTCAAAAGATGAGGAGTCAGTTTCTCGGGGAGAGGCAGGTGGTAGAGGCGCTGAACTACATTACATGGATGGCGGGAGGAAACAAATGTCTGAAGCGGGCCGGGTTGGTTGAGATTCCCACATTTGATCCTACTTTCAAAGGCGGACCCAGGGAGGAAGTTCTATAACTATGCCATCCTTGGGGATGACATAGTTATAGCTGACTCACAGATTGCCAAAGCCTATCAACTCCTTTTGGAAGAGATAGGTGTCACCATTTCCCTACCTAAGAGTTTAATCTCTCATAAGGGATGTTGTGAGTTTGCGAAGAGATTCCGTGTTCGGGACGGGAGAATTGATGTCTCTCCTATCTCGATGCGGGCCCTCCTCGTAGCTCACCACCCTTATGGACTGATGTCGATATATCAAAAAAGAAATAGAAATTCAATCGATTGTCGACACCGGGTAGGTGGCGTGGGTTTTAATACCCTTGCCAGGTGGCCCTCTTCTACGAATGAGGAGAATTTTGGCGTTGTATGACCACTCCCGACTGCCTGTTACTTGGTGGTTGGGACGAGGCATGCCTATATCTAATTCCTTGATCGGCTTGATGATAACCCGGTTAAGAGATTGGATGAAGGACTTGAAAGTACCCGGTAGTGAGTATTTCACTCACTCCGAGAATTTCGAGTTCTTAGAATGGACGTGCCTCCGGTCATGGATGAGTCAGTGGTTGCTGTATGTAAAATTTTATTACAGCACCCTACCTCAGCAATCTTCACTCCTCTCGCAGCAATCAAACTCCTGCGCGGAAGCGCAACGAGCAAGAAAACGGATGTGCGTCGGAAGCAAGAAAACGGATGTGCGTCGGAAGCACAACGGCTTTCGCGCTAGCTCAGGCCGTTGCTTGTTGCTTTCGCGCGTTTGCGCTCGGGCCCTTGCTTGTTTGCTCGAGCGTCAGCTCGAGGGCTTGAGACGCGTTTGCGCTCGGGCCGTTGCTTGTTCGAGCATCTTCGCTCCTGCGCGAGGGGCATCTTTGTCTGAAAATGGTGAGATCATTAGTGAAAGAAGGGACCAACGACGATCCTATCCTAAAGGAGGAGCAGGAGTAGGAGCTAAAATTCGGACGGAATCGCGAGATAGACAATGAGAAAAAGCCAAGAGGGGAGAGCACTTAGACAATTCACTTTGAGTACAGGGAAGTCTGCTGGTAGGAATTCTTCAGGGCGTATTACGGTTTTTCACCGAGGGGGTGGATCGAAGCGATTGCAGCGAAGAATTGATCTGAAACGAAGCACTTCGCTTATCTCTTTTCTTTTGTTAATAGCTCAAATCCGGATCGTTTCTATTCTCTTTTTTTCATTTTTTGTGGGGAAAAATACCACTTCTTTGGTGTTCTTCTGTTCTTCTCGAGTGGGCCCTTTTCGCCATGGGTGACCTTTCTCTTTCTGTCGGAGGGGATGGAAGTGGTCCGAGCTCTTCGACACGACCGCCTTTTGACCTCAACATGCCGCCAGAAGAGGAGGAGCCTGCCCGATCCTTCGATCTAAACAGGCCAGGTGATGAGCCTGGGCCTTCACCCGAGGAGGAGCTCCTTTATCTTAAAGAAGAAAAACTGCGCCTAAAACAGGCGTTTCAGCAAGCAATCCAAGACTTTGAACGACTCCGCGAGGCGATTGACCAGTCACAAGAAAGCAATCCTCAAAGCGCTTCAGCCCTGGGGGAGAAACTTAGCGGACTAGGCCAAAAGTTCAAAGATTTGGAACGAATGCAAGAACGTTTGTGTCAGTTGGAGAGTGACTGTTATAAAACAGTTAGAGACAGCCTGGAAAAGGAACTAAAAATAAGATATAAAGGGTATAAAAACGTCAAAAAATGGGACCTTTTTCTGACCAATTTAACTCATTTTTGGGCGGATATAGAAAAAAAATTCTCAAAACAGGGATTTTGACTAAAGGTACCATGATACTTTCTGTTTTGTCGAGCACGAGATTGGGCCCCTTCTCAAAGATTTGATGGAATGGCCCAGCCCACCCAAGAGCGCTTATGTCATATGGGAAACTCATGGCTGGTGGAAACAATCCTTATGGTTTTTATATCCGGTAGGAATAAAAAGAATCAAAGTCCAGGTTGGTTGGTGAGCCTAGTGATAGGAGACTATCTAGCTTGGTTCGGAGAGCACTTGTTGGGTTAAAGATTTTTTTGTTGCTAAATGTTACGGCCTAAATGCTGAACTATTGACCCTACTTGTTCGGATGGGTGTTCACCCCAAAGTGTTCCCGGACCGCATGCATACATCCGTAAGTAACTTAGTGCAACATGGCAAATTTCATCTTTGAGGAATCAGCAAAGAAAAGAAAAACGGGTCAACATCTTAATGTGTATTTTTGAGAGATTGTCCTCGGGCGGAGGAGTGTCCACATGAGTTCGTTGAGGTGTCTACATAGGAATAAAAACAAACCTCTTTTATATTCTGTCGAGAGTTCGGATTGCTCCACCTAAGTAGAACGAAAAGGAGGGAGCCGGAGGCTTCAAAGGGGGAGCCAGAAGCTTCGCTTCCGGTAGCTTGCTTACTCTCCTAGTTAGAAGAAGGCTCTTTGGCGAATTCTTTAGATCTGGGTAGAGTCTCGCTCAGTAAAGAGAGTTGTAGATTCGTAAGATCATGATAAAGTCCCCTTGACTTGATATTCTATTAGTAAAGCGCTAGCGCGCTACAACTAGCATAGCAGCCTGCAGAAAAGGCTGACGAGCCCCTAGTCCTAAGTTGGAGCAACAAGCAACGGATTGAGCGCATCTTTCCCCTTTCTATTAGTAAGGTTGTCAAAAAAAAGGTGGGTTTCTTACTTAGTGCTTGTTCAGTACAACGTACTCTTGATAAGAGAATGAATACACAGGAACATGTGTGTGCCATCGAGCCTAAACCAGTGTATCATGCTATGGCACAACAATCAGGTTCAAGTTTTCCCTGCGGACCCAAGGCCCTTTTCATACGAAGCCAACGCAGCGAAAGTCTACGCTGATGTTTATTACTATTCAAAGGGCGATATTCAAGTAACGATTTCACAGGTTGTTCGGTCTGAGCGACCGATCGCCGCTATTGAGCCCCGCCGAAGACACCTGTCGATCGGGCCTCGACGACACAAACAAGTCAGTGATGCGTCACTGGTATCGAGATGGAGTGCCGAACGACCTTTAGAATGAAGAAGAAAGCATTTGGTTCGGCTGTAGTTTCATAGATCTACATGGGAATAATTTATCTGGATCGATCATTCTCTGCTTCAAGGGCTTCCCCAGCTAACAAGGAAGCGGGATTGAAAATAGAGGTCAATTCTGAACTGGACCGAGATGGCCTATACACCAATTGACTGACACCATTCCGGAAGAAAGGAAGATCGTTGCAAGAAGACCCCCCCACCCAAGCCATTTGCACGGCGGAATTCCTCGTCGGTAAAGACGCGGTAGAATTGTTGATAGAATTCAGAACGGCTATGGTTTCGTTCTAGGTCGGTCACAAAAAAATTAATAGAATTCAGATTTTCATCCATGATATAGCGTTGTTGAAGTCTTAACGGATACTCCAGCGAGTTTATATTTAAGGGGGGAAACCTATCCTGAATGAAGTGATAGGCCTCCTTCCTTACATCAGAATAGGGCGAAAGATCCATAATGCGATCAATATTATGCTCATTAAGCATTAGATCATGAAGTTTGTCTTGTAAAAAGGCCTTTTTTTCTAAAAAAAGGACCTCTTGATATTCACGATCCCAAATTTCCATATAATGATCGACATCGAGTGCCTGATCAAAATGCTGCCGAACGAGATTCTCGTACTCACGTGGATTATTCTGCGGTGGGATATTGTAGAAATGCTGGTTCTCGAGAATTCTAATCCGATCATAGATAGATGCCTCGCTCTCGGCCGCAATCACATTTCGATAAGTGTTTAGGGATGCCGAACTCGACTCTGACTCTAAGGGCGGGAGACTTCCTCCTTCTCCGTCTGAATGAATGCTTTCATTCGATCCATCCGAAAGATGGAAAAGAAAAGGTGTTGTCACACCTAAAAAAGCTCAAATTTGATGTTCCACATAGAAGCGAAGGAGATAGGAGAAAAAGCCAAGCCAAAAAAGGATTACATAGTATAGAATCTAACTCTTTTTTATTTTCGAACCATAAAGATGAAGTATAATCAAACAAAGTAAAAGGACGAATACAAGAAGCAAGAATTCTGGAGTGGTTATTATAGCGGTTCCTTCTGATCCTAGAAAACGTCGGCAACAAGCTGAAAAAAAACTACCGAAAAGGGGTATAAGTAGTCGTGTGAACATTCTTTTTATATATTGGACCATTTTCTATATAGTGTCGATCAGCTTTCCTCCCTATCCCGACCTGCGCGGTTGTTCTTTTTTTTTTTCATTTTCTTGAAAAGGCACATGCACTGAGTTACTTACGGAATCTCAAAGTCCAGGAGGAGCACTTCTTTAGATTTGCATGTGTTAAGCATATAGCTAGCGTTACTGAGTATTCAGTCTCAATCAAAGAGAGAGCATTTTCGATCTTAGGCGAACGAGGGTTACCGGCTCTACGACCTCGCAAGGCACTACTGTAGAGCTCTTTGGGCCTGCCGCTTTCTCAATCGAAAAATGGAAACTGTCAAGATTAGCGTACTAAACGATTCGATCTATCACCTACGTCATTTCGACTTTTAAGAAATCCATACTTGTTGCACTCAGTCATCGTTCCGTCATCCAACATGCTTCTATCTAAGTGATTTCATAACATATGGATATGTAAGGCAGAAGCTAAAGAAGGCCGCACCTCCCTATTCATTACATCACAATATCCGCACCATTTGCTTAAAACACAGTTTTTGCATTTGTATTCGTAGCTTACTCACTTGCCAAGACAAATTCATCACATACTTCGTGGCTTTATGCTTCGAACTGTGATCAGAACGAGAGGAGTAGGCACCGAAGATGCCAAAGAAGCTAGCCACTATCATTGTATATATTTGGAAAACCTGACTTCTTTGGTTTGAAACCTGTGCCTAGCCTTTCCGGCTTGCCTTTTGAATGGGCGTGCCAATATTCAATATATTTACCCTTTTCCTGCTTCATCGCTTTGGCCTGGAGCCGGATATGCGACAACTTAAAGCTATACAAAGTTAGGTGATTTACCGGGCCGACACTCATCTACTATACTATAGGCTTACGGATTTCTATTCTCTTCCTCTGGGATCACTTTGATAGGCTTAATCTTAATCTTCTAGCCGAGCGACGATAGGCGGGTCAAGCCTTACTTAAAAGGAACTCAAAGCCAGTGCCCACTGGGCTGACTTCAAAGACGAGTGTCTTCCCTGCTCCCTACTCTCCCGGGATTCTCTATTCCCTAGACTGATGCGTTTTCGTTTGAAGTCAATTCTGGAACGGGCAGAGTCCCAACGTCAAAGTCAAGACCTATGCTATACGCGCTTCCTATCTTTGCTCTTCGATTCCCTTTCGTTTCTGACTCTGCTGGAGTAGGTGATGAGGCCTTAAGTTAAGGGGAAGCTTTGCGGCTAGAGCAGAGAAAACATCTGTAGAGATGAATTCAAGCAAGACCCGTGCCAGCTCCGTTTATTATTCTAGGATTCTATAGTCGCTAGGCGTTCTAGGCCGAATCTGATGTTATGAAAAGGGTAAGCTCAAGCCTTAACTTAAAGGGAAGCTTATTACATACTTATTGGCTAGGCTTCCTCTTATACTGCTATGCTAATAGGCTGACTACTTCGAGTGACTTTTTCTTCTTCTTCTTGGTTTGGTGGCGTGCTTTCGCACATAAGAAAAAAGTGAAAGGATTGAGCCGCCCCCCTACCCTAAGTCATTGCATTGATAAAGATGAGTGCCCTGGTTCCCCGCCTTGGATGTCTTGCTTTGAATATAACTAGTTGATGAACCAAGCACTGGAGGAGACTTTACTTCTGATCCTCGTTTTCTTTTCTGTGGCTATGGGCCACGAACGGTAGAGGAAGAAAGGTCAAATCGAGACTAGAGGTCAGCGCTTTCTCTTTGTAATCATCCTTTCTTTTATCGAATCTGCTCCCGGTGGTTAAGGTTAAGTAAGGGCAGTAGCATTCGACTAGCTTGATAGCTTGAGTGGGCAGCATTAGATTCGTTAGAGTCGCTAGCTCTTCTTTCTCTTGTTGAATCAGTCACTCTTCTTTCATCAGCTCTTTTTGCTCTTGTTCAACGGTAATGGACTGAAAGGCTTGGGAGACATCGTCTGATTCAGGAGTGGCAGAACCGTTGACACCAGATGCTTGGGCTTCAACCGACTTCAAATGAAAGAGAATTGAATAAAAGCCAAAACTAAAATAGAATTATATATAATAATAATAAACTGGGCTGAGCTCAAGTCTGAATATCAAAGTGAAACTGGGGAAAGAACCCGAAACCCTGGATTCCCAGTACTGGCCCACTTCTCCTCTTCTAGAAGACAAACTCTTTTAGGGAAAGAAAGACCAGTGGCAGCCCGCCCTTTTCAAAAAAAGATTGAAAAAGTCCTCAAATCAAAAAGGAGTACCCACTCCTATTAATAAAATAAGATAGGCGCTTTCTTTTCTTACTTGACTATTATTGGATTCATTCCTCTTATCTTTCCCGAGGCTAGTCTATCTAATGGATGGAATCGACTAAGATTTGATCCAGTGCTGTTTCTTACTTCAAACTATTGGCTGGGAAAACTCTAAATAATGGCATGTTGTGTATAGAGTTCGCGGGAAGGAAGATTGCTTTCGCCTATTAGAGCAGAGGACAGCAAACCAAGATAAATTCCGTCATTCTTTCGATTGACATTTCGGGCTTTAGGTATTCACAATCTTCCTCCGGGCTTTCACGCCTTAGGCCAACAACTCTAATCACTGACTGACAAATCCCCTTCTACTTAATTGAATGTCAATGTTTTCTTTCAATTGTTGGCTGCTGTTGTTGAAGAGGTTTCTCCTGCAATGGATATTGGCCGATCTACTTCATTTGTTTAAGTGGAAAGCTAGGGATCACAAATTCTTTCGCTTTTGGCAGAAGTTCCTTTGCCAGAGGTCAATTTTTTGACTTTAAAAGAACAACCAGGTACTTAGTTCCAGAGAGTACCAGAGATGGTTGTGTTTGTACAAGATTCGTGAAGCTAAGCACGGAAAATCCAGATAAATTACTATCTGATTCCGGTCTCTCTTTTAGAGTGCCATCCGTGTTGGCGGATCGATTTGATATAGTAACCGCAGAGATTTGGTCCAACTCAAGTATTGAACCCAAGTCTTCGTGTCGATTTCGGGCATTCTTCTTATGTAACCCTAGATCGACTTCCTTTGCCTTATCTTGAGTGGAAAGCCGGCGAACGCAATTCTTTTGCCAAATTCCTGTTCAAAGGTTCCTGAAAAACGTTTGATGGCACTTTCAGTCGATCCTCAATAGGAGGTTTTTACCTTGTGGGAGTCCGAACGTCCATTTCGTCAAACTGGAGTAGGGCTTTCAAGCCTAAGGTCGGCCCGGTCATAATGATCGGTCTATCTCCTTTCCCCGGAGTAAAGGAAGGAATTTCATTCGTTTATTCCAATAGTTTAGGAGTTCGTCTCTATGCATATAATTTCAAAATCAAAATGTGTTCAATGGCTGTCATGTTTGGAAGTGAAGTACTAGAGGTGTCTTCTCCATTTTTGACTTTATTTATTTTTCTAGTTTGATCTCCCTCTTCCCTTTCTCGCCACAAGGAGCTCTTCTATAAATAAACAAATAGGGAGGCGGAAGCAATCAAAGTGATGCGTAAGGTTGGGGCTTCGGGATGGACTCATTTAATATATAAGCTTCAAGACTGTTTGTGTTAGACTTCCCTTTTTTAAGAGCTCCGCTAGTTAACATAGGGAACTAGTCTGTCGTATAGAAGAGATAGAGTCTATCCCTAATTGATTGAGTATGAAACCATTTTAAATAATTAGCAAGCGCTAATCTGAATTGGCGAATTGAATTGAATGAAGGTACAAAAGAAATAGGTGCTTGAGCTGTAACTCTCGCATCAGCTGGATCAGCTTACGCTATTGGAAAGGGTAAGTGCTTCCGAGTTGAAAAGGAAAGCTAGCGAAGCTAAAACAAAGTGAAAAAGTTCTGATTTAGGAGACCGTAAGGAAGATGCGGCTTTATAGCTACATTTATGTTTCAGTATGCTAGACCCCTCCCTCCTCTAGTTCAAGAGCTTTAGGCCGCTCTGCTCTAGTTGCTTTTCTATGTTGAGTGAAAGTCGACTGAAAGGAGAGGTATGAAGTCGCTCGACTGTAAGGAGAGGAGCGAAAAGCCAGGATGGCTTGGTAGAGAACACCAGACGTCAACTTGTCAAGTTGAGCCTTGGAAAGGTTCAAGTGGACTCTTCGTGAGTCCAGCGAAGCGCGCTGACCCAAGTAGTCCAGCAGGAAGCTCGACCAACTGGGCTGCGCCCACTTCGTGAGGAGTGACCCGGAAGCTACCTCAACGGTCGGGTTTAATGTGCTGTGCACAACCGCGACTGTGTGTGGACATGAAGACCTACGTGCGTGGACTCGGAGTCCTGGGTAGGGTCTCGTGAACCAGGATAAAGAGTCATTATCGTGAACTTCTCTACGACTCTGTTTGACAAGTTGTTGCGTCTGAAGACTATGTTATTATTATATCCAATACGCTCCCATAGTGCAGATCCCTGTAACTTCGAGGCTTGATGGTCCCATCTCAACGTCATATGATGTGTGGATGCCGAGTCAGCAGAAGGACCTAGTACAGTTGGTGCATCAGAAGTACTCTTTAATTCATTTATCAAATGACGATAGGCTAGCTATCCCGTTTAGGTAGCTTACCTAGACCGGATGATGTTGCCTATAATATTACTATTAGGCTCAACCAGCCATTGTTTGACCAACTGTTCCATGTTCCGTTTGCGTCCCTTCAAGTGGCAGAATATCTTCCTACTATTAACTATTAAAGCCGCTCACACACAGCAACTATGTATCGGGATGCACCTAAGGGCGAAGGAAGTTTGACTTCTCAATAGGAAGTCTGGTCATCTGTTTACTGCACTTTATTTAAAGCAGGCAGCGGCCAGCTTGCAGCAAGCCCTATGCTGCAGATAGACCCCTTCCTAACCTAAAGAGCAACTTTCTTTCCCGATCTCGTTGACTCTGTAAAGCCGGATCAGACAAGGAAGAAGGAAGAGTTTGCGAGAGAGTTGCAGATTCAATTCTGTCAAATCCTATACAAGAGGCTTGCTCCATGGAATACGGGAAAGGTACTAAAGATGCAACTATCCCTAAAATGGCTGTATACAGTGCGATATGGCTTAGCTTCTCTTAGCTCTAGGAAAGAAATAGCAGTTGTCTGGTCGGAAAGAATGAAAGAAAAGTACACCTTAAAAGTGAAATGAAATATCGAAATTCAATTTGTCGATTCAAAAGCTGTAAATGAAAAACTATCAATATAGGCTCAGCTGTGTCACTATTGAAAGTTAAGCCGAAGGAAAGAATCCGAGGGGAAGAGCCAGTGATGGCCTACTGTCCTTTATCTCTACACCGAACCGGGTTACAAAACTACCTTTCCATCTTCATTGACCGAGTAGCTGGACAAAGAACAAAGGAAGGGTACCATCTCCCTTTGGAGAAACCTTTCTTTTGTTCAAGGGGTACCCCCTATGTAGGTAGTTTTTTACTATCATGGAATGGGGAGAGAAAGAGAAGATCAAGAGTTTCGAACAAGCACGCAAGTCTGAAAGCAAGAGTTGAAAGCAATCGAAGTTCAAACTTTTCCCGTGGAAGGACAGGAAAGAGGAAAGCCTCCTTATCAAGGAGCTGTATCCATTATACAATCACCGGGCTTTGACAAAGAAAGTCCGGGTGTAAAGCATCCACCGAGACTAGATTTTAAGATAGTGATGTGCTCTATGAAATCTAACATCATGTGTTAAGCATATGAGATGGCTAGCCGGGCAGTTCCATCATAGTTCGTGACAGGGTTACAAGGATAGTTTTTCTTACTTTACGATTGAGGTCTTCTTTCTCCTCTTCTTCACCGGGTATCCCTATTTCATCAACCAGACGGACAATGGGAAGCGTCTGAGCCTCTTCTACTCTACTATACTATATTGGGCGAGCACGGGAAGTGGTCACACCTGCCAGCTGACCTTCATTGTAGACTTTTTATTTATTTTCACTTCAGGGAAGAATGAAATGCGTACGATCTAAGAGGGCCTTGTTGGAAGAAAGGGAGTTGGTTTGCATCGTCGCTAGCGAATTCCGTCCAATAATGGAAGTAAAGATGTGATAACGCTAGCTTCAAGACTGCAACGAAGATCTGGTCATAGCCAAGCCATTGTCACTTAGCGCATCCGAAACTCTCGTCCATAGAGATGGCTTCTCTATATTATCTATATTTTACTGAAAAGAGAAGATCTGAGGAACCTTTCAGGTCCGGAAGGGCCTGGTCTTTGATCACTCTTCCATTTCCTGGGCTTCTCTCGGCTATCAAAGTGAGTTGGCATTATTAAGCCGGAGAAAGCCAGTGAGGTTCCAACTCAGCCGGAGACTTGCTTGATTGATCAGATTGAGCCTTGACCAGAAAGTGGAAAGATGCTTTATCCAAAAGGGAAGGGCAGAGCTTGGGGATAACTGACTCGATCAGCATAAGCAATCCTTCCCACCGTAGTAACAACACAAGGTAAACATAGGGAAAGAACTTTGGCATTTTTGCTTCCGCATCACATCTTTAGCAATTCAATTACCGAGTTGCTTTCAAAATTCCTCCATCCGCTCTTAAGCGTTAGTACTTTCTTACCTATTAACAATTTAGAAGTCGATTCATCAAACATTCAAACCAAAGGTTCGCTCCTGCGCACCTGCTGAAAAAGCTTAGTAAGCCGGGCTAGCCCCCTTTTTGTAGCAAAGTTCGCTTATCGTGCTAAGGCAAATATCGCACCTTTCGGTGACCAACTTCTTCTTCCATAGCTAGACAGCCCCTTTAGTACCAGAGTCTTACTTCCTTTCGTAAACTCACCTTGATTTCATGAGTTAAGTTTTCCGGAGGGAGAGTAAGGCCTGCTTTGTTTAATATCCTTTCCTTTATCAGACAACTATTCGAGTTCAACTTTTTCTACCGGGCAGAGCTGTAAAAGTGGCTTCACCCTCTTTGCCCACCCTAAACAGATCTTCAGAGAGGCGTTAACCAGAAGAGGTAGGGCCGGGAGGATTTCTGGGATTTCTATCTATCCATCCGTAAAGAGGAAGGAGGCAGCCGAGACCAACTCCTTTTCATCCTGATAGGGCATCTATTCAATTCGATCGTCAGCTTATATTCGAGGAAGAACAACCACACCAAAGCTGGCTGGACCAAAGACAACAGCGAAAAGAGAAAGAAGGGATTGAGTAAGGACAGGGTCAGAAGGCAGTGCTCCCAACCGCAAGGCAGGAGGGCGGGAGCTCATTAACCACCCTTGGATCAGTCCATAACATATTATGGATAGACTTTCAGAACAACTTTAATAAGTAAAGTAAATAGCCTCTGTGTTCTTTCTTTTATTGAACTAAGTAAATAAGGTAAGATCAAGGAAGTACAGTAGATTAGCTCCATACACAGATTAAGGCTACAACTCGCTTCTTCCTGATCTTATTCCACTTGCGGGAGCCTAGAAGAGAACACATTTTCTTTAGGATGGAAGGACCGTTTCCGGAGAACTAAGAGAGATTAGGATTATCACCTGTCTTTCTAACTACGAAAAGAAGTTAGGCCTTTTCCCAATGCCTTTACTCAACTCAAGGCAAGGACCAATACCGGAAAAGAGGCGTAAACACCGTCAGCTTATTGCCATTCATTCATGCTCCTTGAACTCAGAGCTGCGTTAACTACCTCAATTCCCTTGCCTCAGCCCTCTAGTGGAATTGAATGACGGAAGAGAGCTACCATTAACTATACAACAAACAGAATAACTGACAGTGCTTGCACATTCCATTATCATATGCACCCATTTCTTTTATCACAAAAGCCCATTTTAGGACTTTGTTAATTCAATGCCATTTTCATACAAGGAATTTCGACGACGAATGACAATGACACCTTATTCGCTCTGCTACAACGAACGAACTAAAGACCATCGACGTGTTCGTCTTCCAAAAGCTATCCTATCCCTCGGACTGAGCGAACTAAGGCCCGGTTAGAAGGAACAGAACCGTCGGTTAGTCTCATGTACTGACTCGGAATTACAAAGTATACTTTAGCTTTAGAAAACAGGCTCTGCTCAATACCTGTAAAGTAAAGGCCCTTCGAGGCCTGCCCCCTACCCTTTTCCCTTTAAAGACAATCCTAGGGAAAGAACAGACTAGTTGTCGCATTATCCGCTGCTCTCGTTTTCGGTGCTTGGCTCTTTCCTCTTGCTTTTTCATTTAGGGAATTACCCTGGGGAGAAGCAACAACTTGAATCAGCTGTTTGGTGTTAATGGCATAAGCTCTTGGTGAAATAGAAGCTCTTCTAACCGCTGCTGGTGATCTCTTTGCAATATCTGCCCTTATCAATCAAGGTATCTTTGTCCAATCATTCCCTTTCTCGTCATTTCCTCAAGAGCTTCTTCGTGAACAGCAGATTCGAGGGCATCTATACCAGGTCTTCTACGCTCTTCTTCCTCATCTTCTCCGATGTCCCATCGGTCCTTTAGTTCAATTTGTCCAATTCTCCCAGAAAGATTTAAATAAGTTTAGTAATCAATATCTATACAGATGGATGCACGACGGAAAAGCCAACTGTTGACCAGCTGGATTCAAAGAGCTCTTCTTCGTCTTTCCGGCCGTACTGATACTGATTGTATTTTCCATCTTTGCTTTGCCATATTATGTATTCCGTAGTAAGAGTAACTCCACATAGCGGCTTGAAAGAAAGCACGTTCCTCTAGAGCAGTAGCACCATCGAACTGAACTAAATCTTTCCTTTTTTCCAGTGCCAGCAACTACAGTACCGCCAGTACCGACACCAGTTCCAGCAACCCCTGGTTGAGTTCCTAAGGGAAGGCGTAGATCGTCGATCCAAGTCTCGTCTTTTGAGTGAGGATGTTCTTTCCGTTTTGGAAGTCAAAGTCAAATCTTAAGCCCACTAGAGAAAATGAAGATGAAAAGAGATATAGTCTCACGCAGGAGCGAAGATGCTCGAGCGACGCTAACGTCTTAAGGCCTGAAAATCCCTAAGAAAAGAGGAAGTCACAATCAATCCAAAGCAAATCGACGAGTCTCACTTCCGATACTCAACTCATTCTCATCTCAAAGCGCTGAAAGACAGAAAGAGCAGCTAGATGATTAGATGCCACATCTCCTTCCATCATCTTTCTAAAGAAAGCTCTCTATCTTCTCACTCTTTCCGGAGCTCTAAAGCTACTAGTTCATGCCATGGTTGTTGTGAAAGAATAGGCTGCTATTCAATCAGAATCAGAGGAACTCTTTTTGTAGGTCTTTTTCCAAAGCTGGGATTAGCTTAGCAAAGGTTGCTGCGGACAAAGCAGCATAAACCTTGTTAGTCAAGGCATCAATCGTAGGATGCGAGCTAAGATCCGGAAGATTCACTCGCCAGAGGAAGGGAATTCGCTCAAATCCGTACCAATCTCAATCCCAACTCTACTTAATCTGATAAGAGGCCTCACTCTTAAACTTCGGATTGGCATCTTCCTTCAATGACTTGGATTAGCATCACCATTACTCATTGTGATTGCATGAAAGAAAGAGTCAGCCGAAGCTAATGCAACTACTACTACAAGTACTAGTCTCTCCTCTCTTCTTAGCAGCGTATCCGGTCTTGGGAGTCAAGTAAGGGCATGGCTTAAGCCAGCTCCTAACCTAGGGTGAGGTATCAACATAGAGTCAAGTAGGACAGAACGATTAGCTTAGCAGTGAACAAGACGCATTCAATCAGTTCCAGAGCAGGGAGTTCTCCTTCGCTCCGAAGGAGCGCCCCCCCTATCCCCAATTGCCTGGTGCCACGGTTCGATCAATACAATCGAGCAGGGAGCCATAATTAATAATAGCATAATTTAGAATAGAAGGAATACGAGTATTATATAGCTTCGTCAGAGAATGGAAAAGAGAGCCTGCTACCTTTGAATCGGGTTCCATCTCCTTTTCGACAACCTCTGCTCTGAGTGCTAACGACCGCTCGTGCCCCATTTGGATGAGTCACTTCGCTCCGGTTTATCTTTTCATGTACACGTGTACATGAAAGCATGCGAGAGCGTAGGGATGGAGCAGGGAGGATGATAGTAGTCACTTGCGAAACAAGCACAGAGAAAGCAAAACGAGTTAGGGTTGGTTTGGCCAGTAGAAGCACGTGGAACATATGCACCAGCACGGCATGTAGGTGAGCAGAATACTTGAAGCTGACGGTTTAGGTAACTACCCCAGAAATCCGAAGTAGCGCATGTGAACTGAAAGTCCATACCTTCGGTCTATCACCGCGGAGTGCCGGACCTGCCTTCCCGGAAAGCACTCGCATACAGATTCTAGGCACTTATCATGGAGTTATGCTCGGGAGTGATTGAAGTTTGTTTGTGAACAGTAAGTGGGCGTACTCACAAGTCTGTAGGCTTTGTTCATTTTATGATCATATTAATATGATGATTAGGAGGATTTCCACTCGCGAGAAAGCATGGCATCGCCCGAAAAGTACATGGTGGCAGTGTAGATCTATCTTAGCATTCTAATCTTCCAACTTTATTTGAAGTATTGCTCCACCTGCCACAAGAAGTTGTCTAACTCCTTAGCGTCCCTTGCACCGTTGTAGCATTTGGGCTCGCGGATCTTCACTTTTGGCACCTCCCTTGGTGCCGGCCCATTATTGGCCACCGCCTTCTCTAGCACAACGATCTTTGCTTGTTGCTCCGAAATTTCGGCAGTCATGGTAGCCACTACCTCGGCCGTTTGGGCCTTGAGCACCTCCGCTGTGCTCGCCATGTCGCTCTCCAAATCCTTGATTACTTCGGTCATCTCATCTTGATGCCCCTCAAGTGTCTCTACGACCACTTACAGCTGGAACTTAAAGTACAGACTCTCTAAGCAAAGCCACTTGCCGGACTGAAGGAATTCATTCATGAGCTGCTTTCCCGACAGCTAAAAGCCGAAAGCGATAGTACGAGAGAAAGCAGAGATAGACGATACCACTACTAGAGAACAGCAACTTGGCTAGCTGGCTCTCTTTCCTTTTCTTACTTAAACCGCTTACGGAAAGTATAGATTGAACCACTGACCTACGAGCTTATCGCACTAGCCGTAACAGCAACAGGAGTTTGATTCCTCATCCGCATCCTAGCCGGAAAATAAGGAGTTTCTTCGAGCCAGGAAGAGCAAGAGTACCGCCCGAGAAGAACTACCAGAGCAAGAAGGATTGAATTCATGAACTTACCGTAACTTCACTAACGGTTTTTTCTAGCAGTTTTCTTTCTCTTCACGAGAGTACTTCGTTTGTGCTGCTTCCTGTAACCGAAAGTCACTCTCGCTTAACTGACTACGATATGAGTTCTTTCTTCCTTACTCTATCACTTAGCCTTAGTGGGCCTAGCTGACCGGCACGGAAAGGAAAGGAATTTGTTTCGCTTCGCACCATGATTGACCGAAAGCCACTATGGGTAACTCAACCACCTTAACAATCTCCTCCCCGATCCCGATCCCTATATCCTATATATATTAATTCCCAACCCATCCTAAGGAACAGCCAGCCCCCTTTCTTTATCTACGGGCTATGGCTCACGAAATGGAACTGTAAATGGTTATCCGAATTGAAATTGGATGCTCTGGATCTGGAAATTGAAGGTATGCAGCTATACGAACTGTAAGAGATGCTAGGCAAGGTGGCGCACATATACATATAAATGGATGACGAGAACTGGCTCTCCATCTAAGCAAGATGGTAGTAGGTGGAAAGCTTCTGGCTCTAGCTTACTCAGCTACAACTACTGTGACTTCCACTGCTGCTACTAAGCTAATAAGATCGGGGAGAGAAAGTGATTAAAGAATGTTAATTTTATTTGATAAGAAAGAAAGGAGCTATGTATATAGCACTCAGATGAGGCTTAGTGAAAAACTAAACAGAACAGATTCAAGTTAGCCCAGCCAAAGGGCTAATCCAGCTACAAATGAAAGAGTAAAGCGCATTATCTTAATTCCACTTCCAAGTAGATGTGTTACACACAGTGAGATTTGCCAATCCTGTTAGGAAGAAATTGAAAAAGAAATTAACAGATATTGAAATTCAATTTCAAATCTTTCACGAGCTCTCTTTCTGTAAAGGTAAAGTAATTCGACTTTCCTTTTTCAGATGCTGCTTATCCGGGCTTGGTGGTAAGGGAATGGGTTAAGCCAGCTCGTGCCTCTCGGTCTTCTGGTGTCCTTTTATTATTTCTTGGCCCGTTGCGCCTGTTTGACCAAACTGGAGCTCATCTGATTCATTCTTCCGTCTACTCATTCGTCAGTATCGTCAAAAGAAGCTGAACTGGACTAACCAAACTCTTATCCATATCTGTATTAACCTTGGTAATCTGCCAAAGTACCTGAAGGATCTACAGAATAGCCTCAATGCCATTCAATCGAGTTTGGATAATTTAAACATACCAGCTACTGAGCATATTGAAATAAATTAAGGAGCTGGTGATGTTTCTGATGCAAGCGAAGAAAGTCAAAATGAAGAATCCGCAGCTAAGTAGCTAACTAGCTGACTGTAGCTAACAAGATGTCGCATTCTATATGCAACCTCTTCTTGCAGCGGATATGCGCCAGCAGAGAAGGGAATCCTACCCAAACCCCCCGAGGGATCCTACCTAGTCAGAAGGGCAGATTTTCCGATTCAGTTTAGAAAACATGCATTAATCAAAAAACCCTGTCAAAACTAAAGCATACACTTGTATTGTAGTTCCCAAGGATCTTGATTTATCTTACTTCTTTCATATTAACTAAACTCGCTTATGAGAAGATTTTCTTCCCCAACAACGAACCTACGTTCCGGGCATTTTCGGGGACTAGCCCGCAGAAACCGTCAGTCAAAGATAAAAGGCCGACGAATCGTTCGAAGATTATGTTAACCGATGGAGTTGCTTAGTCTTAAACAGAGATTGACAGATCTACTTATGAATCTAACTCTATTTATTATTTTACATTATTCATTTATTAGAAAAAAAGAACTATTTTGCTATGTAGCGGTAGGTGTAGGAGTTGCTGCTTTCAAGAATTAGCCCAGACCCATAAAAAAGCCAAAAGGCTAGATTTCACTCTTTCGAGATCGAATCATAGCTTAGAGTTTCGTACCCGGGCATGGGAACCCACTTGCCAACTGATCCGAGTTTGAATTGGGAACGAACGATCTAAGTAAGGAGGTAGCTCCAGGAAGGTAGTTCTTTGACCCAGTTCAGTGACCGAGGAGAGGGCGAAGGGGATATGGAAGCTATTAGTTAAGGGAGTTGGGGTATGAGTATGCCCAAAGATAGGAGATGACTTTCCTACTGACTGAACCGCTTGAATTAGTTGAAGGAAGGGGGGCTTCTGGCCAGGGGAGTGAGAGTGACTAGCCGGGAGGGAGTCGGAGGGAGGGGACGTTGGGGGGTGGCGAGAGACACTATAGAATTAGGAGAGAAGTAGGCGTAGGGAAGTATGGAGACCTATCCGGACGGGAGAGGGATTGAACCCCCGGGCTGGGAGCCGTAGATCTGCGGGGTGATGGCTGTCTACGGTGTCGGTCTCGTCTACCTTGGTTACTCGTCACAGGGAAGACGATGTTGAGGAAATCGACCGAATGCTTTCGATATAGGGACGGTATGAATTAAGCAATGAAGTCAACATGTGAATGAAATAAGGCCAGGAGCGAGTTTAGTGCTTTGCTGGTTACGCTCCCCTTTAGGGCTTTAGATAAATAGTGGATTATCTCACATTAGATTCCGGTAAGAAAGCAAAAAGCCAGAGCAGAAGAGCAGGATCAAGATCTGGTGTCGAAGAATCGATACCGTAGCAGAACTCTGTTTCTTTTTTGAGTAGCTTCAGCTTCATGAGAGGGAAGAGAGGAAGCGGAACTTTTGAAAAGCCTTGCTTGATCATCCTATCAGTCATGGTAACGGATTGAGTCTCTCTCTTTCGGTAGCAGGTTTGACTCTTTGTGATCGAAGAAAAAGTAGATATATCGTATTAAAAGCTAGACAGCATAATTGGCTTGTAGGAGATAGATAAGAAGGATTCTAGCCAAGACGGAGATGCAAGCTTGATGTCTGTCTCTGCCTCACTGTAAGGCTTTCAGGGTGAGCTGCCATTTCTATTGGCCTGTCCTGTGTCAGTTGAGGTAAGGAACTGATCAGGGCAATCATCCGTCGGATTAGTCTAACTCGGTCAATGCATGGATTAATGCTCTCCGTATGAGTTCAGTTCTTTCCTTCTCGATAGCGGGCGTTTGCCTCTGTAGTGGTGAATTCTACTGCTGAAGCTAACGTTTGACATAGCACTTGTTCTGAAAAGACCGTAACAAGAGTTTTGTCACAGGTCAGCCCTCGGGTATTATTCTTCGAGGCTCCAGAGCTGTGCTGTCCCGGACAAGTGGAGTCTTCTAGTGCTAGAGATATTCTATGGAAGCGACAGGTAAAGGCGCCTAGCTCCCAGCCCTAAAATAGGCTGCTTTGTTCCCTCAACCCCATAAGAAGACTACTTTGATATGCGATATGCTTTACTCTCTCGCTCTGGGCAATTCATCAGTTAAGACTGCAGGAAAGTTAGAGATAGCTGGTTCAAGATCAAGATCAAAAGCAGGTTCTAAGGCAAGACAGTAAAAGTCTATTTACTTATTAAGAGTTATCATCCCTTTCAAGGAATTTATTACAGCAGGATCTTCTAAAGTTAAAGTAAAGAGAGTTCTCTTTTAGCCAGTAAGCTAGTGAAAGCAAGCGAATGGATAGCTAGTTTACAGGGTAACCTGGTAACCAGCGAGCTATAGGAAAAGCAGGCTAAAGGGCTAACTAAATAA
>JAMWYP010000361.1:0-385489 GCA_025563575.1 Acacia pycnantha | reverse complement strand
TTGAGTTGCATCGAAGAGAGTCTCTTATCAGCAAGTTCCTGTCAAAGAGAATCATTATTCGTAAGTTCCCGTATGTAAAAGTTGCCTATTCAAAAGGGCGATCAAAAAACCTCTTGCTCTATCTTGCGTCCCTCCATCCCAGATCTATAGGAAGAGGGCTGACATCAAGACCATTAATCGAAGGAGTAGGGATGAGAATCTCACATGGTGCCGTTCTCTTGTCCAACTCGTTACGCACGCGAAATCGTTTTGCGAATTCGCAAACTCCCTCTATCAGAAAAAGACTCTTTCCGATAGAGATGTCGACTCCCAGCCTATCTAAAATGCTGGAATACCTTGCAGCGACGGCGCTATCCCGCAATGACTATATCGTCACCGAGAATAGCGTATCGCGTGAAGCGCTCTCCAGGGTAGACTTGCTCTGCTGCAAACCACACTATGATATGATGTGAAAACGCAAACAAAGGCCAGGAAGCGTGATAACCCAATGGTTGACCTGCAAAAAAATGAAACCCAAACTGGAGGGTTCCTTTTTAGAAAACCAACCTCAAAGGCATTTGTAGCCAGAGCTGAATTTACGGCTGCCGAAGCAAACGACTGAACCGAATAGAGACTTTGTTTTTTTCAACCATGATGCGAAGTGGCCACCCTGTCGGTGGCAGACTTCAAATCAATGGAATAAACACAACCAGTAGAGCCTTTCAGCCAGTCCAGAGGTGCTGTCTGATCAAAGGTCCCATCCTGAGGGATTGAACGTAAGACACAGGCCAACCACTCATGGAAAGGAGCCAATAGGCGTTGATTGATATAGTTTCCTATAGCAAACAAACGACGCTTCCCCGTCGCCCTCACAAACACACGAAAGTAGACCAGACATGGGTGGCAGCTCCAATTCTTCAAGATATAGGGAGCCTAGCCGTAGAAGGAACCAATCTTGACTCCAACCACTAATTAAAGTGTTTGAAGAATCAAATGTGTAACGGACGTAGGGTGCCCACAAAGTTGACGGTGGGCCAGTGTCAGCCCTCAGTTTGAATAAATCTCATGAGGTTTGCAAAACTGGCTAACTCCGGAAGGAGACTAGTGAAGATAGACCGGGTTATGCTTTATTGACTTTAATAACTTATCACCGCTGTCAGCACCAGCCCGATACAACTTGGACAACCAAGCCATGGATGGAACAGACTTCCATACTTGTACAAATTCAAACCCTTGCTTAAGGGGAATGGATTTGATACCAGGAACATACCTAAAGATTAGACCAAGCCGGTACTTGAACACAACTGAAAGGTTGGGCTCAGGATGTGGAGTGACAATTGATGCAAATGTACGCTTTGATACTCGATGTGCAAGCTGAATAAGCTTAGACAGTGAGAATACCGAAAGGTATAGTTGAACCAATTGATCACCTCTGGCACCACCCTCTCTTATCTGGACTTTCAGCTTTAGCCTCTTCTATGCATTTTATTTCTTCATCTCCAATCTGTAGGTGCGTACTCATTTCTTTCCCCAGCATGCGCTAACAGATGTACTAGATCTCAGGGTTAGATCCCTATTTTTAGTATGTATGGAAGAAAGGTCAGAACCTCAGTCTCGGCGAGAGATTCAAGCTTAAACGACGGGCTACGGTGGGATCCGAACCAGATGATTAACTATAAGTCCTCTTCTTTTCCATCATGATGGATCCGCTCTTTATAGTGCTTCGCCCCTAGGCATACAGAAAGATTTGAAGACTTTGGATATGAACAAGGGGCGTCGACCAACCGTTTCCCACCGATAATTGCTAACTTGAGAGAGAGAACTCGAGGATTTGCTCTCGCCTTTGGCTATTCACCTGCATTACTTTACGTTTCCTCCGCCTGATCCTGACTATAACTTTGATAATGATGCATTAGCCCATAACGTACTCGCCGGCTATCACTAGAATTGCTGGTAGTATCATCCAGTATAGTATAAAGTGAGCCGCTATAAGCACTTTGAGCTAACGTAATGGCACGACATTCCAACCTCCAGCTATGCCCAATCTAGGTTGTGATCGTGAAGCTGAAAGCTTCAGGTGATATATACAGATCTCTAAGGCTGAAAAGCAGTAGGCGAGTGAATAGACTACTATCAGGGAGAATGCAGTACGTTATTCCTTGCAAGAAATCACTGTGAATTCTTTTTCTTGAGGTAAGAGGCTTGAGTTAGGGATCCACGGCTAGCTTCTACTGTCGCAGCTTTCTGCCCCGATTCAAACAAACCAATTTCCACCATCAATCAAGCGGGCATTTATCTAGTAAAACGGCTGACAGCTTGTTACTACTAGGTAGCCGCGAGAGTGCCACCGGTCACTCTCCCTAGTTAGGGTCAGCAGCCCTACTATGAACTTTGAGGAAACCATACCATCAAAGAGCGGCATGCCGTGCGACGAAGGTGGCTCCAAACGGGAAGAAACCATAGGAGCAATAGCAAACTTGGTTAGCCGAACCGAATCAGACACTTATTCTGTTCACAGAAAGTAGTCCTCTTTCGGCTCGGTACTGAACGCTTTCCCCCCTCATGCCTAGTCAAAGCTTTCGTTCAATTGATCGGTTACACCGTCTATAGCTCCCCTCAGCCCCGTAGCTCCCAAGCAGTCATGCGGGAAGAAACAAACGAGCAAGACAAAGCGATTTGACTTCGGTGCCTGAAAGAGTCGATTCTACGACGAAACCAAAGCCGCTAGTTACCGTGCCCGGTACTTCACTAGCTACCTTCTCTGCTCGGCTTGCTTTTTCGGTATCGAAAGTGGAGGTAGATCCCGCCAACACGAAAGAGATATTTGTTAGACTAGACACTTCACTTGAACCCCCTACTAATCAAAAAAGGCCCCTAAGTCAAGCTTTCTTTGCTTCTTTGTTAAAATGAAGGGGAAGTTCGAGGTCTGATCGGGATGAGAATAGAAAGAAGGTAGGTATGACTGAAAGGTTCAGCATGAAATGAAGTGTCAACTGATTGGGCGACAGCATGGAGCTACAGTGTTAACTGATTGAATAGAGTTGATAGGCTTAGCTGAGGGAAAGGACGGAAGAGTACGTTCGCCGATTAGGTGAAAGCTTTCATATTAGTAATATTGTGATATACTCCCAAATTAGATTTAACTAATTAGAATCTCTACGTATCCTTATTTCAGTAAAATTCTGAAAGTGAGAGTTCTTTCACTAGTAATATAGATCGATTCACAACCACTTTCTAGTCAATTCCACTAATTTATAGTGAGCCTTCCTCTTCCGTAGACTCAGCTACTTCTTGTTCCCGCCCCTATCGGGGCGGTGTATACAAAGCTGTAACCTTTGACTAAGCTGACTAAGCTCTTTTCTTAGCTCGATCAGCACGAAGGTAAGGAATTCCTAGACTAGATCAAACTCTTTGTTCATTTCAGTGGCAGTCTATTTCATCTCACTGTCCTTCTTTATTTGAAAATCAAAGGGTATTCACGGTGCGCTATTGAAGAACATTCCTATAAGTGATCTCAAGGCTGACCTTTGGTTGGCTAGTAGGAAAAAAAGTACTATACCAAGTAGCGAGCCTACTAAGCCTAGGTGGGAAACCTTCTTTGGTTGAAACAACCTCATGGAATAATATCATCAAGCTATTCAAGCATGGAGTGCTAAAGTGACCCAAGGAATGGGAATGAGGTTCTGGAAGATACTGTTACGCAAGTTTAAGGAAACGATAGATAGTAGCTTATGGCGCTAGGTCCCTAAGTCTCGCCTTATTAGTCTAGGTAACTTTCTTCGCTCACTGTAATGGTAAGGCTAATAATCAGACTTTCTGTTTCCTGGCTTCGCTCCTCCGTCCGACCAGACCGTTACTTAAAAGTCATCCCATATGAATTGGAAGAAATTTGAGATAATCCCATATATATTATATTCACTCAATCGCTGTCCCAACTATATACTATAGTATATCTCTTTTTTCTATGAAAGCAACTAAAGGATCGAAGAGCGTAGTTAGTGTGAAAGGAACGTAGGAAGCATTGCTTATCAGAACCCCCGAGGGAAAGGTAGGAAGAGACTCATAACTTGCTATGAGGAACGGACAAGAGCAAATAAAAAAGCGAGGGGGTAGTGCGCTTAGTAAGCATCACATCCTGGGATTGAAGAAGCTCTCCCGATAGGGCAGGGAATAGCCAGTCTTAGCGACTTTACTAATCAGATCAGGGGCACAAACGGTAGGAAGACTGTCTTCTTTCCTTAGTCAGTGGCAAGTCTAAATAGAACCTAAACTCTTTTTCGGACTTTCCGCAGCTTCTCTTTTATGGCATTGGAAGGAACTAGTCTTTGAAATTAGCAAAGCAAGAGGCTCTAGGCACAAGGGCAGTCAGTGAGGGTGGTTGTAAATCAGCGGCAAGCCAGTCTTCTATCACTAGTCAGCTGACCTTAGGAGCGATCGATTTCATGGCCAAGCCAGTACCAAACCAAAAATCCGGACTGAGTGTCGCAACATCGGTACTTGTTTAGACTGAATTCAGTAATAGGCAGGTATAACATATACCCTTTCAACAATCTTAAAGCCACATATCCTTTAACCTCTCTAATACCTTCATTCACTTCCTTTATCTTACTTTCGAGCGAGGAAAAGGTCTAGAGGTAGCAGTACAGACAGCTATGGATAGAATCAGGGCTAGGGCCTGCAAGCCATTACCTACCGCCTATGGATCCTACTCACGACTATGGAAGGACATAGAAGGACTTACCACTCACTACTACCTTAAAGCTTTCAACTGATTGAAATTCTGTTCGACAGGGGAGTATGCCAATTTCACTTCCTGCTTGCCTTGGAACTGATGTAAAGGTGCCAGCTGGCCAGAGGAGAGTGAAGGGCAGACATAGATTCAAAATAAGCCTACTTGAATTTCCCATTTCCTATTTCGATACCTGCCACAGACTATTTTATACTGGGGCTATCAACTACTGCAGCTTCCACTGGATCTCAAGCCAAGGGAATATAGGTTAAAGAGCGGCCAGAGTGACTAGGAACGTCTCTCTCTGATAGATCAAGTAGCCATCACGAGAGAAGCAGAGGGATCCGAGGCCCCACTATCGAATCAAAGAGACACGAGCTCCTCTATACGAAATGGATTTAGTAGCCGGAATCATTCCTAATCGACCGGGAGCGCTAAGGCTTTGCAGTCCGTACCGGTGTCCTTATCGGGTTCAGGTTATCTGAGGAAAATCCCTTCTCTTCATAGAAAGAAGATAGTGAAGGTGATGAGGTAGACACGCTTGTTCAAGGCTATTGTCTTCTTTGCCTTAATTCTGTTACAGTCCTTCCCATGGGACTGCTACCTCAGGGACACTAAGACTGCAACTAAAGGCTCGGCCTCGGCTTACCTTTATTCTTATTCTGTAACTTCACTGTCCTACAGGTTAAGACTCTCGTTCGTGACCCTATTAGTGAGCCAACAAAACAAGCAAGGGCCTTGGACGAATTCTTATCGAAGAAAGCTAGGGAGAGCTTCACACCACTCTAATAGTTCGCCTTACGGCTCACCTTGGAAGTATGGCTTACCATAAAAACTTCCACTCCCCTATCAGGGTAAGCCCACCGAGACCGAGAATAGTTAGCAGGCGAGACAGGAGTTGAGTTGGGCTCTGATGATAAAGAAAAGAATTGTTTGTTATAGTTGAGCCGATAAAGTCATTGCTAGGATTGATGAATTAGCAGTCGGGCTTAGAAGGCACCGAGAAATGGTAATAGTCTTTAAGTGAAGTTGAAGTAAGCGCGGAATCTTCCTGCTACGCCCTAAATAATTAGGCTTTGCCAGAAGGAGTTTTTCTTGATTCCCACTACTGCCTGCTTTCCCTTTCTTTGCTAACTCAGCTAACAAAGAAGAAGAAAAGAAAAAAAGCGTCACGGAGGCACGATTGAATCAATAGTAGTAGCAAAGGGGGAAGGAACTATAGAATAGGAAGGAGCTGGACATGAACCGTCACGGTCTTTCTGGTGAATCAGTGCTGTTTGCATTGCACTCATAGGTTCGTTCTGGGACTGATGACCTTACTCTTCTAGTCTTTTCCAGTAAGCCTTGTTGGATGACTCAGAGCTCTTGTGCTCCCTCTTTTCAATATCCCTTTGCTGTCTTCGTAACCGCAGTGAGAGTGGGAGCTCAAGCAGTTGCCGCTGCAAGACTAGCCGCTGTTGAGTAAATAGCAGCTCTTACCCTATCCGCGCTTGATGGTGAATAAGCCTTTTAATCATCTGCTGTTGAGAAAGCATCCAATTGCAATTAAAAAAAAGCATATCCCTTATCTAATTATAAGGAACTTCTTTCCGGCGAAGTGACAGCGGGGAAGGAAAGCAAGTAGAGGAATTTCTTTTTCCACTATTCTTGCGGCGGGTTCAGTCATTCTTAAAGCGGAGTCTTTGTCTACGGGAAACCTCTGCAGAATCTTCTTTAGGCTGATGACTCTTTTTCCAGGATTCCTAGTTAAAAACTAGTCCGGAGTGGGACCTTTAGCTCTGCTCTCAGAATTGGAAGTTCATACTTCGCTTCGAGACACTCAGTCTTTCCCGATTTAGGGAACTAAGTCCTTGGGGGAATGCCACAGGTCTTGGCTGTCTTTCAAAAGAAGCGAATCTGGCCCACAGTAACAGTACTAGTAAGACATGCCCAGAAGAGGATAAGATCAGAAAAGGGCAAAATGCCTCTTGAGATTGTTGAATAAGCTATTCATCAATGCTCGAGTCATATTCTAGTAGACAAACTTTCTTCTTTGTCCACCGGGAAAAGAATACAAAAAGATTGATAGGCCATTCATTCCTTCCCTTCTCTCTCTCCGAATCTTGCTCCCTCATTCCACTCAATTCGGCTTTCGATATTTGCGGAGTTGAAGGCTTAGGCTTAGGTCTAGGTCTTCGCACCGTCTTGAACTTTTTTTTCTGAGCTTTTGACAGTTGAGTCTCGGACGCTAACTAAGGAGACTACTGCATCTCGCTCTTATTATACTTATAAATATAAAATAAAATAATAAGAAAGAAGACAGGTTGCCCTGTCAGTCTCGAGGTCGTCTTTCTTGTCTCACACAAGAGAAGCCTTCTTTATACAGACAGGAGTTAGATAAGCATGTAGCTTATGGCCTTATCCTATATATATCTAGATAAAAATGAACGAGGACTGTATAAAGAGGGCTTCATCCTTTCGCTTTTCAAAGTTTTTGATCCCCTCGCTCTTAACCTTTACGTGACCGCAATAGCAAGGGACAGGAGCTCCCCCTAGCTCAGTAAGCAAGTGCTACAAACCTTTGAAACTAGAGTAAAGGTACCCGAGGACATAACTAGGTTGTTAGGAAGCGAATCGGTTCTTACCTGACAGTTCCTAGAATAGGACAAAAAGGTTTTGCACGTGAATCAGAAAAGGACGAATACGATCTTGTCGCAATTGAATCCGTAACTGCAGCTATTGAGTCTGCTGTGGAAGCGCCTAGAAGAGAGCTTTCACTGACTTTTTCTTACTATGAGGATGGATTAGATATAAGTCGTCTCTGGCCAGGGCATTAGCAGAGCAGCTTCAACTCCTCATCAGACTCCCCTTTTGGGGACTGGACCTAGTTACCGCTCCATGGGAACATCTATCGATTCCGCTATCGGGGCATGCGCTAAGGTAAGGCTAAGACGGTCGCAATGTTCATTTAGCTGTAATACTGACAGGTTCGTCTGCTACTACTGCAGCTATCCATTTTCTTACAATGCGGCTCTTCTTTCTATAAGAAATTCATGTTCATCCAGGCTCGTGTTACTCCAAAAAGCAAAGGTTTCTGAAGTACGCTATTCTCGGTGATGACATTGTCATCGGGGATAGGCACGTAGCAGAACTTTACGAGGAAGCCATGGAGGAGCTTCAGATGACCATATCAAAATCAAGGTCTCTGATCTCTGACCGGGGATCGTGGATGCCTAGAGTTTGCTAAGCTCTTTCTAATCAAAAAGGTCGGGTCAACATTAGTCCTGTATCAGTCCCGATGGTTAGGGCTCTGGTACATAGTCTTTCTGTTGCTCCTGTTATCCACAAGTGGTGCATACCCCCCTCTCTGAAGGAAGAAAGGAAGCTTAAGCTAAGCCTTCCAAAACCGCTAAGGAAAAAGACTGACTTCTACCCTTGAGCAAATAAAATCTTTGGCGCATTTTCTTTTTCTTGATGAAAGTTGTTTTAATCTCTTATGTAGGAAATTTCGTATTATAGTATGTCGCTTTCCTCCTTCCAAGTCGGTCAGTCCGTCAGTGGCCATTCCCCCAGCTAGCTGGTTCGATTTCCTTTGCCTTGAGGAAGGGTCATTGTCTCACCCGATTATATTGTACAGCTCTTTAAGCTTTCAACTCATCCGATTCTGTCTTAGGATTCCGAGACTTCCAGAAACCTTAGCTAGGCCCATTTCCTTTGGTTGAGATTAAGACTAAGTAAGGTCCGATCGAGGGCATGGGGTTCCAGTTGTATCACCAGTCCCCTTTGGTCTTTCAGTTATAGCCCCATTCTCGAGTGGCTAAAAGGGCGATTCTTGCTTGGTCTTTCACAAGGTTCCAACCACCACACCAGAAGCCGGCATCTCTTAAGGAAAAACAGCGGGAAGGCGTTCGAATAGATCAATGGTTGGCCCGGCCAAAGCTTATAGATCGGTTGGTGCTGGATCTAGGGCATCGTACTCAGGGGATACGCACTCGGCTCGCTCAAGGCATTCCCTAAGCTATGTTTTGAGCGCTTGCTCAGCTGCGGAGTCAATTCAAAGATTCCCCAACTGGATTTTCACACACAATAAGCTTCTTCAAGCGAGGGCTCTCACATCTCCTGATGCTTGGGTACTAGTCCTTCGTATACTGCTTTCCCATCCAATAGCTATTTCGTGCCATATAAAGAAAAGAGAGGTTGCTTCTGGTGCCGTCCTATCTGTCGGTCCGTGGGTAGGGTAGCGTGCCTTTCTTTCGAAGGTGAAGGAGGCCAGGGTAGGTTCTCTTGTGAATCCTTAAAGCTGCCTGCATTCTTTCACCGAATTGGCTTCTATGGCGCGTCCCTATAATATTACTAGGGGGTTTAACCATTTCATTTACCGTATAAAGAATCGGTTCTTTGAAAAAAGGACTTCTTCTCTGAGTACAAAAGAAATGGGCTCGTAGCAAGAACTAAAATACCCTCTTTGGCTGCTATTGAATCCCCTCTTCGAGAATGAGGCTCTTTCTTACCGGGGGTTACATAGTTAATGTCCGAAAAGCATTGATTTCATGGGTAAGTCCTGGTTTAGAATCCACATGGGGAAGGGAATGAGCTGGGGTGATAGGCATTCTTTGCCAGAGAAAGAGACTTTTGAAAGAAAAAGCATACATATATATAGAAGCAAGGTAGCTTGCTTACTTAGTGGATCAAAAAGCGATTGAGTGTGAAATTGAGATATAGACAGTGTTTCGTTAGGTATCTTTCATTGGAACTAGAGAAGGGTTCAAGTCAAAAGTGTGCCGTGAGGGTCTAACTATAAGTAAGCTTCACTCCTCTCCTTATCATTCGAGTTACTAACAAAACTTTCCCTATGGTCGAGCTGATACGCTCCTCATTGACTGGAAATGATTGAGATTGTATCGCTTACTAGAGATCCTGAGAAGCTCAGAATGCAACCAACCCCTAGTGCCCCCTCTCTTTCAATATCGGTGGATCCTAGGGATCCGTTTGATTGATAGAAGGATCAGGGAGAACCCCTATCCGACCAATGGATCTTCCAACTATCATTCTCAAGGACTTGAGGCAGCCTCTATTAAAGCAGTTGCTAAATTGATATAGCGATCCCTTGAATCCAATGCATCCATGGAACCAATCGCAGATTCTGGAGCCAAAGTAAGAATAGAAAAGCTAAGCTTTCAGGCAAGGGAGGTATAGGCTACAAAAGAGAAAGTCTTTCCAGTCCTACAGCTTCTCTAGCTTGAGCAGTCAGTAGTCTTCACCTTTACAAATTTATACGCGTCAGCGAGAAAAGGTCAGCATATAGACATCATCTTGATGGAAATTCCAACGGAGATGATTAATAATCTAGCTCGGGCTTCCTTAGTTTTCTTATTTAGTTAGATGGTCAAAATAGAATCAATGGATGAACGCTTAACGCCCCTTAGCGGCCAGCTGCTTCAGATTCATCGAATTCCCCCCCCCCTTTGCTTTGCTGAAAGCACTTCCTATAGCGAACCAGGCAAGGAACATATCGAGTAGGCTGGTACCAATTTCTCCACATCAGCAGCAACATAGGCATCTGAATCTTAAGTAGGAAATTCCTTCATCTCAGATGATGTGGGTAAGGTACAAAAATTTCTTTCAATTTCCGCGGAGACGAGTTTGAGTTTATCAGCACACCCCCCCGTAGTCGGTTCTCTCGGAAAAAGTTGGGTAGAAACTGAGCTTGTAGAAAGATCCCGTTGATTTTCGGGCTGGCCCTTGCCTATGGAAAGAATGGTGTCTCAGAAAGTTGTTGAATGCCTCAACTTCGGATGATGACTAGCGGATCAAAACACCATTGTTGGCACATTTTAACCTAATTAACTGAAGCAGATGCAGGATCCGAAGTCTTCGACTCAGGCTCAGACGAACCGAGAGTCCTGTCTATCCTTAGTCACAGCGAAAGACTTCTACTTGATAGCTATACCTCTGCCCAACAAAAAAGCACTTTTGGATCTCCAAATGCACCACCCACTATCGGATGGACTTATTGCTCAGTTTCGTGGTGAAATTCCACTTCCCTTTTTCATAGCTATTATGGAGGCCCTCACTCAATTCTAATCTCGAAATCTTTACCCGATCTGGAAATGCTTATCTTATATGGCACCATAGGTCTTAGTTTCGTTTCCTATATGCGCTTTCGTTCCATCCGACTTCAAGAACTTGTAGGGGGCCACCCACCCTTTCCCCTTTACCCTCTCACTCCTGCTGGAATGAAAGGCCACATCTAACTTTGCCCAAACCACTGGAATACGAATGAGATCTCTAATTAAACCATATAATAGTACATGGCTTTTCTTCTCGAACCCACCTCCTCCAAAGAAATTGCACCTACATAAATTGCTGAAGTAAAAAAACAACTTGTTGAAATTCGGGGGACCCAATTCCGAAAGATTTCGATATATAGGAAGAAGGTGTGAACATGACCTTGAATTGTTATGAACGTAGATGCCAATTTGTGAAAAGGTGAGTCCAGGCGGAAGAGAAAAGTGATCACCATAAAAACGAAGTACAAATTCGTGAATTCTTCTTTCAATCTGCGATTGGGCCGTATCAAAACAAATGTCCCAAAGCCGATTTTCCATTTCCATGTCGGTCATCCCCTCGTGCGAAATGCCCGATACGTTATAAGAACGATGAGCGGACTAGCCGCAACGCCAATTATATGAATGAGCTGAGAAGTGATTTCGGTAAGAACAGATGATAGTAATTCGGTCATGGATCTTGTTTCCAGGGTGGCCATTCTTGTTCCCTCTTCTTTTTACCCGGGGGGCCGCCTTGCGCAGCGGAGAGAATTGTTGAAAGTCACTCTCTCCAACCTTTTCTATCTATCCGGCGAGAGAAAGTCAATATGATATTTGCGTTGGCGAAACTAAGCACTTTTTTTTTTCTTTATCATTCGGAAGGCTCAGTCCCACACTCTGACTTCAATGATGGGAACAACCTCCGCACTCCGGCGCTCCAATGAACAACAGTTCTCCGCCTTACTTTCTTTTTTATAGTGGTCGATCCCTCGGGAGTTACATTCGTAACTTAATGTTATGTTCACGCGGTGATATTATATCTTTCCAAGAGTACTACCCTGTACGTAGTCTATGTCTGGGGAGCATACTTGACAGGAGATAGACACAGGCGGTAGAGAGGTCCCCACTTCGATTCCCGCCCCGTTAGCATCTCCGATCCGAGATAAGGGATTAGTCCGTTAGGTCTTTTCGGTCCGGAGCCGGCCGGTAATGGACCTACTTACCTTGCTTGTGGACCAGCTGCAGAGCTAACCCTTGTTCTATTGGTTTGGCGGTTGCTACCAAGACGATTTCTTTATGCCCATCAAAGGACCTCGAGATGCTAATCCACGAAAAACGATACGAGAAATTCGAAAGAACTCATATACGGAACGAGGGCGACCCGTGGAAATACATCGGTTTCTTACTCGTGCAAAGGAACTATTTCTTGGCAACTTGGACAACTTATAACGAAGTTTGTCCCGCATATCACTAGGAAGATCGGAATCTTTACAAAGGCTTTATAAAGCTTTCGTCTCAATTCATATTTAGCCGCGAGCAATCTACGTTTGTGATCTCGTATATTTCGCTTCTCCGACATCTCTTACTGGGTTTCCCCCTCATCTTTTTGCAAAAGCCGCTCCACGGTGGTAAAGTCTCATCTTGTGTGTTGGCCGAAGTGACAATAGTCACATTGAACCCTCGAATATGTTCGAAGATCTCGAAATGATCTTCCAGTTCCGGGGAGAATTCGCAAAACTCCGTTTCCATCGAGAATTGAATGGAGTTTTCCCGTATTTTGACCGGAGAATCTAACAGAGACATTACTGTCGAGATTCTGACCGAAAAATTAGACATTCCATGCCCTCGGAGAGTGCTTTGTCGTGCTAGGTCACTGACATATCCTTTGTCTTTATTTGCCCCCAAGAATGGATTGGATCGAAACGACTTTCCTGTCGAACCCCTTTGTGTCTGTATGAATTTCTGACCGCGCGGAATCTCCATAGCCAATTTTCCATTTTTGATTATGAAAGAATAGGGTGCCTTTGGTACTACTCTTATTTCAAACGATCCAGGAACTTCCATAACGTTGGCGTGATTCGGTTTGAGCAACGGATCCTGACGTGATACATCTTCGTAATGAAAATAGAGTGGAAACATGAGTTGGCTTTTACATAAAGTATCTATAGAATGAGCACTGTTAACTATCCGCTTCAAAAAGATAGTTGGTTGAATGAAAGAAAAAACGAAGAATATCTAATCTAAAAAGAGATGAGAGTTCCGGACGGCTCGGATCACACGCTGATAGGGAACGCTTTGCCTTGTACCAAAATTGGCAATTTGGGTAAGATAACCCGCGTAAGCGTCCTCACTAAGGGCACGTCCAGTCGGGTAGAAAATCAAGCCCCCGATCTTCTGTCTTTTTTCAAAGACAACTTGAGGGGAATACCCGTCCGCCACAAGTGCGGCCTCTATGTGCCTTTTGATTGCCAGTTGACTCCGGACGAAGGAGTCGAGGATTCGCTCGTTATAAGCTATCCCCCACCAATTTGCCCTCAATCGACCAGCGAGCTCTGCTCGCCGGGTGTTCTCATCGAGCAGCGGAGGCTCCAGTTCGGGAATCACAGGTTCCCGATTCACGCTAGCTTCGCTGGATTCGCCCGAAGATGGCATCGGTTCCAACAAGACACGTTCCTCGAAACTTCTCAAGCCCGAGGTCGATGCGCCTGAAGGCACGTTGGAGGGTTGCTCCGCTGCAGGATTGGCAGCAGGTTGACCTCCGCGGGATCCTGCATGTGCAAAGTAGACCCCCAGGCCCGAAACCAGACAAAGAAGAAGAATGAGGGAACCCCCCCCAAGAAGCCGACTAAAGAGGAAGCGGAACGATCTCAAAAGGAGCATGGATTTCAGTTTGACCCAAATAAGACTCAAATCAAAGCCGAGTACAAGAGACAAGAAATATACGGTGAATACGGAAAAAAGGAATAAGACAACGATCGAAATTCTGACAAAAAAAAAAAAAATGAATGGGATTTAAACGAGGAGAATTAGTAAAAACACGAACAAACAGACGAGAAATAGAGAAAATTGGCGCTGTTAAGGTCACGCCGAACCTATTGATAAAGACACGTTTCATGTTCAATTTCTTCACTAGTCTCAGGGGGGTTTCGAAAAAAACATAGTAATTGGGTGCTGTCCTCCTAGCCATAATGTTGATTTTGTCCTATCCTGGGCTGTTGCGCTGAGTTAAACTACCTCTGCGATCAGGATCCATTCTCCTGATTGTCCTTCTCTTCCTTAGTAATCTAAATCCGCTTTTCCTATTCACTAGTACACTGCGCGCTACAACTAGCAGCCCCTTTACTAGTAAGGGAAAACGCTAGCGCGCTAGCTAGCTACAACTAGTTAGAACCCCTACTTTATGGGGTATTTTCAGAAGCCTGCTGAAAAACAGAAGCGCGCTAGCGCGCAACGGCTGAAAAGCCAGCAACTTGTTAGGAGTAGGTTTTGGCTTGCCCCTTTCTTATTATTAGTAAGATAGGTTTTGAACCCTATACAAACAAGGTGCTGCTTGCTGCTCGCCCCTATCTCTAAAGGGGCTTATGCACTCCACTCGCTGCCTACTCTACTCGTTACCACTAAACGACGAAGCCAAGAGCGGAAGGAGGGACTTGAACCCTCAACCTCAGCCTTGGCAAGGCTATGCTCTACCATTAAGCTATTTCCGCCAGCAACGGTAGTGGCGAAGCACTACTGAGCAATTCACGTATCACTTGATACGGACGACTTCTTTTTTTCCGCCGGACCACACTCTTAACCTCCGATCGAGCTACGAGCACGAGTAGGTAGGCGGCTAGAGGGGAGGGGCGGCGGCTGGGCTGCCTTTTCAATCAATCTCCGGCCGCCCCTGACCTAATAAGGCCGCTATTGGTGCGAGTTGTAAGGAGTCTTGGTCTCGAGTCGAGCTGGGGCGTCATTTCATTCTCGTAACGGGAGTGAGTGCACCGCAAGACCAGACAAGTTACTCCCTCGCCTCGCAGCGGTGGCATCTGTCTTTTAAGTTAAGTCATTTCCTAAGACGGCTCCTCTTATTCTACGATAATCCAAGCAGCAGCTCCACGAGTCCGCTCGGAACCAGTCGATTCCTGAGCCATTCGTTCTCCCCTCTCGGTTGGCGTTTGCCAGCCACTAGAGCAAGTAAGAGAACCTACAGTGAATGAACTTAAAGAACCGCATGACCGGATTGTACACCTTTGTGTCTGGCTATGTATATGGATGTGCATAAAGAAGGGACGGGACATCTCTCTCCTTTTTTTTGGGGGAGAGAGGGAATAAGCTGCAGCGGCACCTCACGAACTTCTTACTGGGTCCATCCTCCTATAAGCTAAGCATTTGCGAGTGAAAGGATGCACGTGTTTTGCCTGCGCAGTTAAGAAATCCATTTTTCCCAAGGTAGTTTACTTGCTTACTTGTTAGAGTAAGGCAACCACTTCTGTCTTTCTTGGATATGCTCAGTCCGGGTATAGATGCTATGACGTGAAATCCAAGAGATTCAGATTATCCTTTCATGTTTTCGGGTCGCCTCATATTTTCCTTAACCTAATTAATAAGCCCCGGGGGGGAATGGTGATGGAGATGTATTGCGGCCTTCTCCTGTTCATCAACTCGAACCTCATTCTTCTGCAGTTGATGTTACGGATCAGCCTCACTCTTCAGGCCAGCAGCTTTGCTCAGCATCTGATGCCGATTGTCAGCCTGTTCAGCTGACCTCAGAGGATTCCAGCACAGCATCTTTATTCTCGGCGGCGATTACAGTCTGTTTCCCAGGGTCAGACTACTTCAGAAGATCAGCAGTCTAGCCCAGTCGCTTCCTCATATTCTGGATCCCTCTCTCAGGTTCGTCGATCCTCTCAAGTTTCTTATCCCGTTTTGAAGGATTTTTATCTTATCTTATGAATCGTTTTCCCAAAAACATCGAGCTTACCCCATGTCAGTTCAATCTTCTCATGAACCTGAATCATTTGCTGAAGCCTTCAATCATTCTTGCTGGAGAGATGCTATACAGGATGAAATCAATGCCCAGGAAAAAAAGAATAAGACTTAGTCTCATTGCCTGCAGGAAACAAGCCATTGGCTGCAAGTGGATTTACAAGATCCAGCATAAAGCAGATGGGGCTCGGTAGAGAGATACAAAGCGTTATTAGTAGCTAAAGGATTCCTTCAAGAATATTGAGTCGAACCCATTTAGAGATAGGGGAAACATTTGCCCCAGGTTGCTAAAATGACCACCATTCGTGGCCTTGGCTGCAATCAAAAAGTGGCCTTTATTTCAACTTGACGTGAAGAATGCCTTTCAACAACATAAGGGAAGGAGGGATCCGCAAGAATAAGTTTCTATTCAGCCTCCTCCAACTCCAGGCTTCTCTTCTCCTAGGAAACAAGCAAGGGTATGAAGTACCTCTCGCTCCTTGTCCTTCCTGGATCTTTCAATCAACACAGTCCTTAGCCAACATCTATCTAATAAGAGTCCTTGCTCGTTAGAGTAAGGAATGAATTCAGGAGTTTACGCTGCAAAGACGATTCGTGCTAGCTCTTCTCTTCTTTAACTAGTTACATGTGTAAATATATATTGGGCTAGTTTACTAAGCTATCAGTCTACATAAACCTAATGCAATATTGATTACACTCCTTCTCCTTATACCCACAAATGTCAGTCTATTGGTCCTTTGGGTGATATCGACTATTCCGAGTGCTAATCTAAGGTAAGCCCTAAAGTAAAGGCCTTTGATTTTAGGCCGCTGGCGGCGCAGAACGCACTAATCCGCGACCAGCAAGTTTTCCGAAACCGAACTGAATAGAATTGTTACTTTCCGCTGAAAATCAAAGAAAGCAAGAGTCGCGACTAAAAACTAACTCCTGACTGGGGCTTTAGCTCTGCTCTCTCGCGACCCCCACTCTTCGATCTTGTACCAAGGCCCACGGAACAGAAACCCAATCTCGAAGTTTTCCAGATGCTCTGTTCACATACTCGTTGTCACACATAGGCAGGAAAAAGGACACTTTATAGAACGCCTTTCATATACATGATTAACTAGTCCAAAACCTACTCAGCTTCAGTCTGAACGAGTAACTAGGGCGATGCCTATTCTTCCTTCCTATTAATTTAATCGACTTTATTCTGACTGGCGAGGCCAGGTAGATCTCTGTGGGCCCCCTTCCCCGCTTCAAATGGGAAGGCCAACATCCTTTGTCGCCCGTTAGCAAGACCCAAACTAGATGCGTCGAGCTGCCTAAGGTCTTGACCACCTCCTCTTATTCTTATTTAAAGGAAAATCAAAGTTATCCCATAAAGTGCAAACGAGACTCCGCATCTAGATCAAGTTACCTTTCAAACAGCTGATTCTTTAACTTCTATCAAACAGCGTATTCTCGGCATCAATGCACCAACCCCTGCCAAGATCCGATCGGAAATAACCCAAGAGGAATTCTAAAAAGTAGCTTAAAAGCCCCCGAGATTCATATTTCTTTTTTTGGATTCCAGATAGGATAAGATTTCTTACTATTACTCCTGCACCGGAACTCTTGCTTCTTTGCCAAGAGAGGCTTCTCGCTGCAATCGATTCCTAACATCTGATCGGCGATTGTGAAAAAAGAATAGGTTTATATTCGGTCAATAAATAGGAGTCATTTTTCCGGTCAGTAAGTAAGTCTTTAAATGTGTTCCATAGAATAGAAGAGAAAGAGTCAGTCTTTACTCCTTAGTCTACCGCTATCTTTCATCCTTTAATTGCCTTCCATTTTTGATTTTTTGTTGTAAACCGGCCGTTTGTTAGGATCTTTTCGCCGTAACCAGTAATATATCCGCCGTTTTATTCGCATTATCGTGAGCGGGTCTGGTGAACTACCCTTTCACTGGTTCTAGCTACTATTGGATTTGAACCCTAGCTTAGCACTCCCTATTGTTATTGTTAGGGGGATACTACCTGTCTAATCTTGATTCTCCTTTACAGACCTGCAGACCTTACATACGCAATTCCTCGATTCATTAACGTGCAAGAGAAAGCGATCCACAAGAGGGTTCGTTCATCTAAAACTTACCCACTATCGGCTTCAAGCAACTATCTATGTAGACTGAGAACCTATTGTATAAGGGTTGACTATGTGTGAAAATTTGTTTCCAATTTTTTCACATACTCGATTTACCTAGGAAGTCCTGAGAGAGCAAGAACAGCTGGAATTGGCTTGATTGAGAAAGGGGGTACTAATCCTTCAGACTTTCTCAATCAAGGTAACTCTTCCTCCATTACTTACTGACAAACGGATCCAGGTAGCTCAGATCTAGCTAGGTTAGACGGTTCGGTCTTAGATGGTTCGCTTGGTGTAGTGTGTTAGGGATAGCTGAACAGAGCGGAACGACTTCTCGCTGTGTGTCTAGTAGAACCCGAAGCATTTACATTGAAAGAAAGATAAGATCAAGCGAAGAAAGAACAAAGAAAAGGATTTACCTATGGGAGAATCCTGTCTAGAATCATCGACTACTCGAAACTCAACTCATATCGGAGCATGGAAAGAAGGATCTAAGGAAAGAGTACTGGATAGAAAGCCTATGGTATCTATGCCTGCTTCAGTCAGCTATTCATTTCCAGGGAGTTCAGATCTAGGTTATAAGATTCAGTTCGCTTGCTTCACTTCATCAAGGAGTTGAGTTGCGCTGAGATACTTACGATTACGCTCGCTTACCTAACGGCCTGAATAAGTCAGGTCGAGGGGAGTGGGGGTTCTGATCGAGGTGCGGTATGAACATAAAGAAAGCTTCAATCAATCGTTCCGGCCAATCTGACCCTCTTTATGCCTTTAGCTTTAGAAATGGAATATAACACTTCTTTAGGATGGCAATGAGAGTCTTGTTGGTAGCTTCTGCCTTACCGTTAGACGGAGGATAATAAGGGGCTGAATTTTGGAGTTCTTTCCCGAATCTTCTGCACAGGCCCCAGATTTCATCTGAGTTGAAGTGCTGCCTGTTGTCTGTGACAAAGATCTTTGGTAGGCCTCACCGATAAAAAGAGATTTTCATGATGAATCTCACAACGGTCTTGGTGGTGATCCTGGTGCTTAGTTCTGCTTCCGCCCATTTGGTGTAGGACTCTGTTGCTGTCAGAATTCAGGCTGGTCCGGTACATGTTTCAACATAGACGTCGAACGGTCCAAGGATGTCAAATGCCCACATCGAGAAGGGCCAGGGGGCCGTCAACGAATGAAGAGATGACGAAGGTGCGACTAAAAGAAAAGGAGCGAGTGCAAAATTTCTGGCACTTCTTGACAAAGGCGCTTTTAAGCCCTCTCCATCCTTGGCCAATAGTCAGCCTTTCTCATGATCTTCTTTGCTAGCAAAAAACTATTGACATGTCCTACGCATACGTTGGAGTGCGCTTGTTGTACAATGTATGAACCTTCTTCCTGAGTGACGCATTTTAAAAGTACTCCATCAAAAGATCCTTAAAAGAGTACCTCTCCCAGTATCACAAATCTACGAGCAAGTTCCCGAAGGGCTCTTCTCTGGTTCCGAGTCGCGTACTCTGGTATATGCCCACCCTTCAGGAAATATTAGATGTCGTAATACCCGTAATACTACACCAAGGGGTTACCATTATCTTCATACTCATCCTCTTCGGGTCCGAAATCGATTGCCGAGAGATTTTCTTGTTCATAATTTTCCTTATGTCGAAAGACATTATCCTCATCATCCAAGAAGACGAAAGTATCTTGATCGTGCCGGGTTCTTTCTTTAGCAGGCGTGTCCAGCCTCTCGATAACAAAAGACTCAGTCCTCCTGTGAACGGGCATACGTACTAGAGGTGCAAGCATAGCCAGTGAGTCTGCTAACTTGTTATAGATTTTGGACACGTGAGTGAAGGTGACTTCAGTGAAGCTTTTGAGCAGGTCGATCGCGAGCTAGGGAACTGCTTGATAAGCAGCTTTTCATCTTGAGCGATATCAACGCACATGACTTCGAAACGAAAAGGTCGCTTAGCAAGGGAAGATCAAGCTTGCAACGAAGAAAAATCGGGGTCTGACAATGCCCCGGGCAGGTGAGTCAGATTTGCTTCGGGGTATATGGCACACCAGTCGTTATTTGCAAGGGCTCTATCGAGTCGTTCCATTATTTAAAAAAAACTTTATTGGTCCGGTTAAAAATCCCAAGTCAATGAGACCACTTTACTTTCGCTGATGAAATTCGCAAAGCCGCAGCCAGGAATAGATGTGCTTCCCCCTTTTTTTCTCTGATAAGCGTTTGATGGCATTAAAGTCCCCAATGAGTTCCCGTGCTCCATGCCTTTTTTCAGGTATCTGACTCAGATCATGCCAGAGTCTCTTTTCGAAGGAAAGCCTGAGCATAAGCATAAACAGACGACATGAACCATTCTTTATGGAGAGTTCTCTCAAATATTGTAATATGAACTACACGGTCAGATTGTGCTAAAATGTCTACATCATATTTCTTTTTGTTTCAAAGGATCCACATGCCTCCAGAAAAACCTCGAGGAAGGGATACAGAGAGTGTTCCAAACCGAATATGTTCCACGAGAGTATGATCATTGGAATCTAATTCTTTAGTTCGGGAGTGGGCACAGGTCATCGCCCTTCGTCTATGGTCTCTGTAATTTCGTCTGCGCATTTCTTGCGCATCTCTTTGTTTGAGCTCTTGCGTTTGAAAGAAAGAGTTTTGAGAGACTCGCCGGCTGTGGTCTCTCTCTTCTGATATTTATCCTTGCTGGCTTTGAAGTCGTCGACGCACCAATTCCCGGATCCGAGGCTGAGTTGCTTACTCGCATCTGCGGTGAGGGCCGGTGCAGAAAAGACTGGAGAGAAAGAATGTGTCGGGTTCTCCAACACAGCCGATCTTGGGAAGGATAAAGTCCTTCGAATAGAATTTTTTGAGTGGGATTCAGCTAACAAGGCGTCTTTTCACTTTGGATAAACCTCAGCGCCCTGCTCTGGACCTTCTTGGGTCTATATCTCTCCTGTGATGTATTTTATGTTCATTTAATCACTTTCATGACTTCGCATCTTTGATGATGCTATATCGCTCCTCGGGCACTGCGAAGCACTGAGCCGCCTATATCAGCTCCAACTACAAACTAACTGTTTTCATTACAAACCCCATAGGCTGCTTGACATAGACTCTGCTTCGAATGGAATATGCACTGATTTCTCGTGAGATCCTTGACAAATGGAGGCTCATTTTTCATAAATTTGGAGAGTTTGCTTCTACACGGAAACGAAGACTTTCAAGAAAAAATCTTAAAGCGGGAAGAAAAAAGGAGAAAAAGTCAAAATAAGGCGCATATGGCACGAAAAGGAAATCCGATTTCGGTAAGACTCGATCTGAATCGTAGTTCAGATTCAAGTCGGTTCAGTGAGGGCGACCGCGAAAGTCACCGAATGGGTCAGTCTTTTCCTTCAGTTTGTCCTATATTCAAAATCAAAGCGTGGGAGGACGTTGCAGATGTCCGGGACGGACACGACTTCTTCTAACGCTAGAAGACCACTGGAAGACACCCGGAACCAGAGCATGTCGTGAAAGAAGCAAGCACACTGGGCGGGCGTGCTTCGACCGTGTCTCCGGGGCACAGTTGAATGTAGATATCATGAACGCGAGGTGCTGGATACCTGGCCGAGAAACCCGGGCAACCACTCCCCTATGTGCCGATCGCTAGCGCATCCAGGGCCCCGGCGCCCAGCTCCGCTGGAGAGGCCTAGCCTGATCTGAGAAGTGCTAATTCGGTTCGTATAGACTGAATTTAAGAACGCCGCCGCCCCTAGAATCAATAAGAAAACAAGTGCTAAGTTTCAGATCAGTGAATAAACCGAAACGAAAGAAGAAAGAGACGTTTCTCGCTCGGCGCCTAAAGCGCACTATGCTCCGCTTCAACAAATGAGAGTTTTCGGTGGAACCGGTGAACCACGCGAGCTGGTTAGATGCGTGGGACAGAGGGCTCGTAGTACCTGCTAGCGCAGCTATGCAGTGGAAGGGAAGGAGCCTAAATCGACCCCTTCTTTCTTTTTTTTTCTTTAAAAAAAAAAGCAGTACAAAGAGATTAGACTCTCGGATGAGACTAAGCAGCCACCGACCGTTCCGACGCGCCCCTGACCTATTTTGATTAAGACCGAAAACCTATCTAAAATGGAGCCTAGTTTAGGCTGTCAAACAAATGATAGAATACACAATTTAGAATCTAAACTTTTGGGGATATGGATGGAGTCTCGCTCAGTAAAGAGAGTTGTAGATTCGTAGAAGAGGAGAGGAGCCTTTCCTTTCAAATGACAACTGCCTCTTCCTGCTGCGAAGGCCTTGCACGAAACCAACCCCCCACCCCCGATCAAGTACCAGTTGTTTCGCTGGTAGGCCCACTTAGGTTAGGGGGGCATTGTCCCTCAGTTCTTACCAACCTCCGGTGTGTAATCGACATGTTGCTAACTTCAACTCGGTTGAATAAGAATCATTGATTCCCTTTGCTGTCCATTTCTTATTCATTCAGGGCGCTCGGCCGGTGCTCCTTTTTCAAACCAGAACTACTCTGAACATTAGGGAAGATAAGGGAAGACCACCTGAGCGAACCGACCGAGGGGACTTGACTTATTCGAACCGAACGATAGCGGCTTAAAGCTAAGCCTAGCACGAGCAGCGTCGCTGCTTGATCGGCGGGGGCGGGGAGAAGCATCTCAAAGTATGGAGCAAAAGATCGAGCGCTTTGACTTTGTCTCCCGGGATTCATCACAGGTTGGGTTTGAGAGCCGTGTGATGGGTGACTATCCAGCACGGTTCGGAGAGCACTTTTGTCTGCGTTGGTGAATGGAAGCCCCTCTATCAAGCAAGAAAGAAGCGGCTATTCCCACGGCGGAGTCACCATTGACTCTATTTATTATTATGCTAAATTAGTGTATCAAGATGTCAATCTGAGATCTTATTTCGGTTCGATACGTCCACCTACGAGACTAACCTTTGGCTTTCGTCTCGGTAGGTGTATTATTATACATTTTCCCAAAAGAACATTCATTCATTTCTTTCTTCCCGTCGACCACGACGACTGAAACGACGCGAAAAATCCAGACCCGGAAAGGAGAAGGGCCGGTGGTGGGCATTTGGGAAAGTCGGGCCGATCGGGTGTCTTCATTCAAGCGACAATACAGAAGAAGAACGAAACGAAGTAAGAGGCCGGAGGGCTGGGAAAAGAGTCGAGTCGATCAGGCTCGACGCTTGCTTAGAAATGGAGAAGCAAAACGAAAGACGGATTTTGCCGAAAAAGAAGCAACGCTATGGATACCATGACCGATCACCATCGATAAAGAAGAATCTTTCTAAATCACTTCGGGTAAGCGGGGCCTTCAAGCATCCGAAATACGCCGGGGTTGTAAATGACATAGCGTTCCTGTCCTTCAGAAAAACGAAATTCTTCAAGTTCTTTTTCCCCAAGAAGTCCCGCTCCGACGGCCCGACGAGTCATCTATTTAAAAGGACCCTCCTGCAGTGCGCCCCTCCTTGAATTATTCGGTCATGCAATACTTATTGAATACAAAGAACCAAATTCATTTCGACCCCGTCGTAGTTCTCAATCATTTCGTGGCACCGGGCGTGGCTGAACCATCTACGATGGGGGGAGCGAATGCGCAGGGAAGAAGCTTAGATAAGAGAATACGTTCTCGCATCGCTTTTTTTGTGGAAAGCTCGACCAGCGAGAAAAAGTGTTTGGCCGAAGCCAAAAAGAGGTTGACCCACTTCATTCGCTTGGCGAATGATCTTCGCTCGCGGAACAACAAAAACCACCATCTCGCTCTTTCCTTTCTTCGGTGCTACCTTTTTCTTTCCAAGGGATAGAGTTGGGATGTATAATAACCTTTTTTTTGAGGATGCCAGGGAAAAACTCCTAGGTCAATTAAGGATCAAATGTTTTAAACTCATGGTTAAGGATAAGGTAATTGAATTTATAGAAAAATTCATAGACCTAGGTAGGATAGGAGAATTGATAAAGGGAATAGAGATGATGATAGAGATCATACTGAGAAACAGAAGAATTCCGTACGGGTACAACTCTTATTTGAACGAAGTTAAAAAAATGCGATCTTTGTTGTCTAATAGAACAAACACTAATACCTTAATTGAGTCGGTCAAGATCAAATCTGTTTATCAAAGTGCTTCTCCGATTGCTCAAGACATCTCTTTTCAACTGAGAAAGAAAACAAGATCATTTCGTTCCATTTTTCGTAAAATAGTGAAGGATATTCCATTAGTAATGAAAAAAGGGGTGGGGATCCGTATATGTTGTTCAGGTCGATCAAAGGCGCAGAAATAGCTAGAACTGAATGCGGAAAGTATGGAAAAACATCTCGTAATGTATTTAACCAGAAAATCGATTATGCTTCTGCGGAAGTATCTACTCGTTACGGAATCTCAGGTGTCAAAGTGTGGATTTCATATAGTAAAAAAAAAGGGGGACGTGCTATATCCGAAACGTTCGAAATATAGTAAATATCGTAAAGGCAGATGTCGTAGGGGTTGCAAACCAGACGGTACACAACTTGGTTTTGGAAGATATGGCACTAAAAGTTGTAGAGCTGGTCGTCTTTCATATCGAGCCATTGAAGCAGCGCGTCGGGCTATAATCGGACACTTCCATCGTGCTATGAGCGGACAATTCCGAAAAAATGGTAAGATATGGGTAAGAGTTCTCGCGGATATCCCTATTACCGGGAAACCTACAGAAGTAAGAATGGGAAGAGGAAAAGGAAATCCTACGGGTTGGATTGCTCGTGTGTCCACGGGACAAATCCCATTTGAAATGGATGGTGTGAGTTTGTCAAATGCTCGACAAGCCGCTACATTAGCGGCGCATAAACCATGTTCGTCAACCAAGTTTGTTCGGTGGTCGTAACGTAATTGGTTAGTGGGGGGCCGGGATTTAAAAGAATTAGGCGAAGTGTTTGTTCCTGAACGACGGAAGTGGAAAGACACTAAAGGAGAGGGGATATACTCTTTTGTTTGTAATCGCCGAAATTGTACGACGAACCTGTTTGTTCCAGGCGTACTACCCGGATAATATAATCTAAGTTTTCTTTTTCTTTCTGGGGATTGTATAGGATATTTTTTGATCACAAGGTGGTGCTTGGGCAGGTCTTCTCTGATTACGTTCGGACGTGACAGGGAAGCCAGGAGGTCCAGGGACATAGCCGACCGATGCATTCCCCATCCAGCACTTAACCGACGAAAGAGAGGGAACGCAGCCCCCGCAGTCAGAGACTATTATAGTTTGACTCTTGTGGGATAGGGCCAAAATGAAAGATGTCTTTTTTTGTTTTGGCGATAATCACTTCTGGGAGGGTGAATCCCAGGTTCCACCACAAGAAAGAAGGACAAACGGAAGTGGACTGGGGGGTCGCCATATGTTTTAGGTGGGGTTTTTTGAAAGAGTGCCCTTTCCCCAGCCTCCAATCGGGTCAAAACAGAGGACTAACCTCACTAGAATTGCAGTCCGCCCCCCCTTAGTGAGTTTCGCCTTAAAACCAAAGGGAATAGCGGAATAGAGACAAGTTCCGCTGTGAATAAAGTCTACGTTCCGTAGACGAACTTCACGGTTATGGATACGAGTTACAAAGGCTCCACCAAGTTCTGTCTATAGCCCGTTCATAAATTCACTCGACCACTCAGACTTAACGAGAACTTTTTAGACGAGTTCCGTGTAGCCGGTGAGTACGAGTACAGCCTATGAAACAGGCTTTGAGTTCCATTACATTGCAAGAAATCATTCCCGCCATTCTCCCTTCCAGTGAACCCCACGTGTCTGCCTCCGGCTTCGAAGCAGTGGGGAAGAAAAGCGAGTACACTTGTTGCTTCGACTTCATTCATACACTTGTCAGCTCGGTTAGCGAAGGCAAGGTGTGAAACGTTGTCTCCACTTGCTCGTGAAACGGAGGAGACTCGGTCAGTATAAGGAATGTTTCTCGAGCTCAGAGTACGGGCGACTCAGTCACATGTGCTCGACTGAATATGCAGCCACGGAACTGCTAAATCCCTCGTGAGACTCAGTTTCGGTCAATCGTGCTTGTCAGCCTTCATCACCACTGCTTTGGCGACCCGGCTGAACGAATGCAGTGACGCGACTTGTGTAGCGAGGAGTTTTCCGCAGTGGAACCTGTCAAGTTCAGTCTATGAATAAAAGTTTTTGGTAAAAGCCTAGACAAAAGGTGCCTAATAGCATAAGGGAGACTAATCGGGTAGCGAATCCTATTCGTTCGGCTATAAGCTTACGGGCGAAGCGGTCCAATTGAAGCAGATTCACTGGCATCGGTTCCTTCCATCAAAGCTGAAAAGAGCATCTTCTTGGAATCCCATTCAGTCAAACAGCTCTCTGTGAGCTGCTGTGATCTGGAAAGAAAGCTTCATCGAGTAGTCTGTTTGGGACATTGTTCGCTAGATCGATATGGCTCGTTCTCTTCTTGGTGGAAAAAAAAGCGGTAGGGAAGAGAGATGAATTTAAGCTGGAAGCAATGCCATCCTGTCTGTGAGTTAGCCATTGAACTCGAAATTGGCAGCTATCTAGCTATCTATTTTCAGCTATAGAACTTTAATGGTTTGTCTAGCTTATAAATTTGTATAGCTAATTATATAGTATAGCTAGCTATAGAGAAGCTAGAGATAAGAATATAAATAAGGGTACACGATCTTGCTTCAAAGCAGCTTTCTTAGCAGAACTTCCAGATAGAGTTCAATCTAGTTTAGTTGATCTGTTACAACAGATCCATTGTCTTAGTCTTAGTATGAAGACAAACAGTTTACAGATCAATCTAGATAAGCTATCGAGAATAGATACTAGAAAGATCTAATCTCTCAACTCTCCCTTTCGAGCATTCCTTTTCTACGAGACATTTCAATCGTTCAACTTGCATATATGCCATTTTCTTTTACTATTCTCCCGGGTTCAGTTACTTTCCGTTCATTCAATCTTCTTCTTCTTCTTCTTCTTCTTCTTCTTCTTCTTCTTCGATAAACTTTGTACACAGTTGTTGGTTCTTTCCATTCTTTAATATTACGTTCCATTTGATTCCCATAGTACAACATCAACAAAAAGTTTACATGCTGGGTTTGAGGTTGATGACTATATATATATTTACAATTCTTTTTTCATTAAAGAACATGATCTTATTCAATTCCATAGACATTATTCAACCTTCTGGCCCATCTATCTATGTTTGTCTACTGATTGGGGAGAGAACAGTTTCTGCGTCATGCAGCGGGCATGGCTATGGAGAGAGAGGACTTTTTTGGAATGAGAAAACGGACGTTTGATTGAAGTTAGCTAAGGGACAACATTGATCCTTTTTAAATATTGAGTAAATACCCTTTTTGGTCCCTGACAAAAAACACGAACCCCATTTTGGTCCCTGAAAAAAAAAAGATTCTTTTTAGTCCATAAAAATGACGAATAAGGGCTGTAACATCCCATTTTCAAAAGCGGAATAATTTTTTTTTCCATCAGAGTAGAGCATTAGAGCAAGTGAGTAACTGATACATATATTTTGAAATATCAACTGTGGTATGTCTGACTAATCACAATAGCAGTACATTAATCTGAGTGTTTCCAAAAGTAATACATAAAATCTCAGAGACGAAACTCTAAACATGCTGCTTGCCCTTCTCTTCGGCCCTCGGTCCTCCTGACCCTGAAGCTATGATAAGAGATGAGGTCCAATGCCCATCAGACCTCAGGTAACGGTTAACCTTATGCTTATATAAACAATATATGGATTACAGATATTCACAACATTAACAGTATATGAGCACACAACAGATGTATCGCACACAACAAATGTATCGCACACAGCACATGTATCGCACACAACATAGCAGATGTATAGCACACGAAAGATGTAAAGTTATCTTCTAACACATATATGCATTCAATAAACATACCACATATACACATACAATAAACATAACACATATACGCATACAATAAACATCAGAGTTAGTGTTACTAGTACGCGAACGTACCTTCGTTGACGAATACGGTACGTCTGTTGGTGGGAACACAATCACAGATATCCTATAAAGGTAATATCGTTTCTATTAATTCATAAATAACATCCTAACAGATATTTTAGCCAAAAATGACTATTTTACCCTTGGCTTCAGAAAATCGCTAACCGATAAAATTTCGCCAGAGCTTCGCTACTCCGACTCCCAACTTTCAAAACTTACTTCCTAGCTTGTTTTTACCTCGTCAGGCATCTTCCAATGCAATGAGGCATAAAAACAAGAATAGAAATTAAGTTTCCTACTTCCTAGATCTAACTAGCATTTATACTAATAACTACTAAACCAAAGACTAGAACTTAAAAGCTAGCTTACCTCTTGCAGAACTTCCTCCTCCTTCTTGCTCCCACTTCTTTCTAACTTCTCTCTAACTCTTTAGAATGAGTTTTGGTGTGAAGTTTCAAATGGAATGAAGGGCTATTTATAGGAAAAGTCTATGGCATTTTGGTAGTTCCTTTGAACTTTCTCTCCTCAGCTTCTGACTGTTGGATCTAGGGTTAGAATTGAAATCTCATCCTTGAAAGACTTGGCTATCACCCAAGAGGGGGGTGAATTGGGTGTTTGATTTAAAACTTAGAACTTTAAGAAACTTTCTGCAACTTATTGAAAGTAGTTTGAATGATAGTAATAAGTTATAAAGTGATAAACAATCATTCAAACATATATCTTTGGAATGTAAGAGATAAGGGAAGAGAATATGCAATCTGTGATTTATCTTGGTTCGGCCCAATCCTTGACCTACGTCCAGTCTTCAAGCTTCACTTGAGATTTTCAATCCACTATCTTCTTTCAACTTGATTACACGTTCTGTACTTGAAGTAATCCTCTCACTAGGACTTACCCCCCCTTACAAAATATAATCAATACACCCGTTTGATTACACACTCTGCACTCGAAGTAATCCTCTCACTAGGATTCACTCCCCTTACAAGCTGTAATCAACACAATGTATTTCCCACTCAAGATCACCCAATCTTGAGTAACTCTAAGGTAGAATGATAGAATGTTTACAATGATTCTTCTCTCTCAGAAGTGTATGGATAAACAACGAAGTACAATACAAAACATTTCACTCTCAATGATTTATAGACATTGAAAATCGAGAGTAAATGATAAAGATCGAGTAATAGCATGTTGAAGATGTAGGCTTGTTTCTACGCCTGTGTTGTGTTTTTCTTCATTGCTCTTTCTCTATTTATAGATACTTTGTATTGATGTTGTGGGAGGCATTCGTCCATTGCATTTTGGGGCTTTTTCTGATTTCCAACTTTTGCTCTGCATTGAAGATTATGACCGTTATGTCATTTAATGACTTTCCTCTATTTGTTCAGGGAATCATTCTGAGTAATGGTTGTTTCCAAAACGAAGGACTTCATCTTCTTGACTTTTGCTTTGATCATTGACGCGTGAAATCAATGCTCTATTTTTATTTTCTGTGAATCAAGGATTGATTACCGTTGTGAACACTATTCGTTGCATATCCATTCTGATTTGAATCCATTCGAAATTCTAGCTGTTGGGAGCATTTATGATGGATATAGCTGTTGGGAATAATTCTGAATTAAATGATGTTTATTCAAGAATTAATGTCTCCCAGATATTCAGGTGCTTTATTTGGCAGGAGCATTGTTGTCTGCCTTGAAGAATGGTTGAGTATCTTTCTAGGTTGTCATCTACTTGCTTCTGTCCAGAGGATAACTTTAAAATAATATAATTGAGCATTTGTCCAAGTTCCTCGTTGAAATCTGTCATCTTTCCCATTTCTGAAAATGTGCAGCAAAGTTCATCTTCTAGATCTTGATTTCTGTCAAGATTGATGTTCTCTCAAGCTTTAATAATCTGAAACATGTACACAAATGATATAAATAATGTTAAGAATAAGTATAAGTCATTTGGGTAATCATGTGGATGTTCTTTGATGAGAAACGAGACTTTCGAACTGCTGATTTTCTGCATCAGAGACATGAACTCGAGTTTGCTTAAGTAGGCTCGAGTTTGCAAGGTGTCAGGTTCAGCTTCACGCAAGGTGCAAGCCGGAGGTTCGAGCAAACTCTAGAGTTTTTAACATTTTGGGATCCAGGCTCAGTCCGCACTCATAGGCACGAGTTTGGGTCTCTTCAAAATCATCTTTTGCTCTCTGTCTTGTCTAAACTCGAGGGTGTCACTTATAGGCTCGAGTTTAGATGATTTTCGCGACCTGGCAGCTCTCTGTAACCCGCGAACTCGAGTCTGTCAACTAATAGGCTCGAGTTTGCTTCACTTGATAGCAAACTTCCAACATCCTGAAAATACAGTCTACTTTCGAGGGCCATATCTCCCTGGTCTGAACTCCATTTTGGTTGGTTTAACTATCGATTTGAAATCCCTTTGAGTCTACTTTCCAATTCCACCAATTTCAGCTCAATTGGATTCTTCGTTTGTGAGATACACTCAAAACATTGAAGGTTGGTCATTTGTGTGACGTGGATTTCACTATCAACTTCATAAATTCATAGCTTCTTCATCTTAACTCCTTTTGGCTTGAATTATATATCAACATGACGCCTTGGGATCCTAGTTTCATATGCCACTAGTTTCACCTTAATCCGATCCAGGAGATATCGTTCTTGAAATGCTGACTTTATGTGTAATCTTGTATGTGCTTATAATTCACAATTATTCTAAGCTAGAGATAAAGTTTGAAGTTTATGTAGTCCCTTCATCCGAGAAGCACTTGAAATAACAAGAATTATGGTTCAATTTAATATTCTCATTATATTGAGGGTTTTTACTTCTCCATCATAAAACTTTGCATCTTTTAGTCATTTTAGTATGCAACCTTAATCCCATCAAAACTAATCAAAACTAACAATCCTCACCCTCCAATCACTCAAACCGTCCTCTCCCTCTCTTTCCTTCCTCTTCACTTTTTGTTCCTCATGTCCACTTCTTTTACTTTATGTGTAATCTTGTATGACTTATTCCTAGAGAGATAACCTACTTCGAGCTAAAAATACACTTGTTCATAATAAGTCCTTATATTTGATATTTAGTTTACATATTTCAGTACACAATTTATTTTCTATTGGTTCTCATTTGAATTAATCCCCATGGATTTTAAACTCTAAATATCTCCACTCACTCACTCTCCTAACCCTTGGCTCTCATGCATCCACATCTCACACTACACACACACACACACTCACAACTCTCACACACCACACACCACACACACACACACACACACACACAACTCCCTTTTCTCTTTCTTCCACTACACTCACAACTTTCTCTTACACACACACACACTCTCTCTCCTTCAAATTCGTCCCCCTCCCCCTTTTTTAATTCTTTTTGTTGTGTTTAATTTAATCTTATATTACTTAGAAAATTTTCCATTGGATGATCTAATTTCACAAGGATTTCACTTTATGAAACTAATTTAAAGCCTTTGGATCTTGGTTTATAAGATTTAATCCTAGCCTTTGATTTTGGTTTGACTTGTCAAAGTTGATTAACAAGTTTGATTAGGGTCTTAATCCTATGTTTTGGTAATCCTTTGTTGGTTAGTTAGGCTTTAGGGATTTTATGTAATTAATCTTATATGTTTCTTAATCATGCCTAATTAATTAGCAATTATCTTTATGCTAATCTTTACCATTGGTCTCTAATTAGGATCATATATCCCTAATTGTGCCTTTAAAACATGCTACTTAATTTCTAATAAATGAAGATTTAATTATCTACTAATTGTTGACAATTTTCTTTAATTGGATTAATTATTTCCTCACAACTTTTGGGTTTACTTTGGTCATTTATGCCCCATGCATTAATTTAAAAATCATAAGGCAACTTATGTTCCTGAAAATAAAATTGGGTTTTTGTCTCTTTAATTTCCAAGGAAAATAAACCAATAAATTACTAAAATTAGAGACAATATACTTTCCTATTTTAAATAGGTATTTAATTGCCTCCTAAGACATAACTAAGATTATACTTGATTATGATAAATCTTAGAGTATTTTATGATCTATAATAAGATCTAGAAAATTTAGCCTTTGGTTCTTCTAATTCTAGGGAAAATTGCCTAGAAATACAATACATAAATTTGAGACCATATATTCACCTATTTAGAATAGGTATTATTTATCACAATATAATATTTAAAATAAATAATTATCCGGCTATTACAAGGGTCGATTATTGGATATTTTGATCCCTCACAAATTTCAAAAGGTCCTTTTTAGTCCCATAAAAAGGACGAATAAGGGTCGTTTTTTTTGTCAGAGACCAACATGGGGTCCATGTTTTTTGTCAGGGACCAGAAAGGGTATTTACTCTTAAATATTTGAAGAGCATAATTGCTCCACAAAATATTTAAGGTGCTGCATATACCTTATCCCTTTAAATTTTTGAATAGTTCGACATTTTGTTTTACTAATATTTATAGTTTAAAATATGAATATTACAAGGTTTATTGTTTTACTTTTATCCATATCAAAATATGTAAAAAGATTAAAATTTTGTAGAAGGGTTAATGTGTAAAAATATACATGTGATTATTCTTAGAATACGCCCAACAACAAATACTTTTTTGAGGAGCAAAACTAACTAAGATCTTTTAAAGTTGGTGCAAAAGTCACCGTTTACATTAGAGGCAATTAAGTTTTTTTGAGAGAAAAATGATCACATGAATAGTGACATAGAATATTAAGTAGCTACCTGCATTACTAGAGAAAAGCCTTACAATGTTCTTTTTTTTATCCATTTTATGTCCTTTTTTGGGGAGATGTTTATGTAGAAGGTGTAATAGGTCTAGACTTACAGTGTCCTAAAAATTTTAGGACGTCGTACTTCTTTTTGTCCAGACTTACGGCGTCCCAAATTTTTTAGGACGCCGCAAGGTATTTTTTTTTTTAAAAAAAGAAAATTCAAAATCAACACTCACTCACTTTCGGCAGAGCATTGCATTGGGGTTCCTTGTGATTTGGCGGCTCACCCAATCATGTTTCTTTATGCGTTTGCTCAAGTAGACTATGTGATAGCAGCTGCCGGCGGCCGTGAGATGTGGGAGTTCAATTGGCCTGTTGCAGAGTTCCGATGCTCCATCGGCGACGGTGGTTCCTTAGCCCTCAGTGACTCCAATTCTTCCTACTCGAGCAAATTGATAGTACCCGGCATCAAAACAGAAGATCATAATGCCTAACCAAGGGTGTACCAAAACCTGTTTATGAACCAGATCCCAAAAAGAAAGCTAAATACCCTATAAGCAGTTATGTATCATCTCATAGACTATCTGAATCATGTGCTCTAACTGTCAATCAATTATCTATTATATCCATTCCTAATAGTGTGCAGGAAGCTTTAGATGATCCTAGATGGAAGAAGGCTATGAATACAGAAATGGAGGCACTTCAGAAAAATGAAACCTGAGAATTAACATCACTACCAAAGGGAAAGAAGACAATTGGTTGCAAATGGATTTTCACAGTAAAGCTCAACCCATATGGAAGTATTGATAGATACAAGGCAAGATTTATAGCGAAGGGGTACACGTAGAAATATGGGATAGATTACCAAGACACATTTGCACCGGTTGCAAAACTAAACATCATCTGAATTCTAATTTCATTAGCAGCCAACCGAAACTGGACATTAAAGCAGTTCGACGTCAAGAATGCATTCCTCAACGGTAATCTAGAAGAAGAGGTCTACATAGAGGTTCTACCGAGAGTAGAGTTGGAAGAATCAAGTGAGAATACAATATGCAGACTCAAGAAGGTGTTATATGGCCTCAAACAATCTCCTAGGGCGTGGTTTGAGAGATTCTCACTTGCAATGACAAAGTTTGGATACAAGCAAAGCAACTCTGGTCATACCTTGTTCATAAAATAGAATAAGGGAAAGGTAGCCATACTCATTGTAGACGTCGATGATATGATTCTAACTGGGGATGATTTAGAGGAAATAAAGCCACTGGAAAAGAAATTAGCAGATGAGTTTGAGATGAAAGACCTTGGTCAACTAAAGTATTTTTTGGGCATAGAGGTTACAAGATCAAAGGAAGGTATTTTCTTATCTCAAAGGAAATATACCCTGGATTTATTATTTGAAACTGATATATTAGCTCGCAAACCATTTGACACACCTATGGAAGTAAATCACTCACTAGGCATATACCCATATCAGATTGAAACTGATAAAACCAGATACCAGAGGTTGGTGGGCAGGCTTATCTATTTGTCACATACTAGGCCAAATATCTCATATTCAGTAAGTGTGGTTAGCGGATTTATACATTCACCTAGTGAGGAACATATGGAGGCTGTTTTATTTTAGAATTCTGAGGTATCTTAAAAGTGCTCCAGGAAGAGGCTTACTCTTCTCAAAGCATATCAAGACCTGTATTGAAGGTTACACAGACTCAGATTGGGCTGGTGACAAAACCACAAGGCAATCCACTTCAAGTTATTTCACCTTTGTGGAGAGAAATTTAGTCACGTGGAGAAGCAAGAAACAAAAGGTGGTAGCACGATCAAGTGCAAAAGCTGAATTTAAAGGTATGTCATATGGAATTTGCAAACTTCTATGGATTAAGAGTGTCTTTGTAGATATGGGAATTATGCATAATTGACCTATGAGTCTATACTGTGACAATAAAGCTGCTGTGGAGATTGCACAAAATCCAGTTCAACATGATATAACAAAACATGTTGAAAGGGATAGACACTTCATCAAAGAAAAGCTTGAAAAACATATCATTCAAACCCCTTACATTAGATTTTGAGCAAAAAAAAAAAATCCCCCTTACATTAGATCTAAAAATCAAGTGGCTCACATCCTGATCAAGGAAGTTTCCGTGAAGACGTTTGAAGAAATGATTGGCAAGTTGGGAATGATCGACATTCATGCCGCAACTTGAGGGGGAGTGTTGAAAAGAAATTTGTTTTTTTAATTATTGCTATTTTAAAGTTTGAATTTCAAATTATTATTATTAGGAGTTTCAAATAAATAGCAGGTTGTTAGGATTGTTTCCTACTTTCTTGCTAGAAGTTGTTTCCTACTTTCTTCCTTTAAATTGTTAATTTCCATCTATATAAATGTGCCTCATCCATTTGGAATTAGGTACGAATGAATAAAAGAATCCTTTACTGGAGTTTTAGTTTCAACACTCTTATTATTACTTCTACCCCTCAAAAAAGTATTTGATGTTAGGTGCCATTTGGAAATAATCACATGTGTATTTTTACACCTTAATACTTGAAGAATGACCTAAAAACAGTAGACCAGCCCAAGCCCACCAATATAAGGGTCGGGCTTTGTAAAAAACATCGTTTTAGAGTAATGGCCGGGCTTTGTTGTGCGATGCTTGTTTACACCCAAGCCCATCAAGGATCGGGTAAGGCTAGTTCATTTTCCCACCCCTTCCCAACATCACCTCCATTTGTTCCTCCCCAAACAGCAACCATCCTTCACATATGAATAGATTGGGAGCACATTTTATGCTCATCACTTTGATGAGCAAAAATGAGCTCATCACTTATATTCACTTCGGTTGATTTTGAATGGTTCAAATTTAATTTAATTTTTCTACTTTAAATATATTTTATTTTATTATATGCAAAATTTTAAATAAAGATAATCTTATAACTCTCACTTCTCATAAAAATGAATTTATCATTTAAAAAAAAATCATAAATTTTAAATTTGTATGGTTCTGATCAAACTTTAAACGGTTAAGATCTTATTTATTACTATTATTTAAAATTCATCCTTGAAGTTGAAAAAGCCATCTTAAAAAAGAAAAATACTTTGGAAAATGACGAGATATGGATAACTTCGTGGAATAATCTAGAAAGCTATATATAGAACAATATAACATCCATTTGCATTTGGTTTTATTGAGTGGAGTACATGCAAAAGAATAATTATAATTTGGTTTTTAGATATTGAACGTGCTATTCGGTTGCCCAGGTCTCCATAATATAAGATAAGATGTGCTGATACAGTTCTATCACGGCAAACTATTTATCTAGCCCTACAATATATCTTATATGTGTACTCCACAGTTGCTTCATCCTCATTATGTCCACTTACGTTGCAATTGTAAAACACATTAATCCACATTCCTATTCTCGATATCTTATCGTTCAGTGCACAGGCTTTGAAGAGAAATGAATTGACTTTGCTAGATTCAAATCAGGATGCACTGATTTCTTCACAAGGATGGATCAAAGTATTGGTTAAGTATAAAAGGAGGGAAAACAAATATATGGTAAGGTTTGTATTGGTTTTCAGGGGCAATCAATGATATCAGTTGAATGGAGAAAAGTATCAAAAAATCACCTTTTTGCCATCCTTTCTTTTATACTCCTTCCAATCTTAATTATAAGACAATATTTGATAGTTGGTTTTGGTCTTAATTATATGACAACATTATAATTTTTGTCAATTTCTTTCTAAAATAACCTTATTGATACTTTCTCAATAATAATTAACTACATACATGATGTAAAATTGAATTTAAGGAAAATCAGTAAAATTAACTAATTTAACTCGTATCCTTAATCCCTCTAAAATCAGTTAAATATGTCTTATAATTAGGACTGGAGGTAGTAGCATGGATTCTTAATTCTAATTTTCACTTAGAACGATGGAAGTAGAATTTGCCAGCGAAAACTTTTCATCTCCCAGCAGGCATAAATCTATCATCCACTATTAGGGTATTTCCTATTTTCTAGCAAATATTTTTTAGAAGGGTGAATTTGGTCAACATTGCACACAAACATTCAAGGTCTTTTTTAGTTTCTTGCCATATTGTCCATGTGGATATGTGATAGCAAGACTTTTTTAGTGTACTATAATATCATTTTACTTAATAATATTGACATTTTACACCACGTGATGAATAGATGTTTAAATCCTTATTGAAATAAGTGCCAATATGAGCATGCTTATGCTTAAAAAAAATATTGACCTTTTATTAAAAATTAATTTTAATTAAAAAAAGGAATATACAACATTTGATTGATGCTTTTGTCATAGCCTCATAAGATTATAAGATTGATTATTGGAGCCATTTCTTTCGGAAATATTTTATATGTTGTTATTGTTGCGGGTTTGTGTTCTCCCATTTTCCTCCTCCTTTTCTCATTTTATACTTGGCAGAAAAACAAAACTCATTTTCTACACATTTACTACGACTAGAGGGAGTATTAATGGTTTTTTTAACTTATTATAAAATAAAGAAGGCCCTCAATGATAAAATTACATTAATTAATTTAACTAAGAATTGAATGATAAAACAACCCTCACAGCCCTCTTACTTCTACTCCTAAGAAGAGAAAGATACATAAGTGTGAGAACATAAAGGTGTAGTTAAAGATGGATGACACTTAGTCTTCTGCACCAGTTACATATACTGTACCTTCCTTTCTTGGGTCTACTATTCATATGTACTTGAAGGAGGTTCTTCAAGGGTTTCATGTTGATCTAGAAAACACAATGCTGAATTCATTAAACATGTTGTCACAAGTTGGGACAAATGTGTGAGGTGATGAATCAGAACTATAAGTTTATGCTTGCTCACCAGGAAGCCCAGACACATATGTTACTTGAGTTTGGGATCATGTTAAGATCATTTTGTGAAAGGTTGGATGCCTTAGTCCCTATTCCATCCATACCTCTATAACCTGCACCAATATCTTGCTTTTAATCCTACTCTTGAGACTAATGCTTAGGACTCTATGCTTTTCACTATGCATGATCCTAAGTCCTCCGCTCACACAAATGTTACTCTTGACTAGCCTGATCCCAAACCTTCCTTTGAATACTTTATCTCAGATCCTATAGCCCCTGGTGAACTACCTCAGTATGATCCAATCCTTGAAGCTCGTTCACCATCTCATTCTCATCACTTGGATCAATTTGGTCCTGATACTAACTTTAAAGTTAATGAGGACATGGAATTCCTTGAAACATCTAAACAACCCTCACAGCCCTCTTAACCTCAGTATATCCTCATATATGTCCATAACCCAAAAGACCCTATTCACATTCCACCTCTCAAGCTTCCTCCACCAACTACCTTTGATTTACCTATATTTGCTCATCAAGAGGGAGACACCATTGATTATGCTTCTTCTTCTATTACCGTTACTCTTTTTCAGACCATTAATCCTAATACAGACACTCAACCTCCCAATGTTCCTTTCAGAACCAAACCCTCCTCTCCTTCTCAATATGCTCCTACCCTTTCTGATGATGCCAAAAAGGGGGAGAAGGACCAGTGCTCTAGAGTTGAACCTCAAAATGATGATGAGAATGATACTTCCTTGTAGCTGCTATTCATATACCATTTGATGTTGTTTTATACATGTTTATGTTCATTTTGTAGTTTTAGATGATCTGACATGATTTGGATATTTTTGGATATGTAGTACTGTGCTAACAATGATTTATACCACGGTGTACATGTTTTTTGCTTGACATAGCATGTTATGAACTTATACAAGCCAATTGAATTTTTATATGTACCTTCTTCTACTATTCTGAGTATTTATTGCTGGTTATGTGATATATAGATTAGTTTTGATTAGTATTAGTGATTTTTGAAAGACCTTTTGATTTTCAAAAACTGATTTTCAAACATATCCTCAATTTTGTCATCATCAAAAAGGGGAGAGAATGTTAGATTCTGTTTGTTGATGATAGCAAAGCTTAAGAAAGTGATTTGCAGGAGATATATTGTTTAAAAATGTCTTTGAAAGACATATTAGACATTTTCTGTGAAAATCAGTTAATCACTCGTGTGATATGTTGAAGCTTGGTCATTTTATTTCTCGGGCAAAACTGAACTATTTCCTGAAAGTTTTTAGTTGATCACTCCAATGATGTGGTTTTTGAAAAATTGAAGATCATCACAATTCTTGATGGAAGTGCTTAATTCTTTACTCTTATGATTACTCGAGTGATGCAAAGATTGTCCATCACTTCCACTTTACCATAGGGACCAAGATAGTGATCTTATTTTTGGAAAATATTTTTCTAAGAAGATCACTCGAGTGATGAGATACAAAGTGCATCACTATTAGTCCACCATAGTAAATCATCTGGTGCTAGTTTTCTGAAAAACATTTTCAAATTTGATCACTCGAGTGATGTTTAAAAATCTTCATCACTATTCTTCGCCACGATTATTTGTCGTAGTGATCAGTTTCCAAAAATTTCTTTAAGAAAATATCAATCGAGTGACGTGTTAAATTTTCATCAATATCACTTCACCACAGTGATATGTTATAGTGACCAGCCTTCTCGAGTAATCTGTGAAAAAGTGTATCACTAGCATAACACCAAAGTGACTCTGGTAGTGCCTATTATTTTTTCAGAAGTTTTTGAGAGAAGATCACTTGAGTGATGTGTAAAAAGTGCATCATTACGACTACACCATAGTGATACTATTTGATGATATGTTTTCTCTTAAAAGAAGAAGAAGCAAAATTTGAGTGATCTAATTGCACTCATCATTACTAATTCACCACAGTAAAGTATCTAGTGATATTTTTTCAAATGAAACAAGATCACTTGAGTGATCCTTTTTTAATACATCACTACCATATCACCACAGTGAGCCAAACAGTGATATTTCTTAATTCAAATTGACTACATGAAGATCACTCAAGTAACCAATTCAGTGATGCAATTTCAGAAAATAGAGCAGTGTCTCGAAAATCTTGATACTCATTCCAATCTATCTTAAACTGATTTTGTTTTCTTCTAAATGGTCTGACACTTCATATTCCAGTGTTTGATCATATTACAGGTACTTAATTAAGGATTAACACAAGATTAGCAAAACAACTGTGTCAGAGCACTAAATGCACTGAACTTCAAACGCCTTAAATCCTTTTTGTCTCCGATGGCTAATTCTAATGAAAAATCTAACAATGTCAACGGACAAAAGCACGCATGACCTAACACTCTAACGATTATATTCAAGAGCAACAATAATCAAACATACTCACACTATAAATAGAACAACATTAAAGATGAATTTACTAGCAATACTATGTACAATTACTCTTACATTCATTGCTAAGTCGTAAAGCTCAATCTTTGAGAATTTGTACTTCAATGATCATTTATTTACTTTTGTGAGAGAATAGACTTAAGAATTTACTTTGGTTGAAATACTCAAGGTAATGGGAACTTGAGTGGTCATTGATTGCAAAGTGTAAGGGGGAGCGAGTGTTCTTTGAAGAAGAACTTGTTTGTACTGAGGAGCCAAGAGCCATGTGAATCTTGGAAAGATAGTGGAACTCTCAGAAAGGCTTTCTGAGGACTGGATGTAGGTCAAGTAGATTGGACCGATCCAATATAATTAAATAGCTTATGTCAACCTTCAATGATATCTCTCTATTTCTCTTCTCGTCATTTAGTTTGTGTTGAAGTTTTAAAAATTTTAAATCACACAATTCACCCTCTCTTGGGTAAAAGACTTGAACTAACAAGGTTGACATATAAACTAAAATTATTTGAATTTAATCATTTTTATTTGACAGAGTTCATACTAGTTGGCACTCTAGGAGTAGTAATGGAAATCACCAAACCCTAGGCCATTGTTTTTTTTTTTTTTAAAATGTGCAGTTTGAAAGCTCATTTGAGTAGAGTTTTGAAAGAAAGAATTGTTTTATGGGGTGAACTGCGAGAGCTTTTCAAATTTGTATGAAAGGTTGAGACTCGCACCAATAGTGAATACTTTCGATCCGAGAAAATTTCGCCTTGTAAGGGTGCGTTACCACTTATGAGTCGATAGGCTGGAAGATGGTATCTTCTTGAAGCTGATTGACTAAAAGACAATATCTTCCTGGTGGTAGTGGATCAATATGTGTCCTAGTGAGGCAGGGAAAATTGGCTGAAAGACGGTATCTTCCTGAAGCTGATTGAATGGAAGACGATATCTTCTTGGTGGTTTGTACCTCTCAATCGTTAAACCTTGCAAGAGGAATTATCCCATTCACGAATTTAAGCCAGCAATAAATGTATTTTCTTGAATTTGAGCCAGCAGTGAATGTCATTTCTCAAACTTGAGATGGCAGCGATTATGTTTTATTGAAAATGTGAAAGCAAAATTTTCTATAGAGTTGAAAAGCAGTGACGTGATTGTTGTCACTTATGTGTTGAAATGAAAAGTGATGCAATTGGTGATTATGATGATAAAAGAACAAAAATTGATAGACTGATCTAGAAATCTAAACCAGTTAGGTCAGATAGTATCTGCCAACTACAGTGCTAAGTAATAGGAAAGTTGCCTGAGAGCTTGAATTGAAGAAGCTCAAACACAAGATTCAAAGGTAGAGGCTCGAGGCGGTAAGACTTGGGTGCAAGTTTGCAAGGGATGGTATCCCTGGGCCATAAGATCTGTGTGTGTAGTACTGTGTTTGCTGCCTAGCGAAGTAACTTTGGATCAGTATGCCCAGAGTATTTCTTGAGGCTGGCAAAATATTTAGACTATACCAGGATGTAGTCAAAATGCTTATGGCACAGGGTGATTCCTTAGGAAGTAAAGGCCATAATATCCAGCGATACGGTAATAGAATGAGCCGGAAAGTGAGAATGAATCAATCCGAAAGGTGAAATTTATCGGGCAATGAGGCTGTGTAACCAAGCGCTTGGAGAATGGATTAGTAGGTCATGTGTTTAAATACTACACCCTGGTACATTATGAATAAAAGTGTTGTATGATTATGTTATGTGCATAGTGAGCATGCATATGAAAGGGATAGACTAGTGTCTAGAATGATTCCCCGAGGTATAGACGTTCAAATAATCATTGATGCAGACACCTATTCAGGCGAAAGCGATAGCGATACTTCCTTAGTCAACTACTGACCAAAGGCATGTCGTATGAAGATTGTCGACAACGATATGAAAGCGGCTTATCCTCAAATCTCCAATGACAATGGTTTGTGTCTAACGAAAATCTTTTGTATTTAACGAAACGATGAAGTCTTTTAACAGCTAGCTTGGAGCTTCACCAACGGTCATTAATTGAGTTTGGTATAAATACGAAGAGCATTCAATTCGTAGCTAACAACTAACGACGATATCATTTATTTCTCAAGCTTTTGCTCATTCATACTGTCTAATATCTTTTGATATTCAATTTTTCAGTGATAATATATTTACTCTGTGAGAGAGTTATCTTTATTCGATTGATTGTTGTAAAATCTCAAGGTAGTGGGACCTTGAGTTTGGTTGTTCGATTACAGTTGTAAGGGGAAGTGAATCTAGTGAGATTACTCTGTGCTTATTGTAATCGATTTGTGAAAGATAGTGAAAATCTCATAGGAGCTCTGGGGACTAGATACAGGCCGTGTTGTTAAGGCTGAACCAGTATAAATCTGTGTGCACACTTTGGTGATATCTCTCTAACCTTTCTTTCCTGATTTGACATCATTAAAACTAATCATATCCAACAGCCCTGTATCGGCGAGCACCCTCAAAGCCTAGTAATAGCTTGCACAATTCTTTTAAATCTCATTATCCGCAGGCACTATTCTTTGAAAGTCCTGTCTCCACAGGCACTACTCCTATTAAGGCCCATAAATGGTTGGCGTCATTCTCCCTTATGAACCAAGTAAATGGGGGAATGGACACTACATTTTATTCGAACCCTCTTTGGTTCCAAGCGGGGCACTTGTTCTTTTGGCCGGACAAAATACGTGTTCTTATCTTTACTTGCTCCATAGACGAGAATCTTACTTTTCTCAGCTGCGACACAAGTAAAGAAGGAAAATTGTGAACACCATATTTTATCAGGGCCCCACTAAAAAAAACAAAAACATGAAAAAGAAAAAACCCTCCTTGATCCTTGCACAATAAGCCAATAACATTGGTGATTGTATTGTAATTGAAGTTTGAAAAATGATCATCATTAATAATGATTGTCTTGCAGTTGAAGTTTGTAATAAATGGCAACAAATTTCGAAATAATTTATCTCATTTATGTTGATTGATATACATATTAGTAAACTTAGCGTGGAATCATTGTGGAGGAGGAAAAATAGAAATTTTAAAAAAAAAAAATTCTCATTTATGTTGATAGGATTAAATTAGGAAATTTCTTGTGGAAAAAATATTTAAAAATTTAAAAAAATTTTAAAAAATCCCATTGATGGTGTTAGGGGTCAAGCTAAGAAATTTTATTAACAGAAAATTCAAAAAAATTAAACAAAAAACATTTATGAGGAGAACCTTACCTTGAGACTATAAATAGGGGATAGAAAAAATTGGGAGAGCAAAGACACAAGAATTTTAAGGAGAGCAAGGAGGCAAGTGAGAAGCTTCTTGAAATATGGACATCAGAGGTACGTGCTAGTTGCATGTGATCTTTAATTTGTTGCACAACTATTTTCTTTTATTCTTGATAGCGTTTGACTTTTCTCTCTCTCACCTTTCATGATATAATCACCTCCTCATCTATTTATTTCTTTCCATTGGTTTTGTTATATGTCTCTCAACCATATGACAATGAGCGTCAAAAGACAAGAGGTATGCGTCTTATTCCAATCAAGTTGCTATATGCCTAATGGTTAATTATTGCTCTCTCCTCTGTGTTTGGTAGACTCAAATGGATATTCAAATGGATGAATTGTATGTAATTGTGTTATGCTATCCATGTGGTTTTCTCACCTTGTTGGTTTCGTATGAGAAAATAAATAATAAAAAAAATACTTTTTTAAAATAAATAAAAAACACAAACCAAACAAAAATAATATTCTCAGATAAATTAAATAATTTTTTTATAAAAAAATAGCAACTAAATGCCATGCTGTTTTACCCCTAGACTATGTGGCACGGGTGGAAAAAAGGCTTTTAAGACCGGACAAAACATGTATATTAGGACCAGACCCGCGACAGGTCTTGTTCCAGGCGGTATTAAAAGTCTCCCTATTAAGACCGAACTTGTAAACGGTCTTAAAGAGTTTCTTTTAGACCGGACATTTTAAACATTCGGTCTTAAAAGTCGTACTAAATAGATCTGAAATATTTTTTGTTCGGTCCTAAAACTCAAACTTTAAGACCGGACAAAAACTTGACCGCTCTTAAAAGATCCGAATATTAAAACCGGACAAATATAAATCCGGTCCAAAAAATAGTAGATTCTAAGACCAGACGACTAATTACCTGGTCTTAAAAGACTTACTTTCAAGACCGGATGTTATAAATGGACTGGTCTTAAAAGAGCAACTTTTAAGACCGGCTTAATACCTTTAAGAGCGATCATAGAAGTACATCCGGTCTTAACATTTGAACATTTAAGACCGTCTTATTTATTTGCGGTCTAAATTTTTCCGAATTGTTTCCCTGTTCTGTTCTTGATCATATATATATACACAAATCCACCATCCAAAACATCACATAAAAGTCGATATACTTTAAGCTACAAGCTATGAACATGAATAAATTGAATTGGGAAAAAGAATACAAATATTATCCACCATGAGTTATGTGGCCTCTTAAGTCTACAACAACTAAAGTAATTTATACAATAAGCTAAGATAACTAATTACAATCACAATGAGTTACAAATACAAAGACGTAAATCAACATACATGTAGTCCAATATATTATTCACCATGCCTTCATCTGATTCTCACCCAACAACGTAACATGCATCCTCTTTTATAACATGCCCCTTTGAATCGAATCCTGCCACAAAAACAAAACAAGAACAAATTCATAGTCAAAGATGACATTGTTTAATTAAGAACATAGAAGGAATATAATATAGTTAAAACCTTAAAGTTTTCTAAGAATTCTGCATACGAATATTACCTTATGAATTGACTCTTTTATAAAGTGATATCCTCCCATATCCCTTCTTGATGATCATTTCTTATGCTGGGTTCATTATCCGCTTCATCTTCTTCATTCATGTCCGGGTAGAGACCCCTTGAAAAGGAGTACTCTCGGGAAGACCATAATTTGAATGACTTTCCTCATCAATATCAATGACCCTCTTTCCTTGGAGAGCTACAGACCACATTTTATTTTCTTGATCGGTGATATAGAACACTTGTTTCGCATGGTCTGCCATAATAAAAAGGTTCATCTCCAAAACTTCTATTATTGAGATCGACTAAAGTAAATCCTAGCCAATCGATCTGAACACCATTATTGACATTAACCCACTTGCATTTGAAGATGAGAAATCTAATTTTGACATAGTCCACCTCCCAGATCTCTTCAATAACCCCATAATATGGCATGACTGCCAATTTAGGCCTCTTGTCTTTCGAACTGGAGAAGTGCATAGATTCAGCCTCTAACATAACACTACTGTTCTGGACTGTGCTCCTATCATCTAGGGACTTCGTGTAAAATGTATAACCATTTATCACATACGAATTCCAATTTATGACATCAACCTCAAGACCACGTGCTAACCATTTCATTGTATCAGAAACACATTCAGATCCCTCGACGTTTTGTTTGAACTAGTTTGCAAAAGTTCTTCATCAACATTATTCAAGATGTATAAGTGGACTTGTGACAATTCATCACGATCCACACTCTTTACCGAAGCCCCTCGACTACCCCATTCAGCATTCTGACGTTTTGGAAGCCCAATATGTCTTACTTTGGTCAAATAATTTTGACAAAATTCCATGGCCTCTTCAGAAACATATTTCTGAACAATTGATGCTTCTGGCCGGTATGCGTTCTTCACATACCCTTTTAGGAATTTCATAGATATTTCAATAGGGTACATCCACCGTAAATGGATAGGGCCGCACAACTTTATCTCCCTCACTAGATGAACAATTAGATGAACCATGATGTCAAAAAATGTAGGAACAAATAGCTTCTCAAGCTGGCACAAGATAAGATATCCTTCATTCTCCAATTCATCCAACTTTTCAATCTCGAAGACTTTACTACAAACCGCATTGAAGAAGAAACAAAGTCTAGTCAAAACGACCCGAAGATCATATTCGGCGATGCCTCGAATAGCTACTGGGAGTAGCTGTTGCATCAAGACATGACAATCATGAGACTTTTGGCCTACTAATTTCAAGTCCTTCATCGAGACAAGACTCTTAAAATTTGAAGAATACCCCGAGGGAACTTTTGTGCCATGTAAACACTCACAAAATCTTCGTTTCTCATCCTTAGACAAAGTATGAGAAGCCGGGGGACAATAAGTTCTCTTCCCATATGGCCTTGGATGTAAGTCTTCGCGTATTCTCATTGCTTGCAAATCCAATCTTGCCTTCACACCATCCTTCGAACTACCTTGTATGTTGAGAAGCGTGCCAACAATACTATCACATACGTTCTTCTCCACATGCATGACATCAATACAGTGTCTCACATCAAGATTGCGCCAATATGGAAGATCGAAGAATACAGATCTCTTCTTCCATATATTTGTTTCTTTTCTACTCTTTCAAGTCTTACCGAAGATGACACTGATATTTTTAACCTTTTCATACACTTGCTCCCCAGTCAATGCCATCGGAGCTTCTTCATACTCTTGGCCACCAAAAAAGGCCTTCTTTAATCGACGATATGGGTGGCCACGTCTAAGAAATCTCCTATGTCCAAGATACACCGTCTTTCTTCCATGTTGAAGTTGATGGTAGCGTGTGCCTTCTTCACAAACCGGACATGCTTTATGGCCTTTTACACTATACCCTGACAAGTTCCCATATGCTGGGAAGTCATTTATAGTACAAAATATCATGGCTCTCATTTTGAAGACCTCCTTCTTGAAAGAGCCAAAAACATCGACACCTTCTTCCCACAACTCCTTCAAGTCTTCGATCAAGGGCTCAAGGTAAACATCTATGTCATTTCCGGGTTGTTTTGGTCCCGAAATCAACATAGACAAACATGATGTACTTTCGTTTCATGTATAACATAGGAGATAAGTTGTAAACAATCAGGAGTACAGGCCATGAGCTATGTATGCTGCTAAGGCTTCCATAGGGATTCATGCCATTCGTGCTAAGGGCAAGCCTGAGGTTCCTAGGTTCTTCGTCGAAGTTCGGAAATAATTGATCGATTTTCTTCCATTGAGAAGAATCGACCGGATGTCGAAGTTGTCCATCCGAAATCCTCTCATCGGCATGCCACCTCAGATTTTTGCATCATTTTCATTCGCAAACAACCGCTTGAACCTTGGTATGATTGGAAGATACCACAACACTTTTGCAGGCCCCTTATCTGACTTGTACCGTGGGGTTTCACATACCGGACAACTCTGCTTCTCTTCAAACTCTTTTCTATGCAATACGCAATCATTCAGGCATGCATGGATCTTTTGGTACTCCATCCCCAGTGGACAAAGTATTTTCTTAGCATCATAGTAGCGATGCGACAACACATTACTATCCGGAAGCATGTCCTTCAAAGCCTCAAGCAATTCTGAAAAACTCTTGTCGCTCCATCCATGACGTGCCTTCAAGCTTACCAATTTCAATACAGCGTTCAACAATTGGTATTTTTTACACCTAGGGTATAGCGGCGTCTCTGCATCACTGTACATATTACCATATGTGCGTGATCGCTCAAAAGCCTCTTCTCCTACATCACGGATAATGTCCCCTATGCGATCATCCATATCCGTGTCATTATCATCAAAGGCCACTTCCCCATGTTGAGACCCGCTTGGCACTTTTTCACCATGCCATACCCATACTGTATAGGTCTTACAAAATCCGTGACAAATTAAATGTGTGTGTATAACTTCAGGACTTAGTTGACTCTCATTCAAACATTCTACACAAGGGCAATAAAACTTCCCCTATCATCATGGGCATTTTGTTTAGCAAATTCTATAAATTCCCTCACCCCATTCTGATATTCAACACTCGTTCGTAAAGCATTTATCCAACTGTGATCCATAGTAGAATTCCTATATATAGACGAAAATCATTGATCATACATAATCCAAAAAAATTGAAACTTGCATATAAAATAAGCCAACATCCAAATGCAAATATATGCTCAAAGAATCACTTTTAAGACCGAACTTGCCCATTAAATGCATAACAAAGAATCACTTTTGGTCATAAATGCATCACAGTGAATCCAAGAACCAAAATAAATGCAAGACGAGGAAATTAAATGCATGGGATGAAGGTCTTGTGGACTCACCTTAGCATATAAATTCAAATGCGTTTGCTGAGTCTTACTTCTCCGGCAACGAACGGTGATGTTGCAGACAAGACATGAAGAGTAACCTAAAAACACTTGTTGGTCAGTTCGGTAGGTCTAAGTGCAAATATAATCTTTGAAAAACAATATTTATTAACAACAGATAATACCCACAAGAACATTTCATCGATTTCGTTAAACCCATGAAAAACCCAGAACGATAAGCTGGAAAATAATAAAGTTATATAACCGAAACACCTCTTACAGCTTCGTCTATAGACGTTTAGCTAAGGAACCAGAGAGTGATTGTCGAGAGAGGTACGCGAAGCAGCGACGAAGCAACCCTCAAACACCGGAGTCGGAACTTGAGTAATCACTTTCGGCGCGACAAGAGATATTCAGAGTGGGAAATTTAATTTTTCGCGCGACATCGACACCTTATTTAGCTTTTTGGATTTTATTAATACCGGTTAATTATTAAATGTCCGGTCCTAAAGTTATAACTAACTTTTTAAGATCGGAGTTCTAAGAGTATTCGGTCCTAAAGCTTTATTAGTCATTTAAGTTCAAGACCGGAGTTTTATAAAACATCCGGTCCAAAAATTCAAATTCTTTTTAGACCCGTTACTTATAAAATGTCCGGTCTTAACAGCCTTGGTGAATGAATAAAATAAATGAAAATTTTTTTTGGACAAAAAATAAAGGAAAATTATCATCCACAAGATACAAAAAAAAAAAAATCAAAGGGTTATGTTCTTAATGTGGTCTTACATTACTGGAGAATGCACGTACACAAGAAAAAAAAACAAAAGAAAAAAAAGTTGAAAATTATCATCCACAAGAATCTGACTGAACATGCTTGGCGATATCGGCGTGAAGAGCATTAATTTCCCGCCGGATATCAACAAGTTCCTGTCTTAGTTGCTCCAGCCTAAATATTAATGCATTATTAGAGGACGGAGAGGGGTCAGAGGTAGGCGCGCTGGGGCCAATAGGTTGGAGTGGGGGAGCACGAACCTCTGCATGGTTTGAAGGCTGGAGGGGGCTGGCAATCTCAGGACAGGGTCGGCAGAAGGATCGAGGGGGGTGCGGAAATCTCTTCATCATCGGAAATAACAATGGGTCCAATGACCCGAGACCCTTCGGCCACAATAGGACGCACTCTCGCTGGAAGAGGCGCATCGTATAACGATCTAACCATGTCACGAGCTAGAGGTGTAAGAGTACCCCTACGAGCAGTTTGCTTGTATCTAACCATAGTTTCAGACTTTGAGCAGTTGGGGCAGAGAGCTAGGTAGTGAGGAGTTACGAGGTAGTGAGGAGTTAATAAGGACAGAGAGTTCGTGTGAGGAGTTAATAAGGACAAAGAGCAAGAGAGATAAGCATATGATAGTCAATTAAGAGCGTATTTGTTTAAATATCCGGTCCTAATAGTCAATTATTTTTTAACAAATCAATTCGATAACTTTTAAGACCGACCTTTTATCTTGTATCCGGTCCTAAAACTCATTTTTTAATTCAATTACGTTTAAGACCGTCTTTTTATCATTTATCCGGTCCTAAAAATCATTTTTTTCAATTTAATTACTTTTAAGACCGATATTTTATCTTGTATCAGGTCCTAAAAATCATTTATTTTTATTTTTTCAATTTATTTTTTTCAAGTAAGAATTTTTGGTTAAAAAATATTACTTTTAAGAACGGATCTTTTACAGTATCCGGTATTAAAAGTTCATTCTTTTCAAAATACTCAGATAGCAGAGTTCCTTCCCTATGTTGAAATGAATGATTGAGTCTCTTCGACTTCCACATAAACTTCCCAACTAGGCGTCTCCTCGTATTCTGATGAACTATTCGTCTCCTTGTTAGTGTTTCTGTCGTTTCACATTGTTCAGGATGCTTCTCTATTTAAACTCGTTTTTACTTTACTTTCTTCACATTCATCTCCATCTCCTCCTACAACCTCCACCGTAATGGCTCCTCCACCACGACGAGGTCCTCCTGCTGCAGAAAAGAAATAGAAATAAAATAAAATTTTTAGATCCCAATCGCTTTCCTTGTACTTGTCTTTATCTTGATGTTCTTTTCTTTTTTCCGACAAAAAGGAAACAAACAAAACATTGTCCTCTTCGTGGTGATCAACATTAAAAATTTGCAGAATACAGTTAACAGTTAGGACCATACAAAACAAAACAAAAAACATTGTTTACCTTATTCGAATAAAAACAAACAGAGTGATGATTCTTCTCAAGTTTGGACCATCATTGTCGTCGATCTTACTTACCCTAGTGTGAACATTTTTCAGTGTCCTTTTCGTTATCTTCTTTCTTTTTCCGACAAAAAGAAAAGGGACACCGATGATGATCTTCACATCCAGGTTAAGTAAAAACGAGGACAACGAAGCACAAAGCTTGAGAAGAACGCCAGAAACTCGGTTGTCTTGAACCCTAATGATTTGTTTGAAAACCAAGTCACCAACTTTATTTAAAGGAAGACTATTAGGACCGGACATATAACAAATCCACGGTCCTAAAAGTTAAGCCATACTTTAAAAATAAACGAAAATTTGAAGTTAGGAGCGGACAATTAATAAATATCCGGTCCTAAAAGTTTCGGCAATATTAAAATAAACGAAGACTTTTAAGACCTGACTCCTAACAAATACACGGTCCTAAAAGTCTAGCCATATTCTTTGGAATTTTACGAAGACTTTTAGGACCGGATATGTGACATAGACTTTTAAGACCGGATATTTGAGAAATATACGGTCTTAAAATGGACGAAGAACTTTAGGACCGGACTTTTAACAAATATACGGTCCTAAAAGTCGTGAATACTTTTCAGAGTCTCTTATGGCTCATTAAAACATCCGCCTGTACCTCAAATTTCAAGCACTCAATAGCTTTATCCACCATCCCATACATTCAGAAACCCAAAATGGACACACACAAATTGTTCGAAAAAATAAACAAATTTATTATTGAATTACATTGCCTTATATTTACAAATGAATGAATTAGTAGAAAAAAAACAAATGTATGTACAGAAGGCTATTGTTGCAACATCATATATTATTTACAAATGAATTAATTTAGGACATTAATTATTGTCCTGACTTAGCTTTTCTAAGACCTATTTATACATATATTCACAAAACACATCGCGTATGTGCTCCACTTCATCATTAGAAAATGGCTTTGCACAGGCAAACCTCTATAACATCAAAGACAGAAACAGAAATAACATATTACGTGCATATTTCATATGTAACATTAAGCCAGTGACTGAATTCAGCCAGAACATTTACCGTTGCACCAATTTTAGTCCTTCCATCCGTCACAATATCATATATGTGTTTCATGACGTACGGGCCACATAAGTTCAATTCTGGCGGTTGCAGACGGGTCTAAAAATAACAATAAGTATATATAAGAGCATATATAGCTTACTGACCAAGCTCACAAGGCAGTTATGCCAGTGTCCAAATATGTACTAACCTTTGGTTGGTACCATTTAGGCTCTTTGAGCTCAAACCCATGCCTTTTTTTTTTACCTCCATTTGGAAGGTCCTCATGCCACTATCATCAAAATCACAAATTTATCAATAATGTTCACTAAAAATTCACAGCAGAGATTTCAGACAAGACAATCAAAATGACATGCTTAGTTGGTGACAATCTGCTTCAACGTAGGCCCTGCATCGCCGTGAATGGAGCATAAGAAGATAACTGTGTGCGCCTCCATGTTCATGACGACCAAGCGCCAGTGGTGGCTGAAAATTCACAGCGATAAAGTACTCGAGTGATATATATAGCGAGAATTAAGTGAATTATATTGCGAGACAAGAATTGTGATATGTACCCGAGCCAGTATGGAAACAAGTAGATCTTTCTTGGCACTTCACACAACCTCTTTGATATGTACTGTTGTCTCAAATCCAGAGGTGTTGTACTTGCATAGACTGGGCTCAAGAATCCAAAATCATTGATTATGCCCTGTTGAACTAGTTTCTCATGCATGCACCTACAAGAATGACATCGATCAGGGAATTAGTATATATGTATGTGTGTCTAAACGATGCATTTAAATTATGTAATCAAGGAAGAAGATACTTACTTCATAAACATTTGAACAATTGAACTAGTAACCTGTTGTCCAGGAAGCAGCATGGACTCTACATCAACATTATAAATGTAAAGCGGTTGATGATCAACGAGGCCTACTACTTCATTGACAGGCCACGATTTATCTTTAAACCATTTGTTGGCTACCAAATCGGATATTTTTTCCTTGGCCGTCAAGTTAGCAGTAGGGGATGAAACTTGAGGAGGGGGTGAAGCTTGATGAGGGGGTGGAGCTTGAGGAGGGGATGGAGCTTGATGAGGGGATGGAGCTTGACGAGGAGTAGAGACATCTACAAGCTTCACTGGCCAAGAGATGAAGGTTTCCTTGACATCACTCACAATCTTCAGCTCATCAGTTGGGAGAGGGACAGGTGCATCAAAGATCACCTCTTCAATTGACACTCTGACTTCATCATCATCCATTTGTTGGTGGTGTACAGTTGATCCCAAGTTGTGGACAGTCCCTTTAGCAACCAATTGTCTATGACTATCACTATCCTCCACATACAGATGACAAGGTTGCTCTGACTGTCCAACAATGCAGCTCCCTCTAGTGCTCTGCTGCTGCATAGGTGCAGCTGAAGGTGTCAAGGGATCCACACTGCTGCATAGGTGCAGCTGAAGGTGTCAAGGGATCCACACTGCTCTCTGGCTGAGAATTCAGGAGAAACTTCATTTTCTCCATCTCCTCCTTCATCTTGCTCATCTCAGATTGAAACATTGCCCTCAATGTAGCTTGTTTGGCCGCTGATTCCTCATTTAATTTGGCAACCGTCTGATCCAACTCCTCCCGGGTAACCACACTTTGTCTGTGGCGTTTGGATTTACTAAAATATTGCTTTAGGCCTACCCGTCCTCCAATCCCCCTTACACGCCCCGAGTGATCTACTTTTCCGGTCGCAACGGTCAGAACATCATTCCTCCCGTCCAACGCAAAAGATCCCTCTGCCTCTTTATTTTTAAGATCTTCCTGTAAGATACAGATAACGAGAAACTTAGTAATGAAACATGTTTAGTAAGTAAAAAATAACAATATCGATACTTACAATTCGTTCAGCAACTACACGAGTTCGTTCACTCGTGTAGGCGCCGCTTGGCTTCTGCCGAATATACAACCACAACTCCTCGCGACGTATTGGAGATGGCGGCTGGTCAACTACCGCAAAGGATTGGATTCACTTCATCTTCCAATCTCTTCCGCTTGGCCGCCATCAAATCTTTTCGGCCTTTTCATATCCGCGCGAGAAGCCCTGTGTGGGCAATCATTCTTTCTCCCGATCTCTTGATATTTTCCCTTCTTTTCTGTGAATCAGGATTGAAAACAACTATCAATTATGAATTCCAGCCATGTCACTAACAGAAATTAGAGAACTTCTGCTTGATATGAACGTCAAACATTAATCAAATTCACTTCATCAAGATTCAACATTTTACTTAAGGAAGATGTAGCATTGTAGAAGAAATTGGGAGAACCAAAGGAAAGGGAGTTGCAGAATTGCTGCCAACTCAGTCAATTCATTCATTTATCATAATTGGTTCCTACACACATATTTGAATAACTAACTACTTGCACCAAAACCATTACACAGTTAACATACTAACTAAGTAACAACAACGTCTAACCATATACACAGTTTACATATCAGACTTGCATGGAATTAGGACATGCTCCTCTGATGCAGGACAAAGGCAGAAATGTATACTTCTATTCACACACCAAACCATTTAACTAACAGGATTAGATGTACACAATAACATTCACATATCCGCACAGGTTAATAAGCAAACAAAAGTGCAAACAAAACTAAATATAAACTCACCAGAGCTTCAGGAGTGGTCCGCAGCTGAACAAATTGTTGCCAAATTTGTCCATCAATAAATTTGTATTTGTGCCAGGGTTTATAGTTAGGCTTCACCTCGGCAAAAATATACGTGTTAGCTAGAAAGGTCTTAAACTTCCTCCACCAATCAGCACAATAAGACAATGTTGAGTCTTTCAACTTCTCAGAGTCAGGGACGGTGTATGTAAGCCGGATAGTGTCCCAAATAGGATCCTTTACTGTGCTTTGGTCCACATTTTTCCACTCAGCTATCAAGATGCTAACCTTGCTTCGAACTAGACAGCCGACAAAACTAGTATATGTGGTTTTATTAGGACCGAAAGGTTGCAAATTTTCATCAAATTGAATCTCGAGCTTCGTCCCGGAATTCCGACTAAGGGATACATCCATCATTCGTGTGCCGCTTCTACCACGGCGTGCACGGCATTGAGGAGGCTCATTGTGAGATGAAGAGGGTTCGTTCTGACCCACACCAGTCAAACCAGTATCTGGAGTTCCAAGAACACGACTGGAATCATTTTCACCGTCCATTTTCAAGACAGTAAGAGAGGAATGCCTGAGCAAATGAGGGAGTATCAGAGGCTAACGGTACGTGGGGCGAGGAAGAGAGGTAATGCAACAGGAAGGGTTTCGCAACGTGAACATGGGTTCGTTCTTCAGTGAGAGTGACAAAAGCTTCCGCGCGAAGAAACATATATTTGGCGCCTCATTTTTAAGACCGGACAAATGAGTATATACAGTCTTAAAAGCTAACCTTTAAGACCGGTCTTTCTATAACTCCGGTCTTAAAATTAACTATTTTTTTATTTAAACTTTAGTACCGGCCTGATTTTATGACCGGTCTTAAAAGTCTAACTTTTAAGACCGGTCTATCTATATCTCCGGTCTTAAAATTAATTAATTTTTTATTTAAACTTTAGTACTACCATATTTTAAGTCCGGTCTAAAAGTCTAACTTTTAAGACCGGCTATTATATATGTTCGGTCTTAAAACTTTAATACATTTATATTTAAATTTTTCCGTATTATTTTGGAGTGTAGAAAATATAAGTCTGGTTGAATGAGATTTCTCCATAAAGTAATTGATATTTCAATTTTTTTAATCATTTTTAAGACCGATTGTTATTTTAACAGGTCTGGATAATACCTATGAAAAATGATCCAGTATAAGAAGTTCTTTATATTTACAAATCTGCCACCGGTCATAGCTTTAGGACCGGTCCTTCGATAGTCCGGTCTAAATGTGGCGGTCTTAAAGCCCTTTATTGTATAAGAAGTTCTTTTTATTTACAAAACTGCCACCGGTCACACCTTTAAGACCGGGCCATCGATGATCCGCTCTAAATGAGGCGGTCTTAAAGCCCTTTTTTGCACTAGTGTGGGCTTTGATCACTCTAAAAGGTATGTAGGCTCTAGGCTCTCTTCCTAGGTCAAGCCCAACTTTGTAAATAAACATTTTACCCTTGATTAATTTCTTATTTTTTGTAAATATTTTCTTAATATCTTTTCTTCTTTGGGTAATTATAATAAAATAAAGGGTCATATTCATTTTTAAATGATTAACTTAGGGTAACCGTTCTTATGAACGGGTGCTATAGGGTTCCTAAAACCTTCCCCACACATGACGACTCTTGAACCCTATATGGTTTGTGTTAGTTCTCTGTTGGTTTTGATGATAACGGACAATTGTAAACACAGATGGAAGTTTGTCTTTGTTAAGTTGAAAAACTTACTGTCAAAGGAAAACTCGAGTTTTGGTTTGGAAAATGGAGTTTTGACTTGACAGAGAATAGCTCAAGTTTTTTGTAAAGAAAGGCAAACTCGAGTTAAGAAATGAAAACTCGAGTTTTGACCATATAGAGAGCATTCAAGTTTTTCACAAACAAAGCAAACTCGAGTTTGGTTTTAACAAACTCAAGTTTTGGCAAGACAGAGAGCTACCAATTTTTCAAAAATACCAAAACTCCAGTTTCCATTTGGAAACTCGAGTTTAGGCTACACAGAGAGTTTTCTAAGTTTCCAAGCTTTGTTGGAAACTCAAGTTTACAGCATACAGAGAACAAAGCTCAATTCTGAACTTGTGAAAACTCTAGTTTTGATTGAAAACTCTAGTTTTGACTTAACAAGGTTTTTCCATAGTTTATCATAAACGAGGAAACTCGAGTTCAGTTTTGGAAACTCGGGTTTCGGTCTTACAGAGAAGAACTCAAAGTAAGCAGAAAAGTTTCCATTTTTCAAAAGATTTATGGAAACTCGAGTTTCAGTTTGGAAACTCGAGTTTAGGCCAAGCAGAGAGCTCTGCTAAAATTAAACGTTTTGAAAACTCTAGTTTTGGAATGGAAACTCCAGTTTTGAGATTTGGACTAAAACGTGATTTCTCATCAAAAGTCTAAAACTCGAGTTAGTCACTTAATGACTCGAGTTTTGCACTATTCACAAAAATTGGTTTAAGACCAAATCGCGATATTCTTCTCTGGAATGAGAAAACTTGAGTTAAGTTTTGGAAACTTGAGTTTAGGCTTTTAATGAAATATGACAACTCCAGTTTCGAAGAACAAACTCGAGTTTGCATCGTTGAATTTGAATTTCGAACTGAACGAATTTGCGAAACTTTTATGTTTGATTTCAATACTTCATATCATCACTCATTACTATTCCTAACTATGTTTAATCAGTTTGTTAGCGAGTTTCAGATGATTTAGAAAGGATTAAATGAAGAATTAGCATAAATCATAAAGTGAAGTCAGAACATTAAATGCAAAGTGCAGAAAACTTGCATGCTTTTGGACAATCATTCTCCACACGTTTTGAAGGAATTAATGTTTCCTTTCCACGTCCAGTAGCTGCTCTTCCAACGGATTAAAAGTCAAGAAGTCAAGCCTGAACTTCTGTGCAGCTGCATGAACCAAATAGTAGAGAGAGAAGAAGACCAAAACTTCAACTAATCAACCTCTAATGTCTCCAACGGTTATATGAGGATTTACAACGTTCATTTATTGATCTCTAGCTATAAATAGAGATGCATTCAATTCTTCTCAACAACCAATTTGTGAGAAAAACGAAAATCATTAAAGTTTCAACTACTCTTTGAGTTTTCTTGTAAGAAGTATCTTTTGATACATTTGTACTTCAGTGATTATCTTATCCACTCTTAGAGATAGTTTATTGATTGTTATTCATTCATCGTAAAGAATCTCAAGTCAAGGGACTTGGAGATTGGGTTATTGATTACAACTTATAAGGGAGAGTAAGTTCTAGTGAGAGAATTACTCTTGAGTGCAGAGTGTGTAATCAATTATTACAGTGAGAAATCCCAGAGAGTCTGGGGACTGGACGTAGGTCAAGAGGTTAGATCGAACCAGTATAAATCCTTGTGTCTTGCTTCTCTTCTTTATACTCTGTATTGCTCTGTTTTACCACACGAAAACAAAGCAATCCGAAAAAGTTTTTAGAATCCCCAATTCATCTCCCCTCTTGGTGATTCAGCTCCGCTTTCAGTTTGCATTTTTCAAAAAAGGTTTCTAAAATTATAATTTTTTAAAATTTTGGTGAAGGCTTCATATTTTCTAAATTTCGGGCACTACAATGGCCATTAAACCAATTTCTCAAGAGAATTCACTTCATTCATATTCCATTTCATTTATTATTTGAAAAGACCAAAAAGAGTAGCTTTAGGTTTGTTTAATTTAATTTTGCACTTTTCTATTTTCAATAAAACCCAAACCCATCCTCCCCTTATTTTTATTGCATTTACATGACATTTAGATCACTTAGAAAATCAATAAAAGGCTCCTCAAGAAAGAAAGAACGATCCTAGGTTTGCCTACACATAATTCTTGTTAAGTTTTTATTGTGAACCCCAAGGTGTTACGACAAAGGTCTTCATCAAATGACATATAGATTAAAATTATTTTAATTGAAGCATTTTTGTTTGAGAGGGTTTATATTAACAAGCATCTTATGAGTAGTAATGGAAATCAACAAACCCTAGATAATTTTAAATTTTTAAAACAACAAATTAATAGAAATGATTAGGCTAAGACTAAAAATATTTGACTTGGTTCATTTTTATAGGGAAAATCCATACAGGGGCCCAATTAAGGCCCAAAATTTCAAAAAAGGCCCCAACAACTTTCACATATCAAAAAGGGCCCTAGGGCCTTTTCTGGTATAAACGTTAACAACTGAAACAGCCACATTAACAACAAAATCAATACCCGTTAACAACTAAATCAGTCGCATTAACAACAATATTTAAACAACTAAATCAGTCACATTAACAACAATATCAGCCCCGGTTAACAACTAAATCAGTCAGATTAACAACTAACGTTTTAATGAAAAATCTCAGAAAAAGGCCCTAGGACCCTTTTTGGTATGTGAAAGTTGTTGGGGTCCTTTTTGAAATTCTAGGCCTTAATTGGGCTCCTGTATGGATTTTCCCATTTTTATACGACAAAGTTCAGATTATATGGCACCCTAGGGTAGTAATGGAAATCACAAAATCAAGGAAAATTTAATTTTTAAGACAACAAATTAATGGAAATGATTAGGCTGACATATAGATTAAAATTATTTGAATTAGAGCATTTTTATTTGACAGAATTCATAATGGCTGACAACCTGACACTTTAGGAGTAGTAATGGAAATCACTAAACCCTAAGCAATTTTAATTTTTTTAAACAACAAATTAATCAAAATGATTACGCCAACATATATAGACTAAAATTATTTGAATTGATTGCACCAAAAAAAATTTTGAATTGAAGCATTTTTACATGACAAAAGTTCATATTAGCTGGCATTCTGAGAGTTTGTAAGGTAAGTATGTCTTGCTGGCTTATACATTCACTTACATGTTGTGGCAGATGACATTACTGTTTTGATTAGTTATTTTTTTGACACTCCTGTTTTTATAAAATGGGGTTTATTATGTTGTATTTTTATTGTTTCTTATGCATTGTTATTTTCTAAAAAAGAAAATGAAGTAAAAGGAGGAAAAGAAGTAAGAGTAGATGATGAAATAAGAAGGCCTAACTTTGTAATTTTTGTTAGACCTGGCTGTCACCCAAGAGGAGGGTGAATTGGGAGTCTGATAAAACTTTATATAACTTTGAAAATATTTTCGCAACTTACTGAAAGTAGTTTGTATGATAGTAATGATTTATAAAACAATAAACAGTCATTCAAAAATGTATGCCGGGAATATAAGAGATAAGGGAAGAGAATATGCAAATTGATATTTATACTGGTTCAGCCAAATCCTTGACCTATGTCCAGTCCCCAAGCTCAACTTGAGAAAGACCCAAAAATTAAAATAGAAAGACTAAATTGCCCATGTTTTATCTCTAGATCTTCTTCATCCTAGTCTTTGCCATTTCAAAGGTAAGGTTTTTCAGGTGCAGGTTCTCATTGATACGAAACAACTATCAAAGGGAATTAATTATTAAAGCAATCCAAAAGTGATCCAAATGCTATTCAAGTATATATATATTTTTTTATGCACATAATGCATAATCAACTAGGGACATAATGCTTATTGCTTTTTTCATACCAGTCGAAAACAATATATTGATTGTGGGATAAAATAACAAATGTAAAAATATGCCTATTGAAGATTAGAAAAGAAAATAAAAAAATTAAGATCAACAAAAACGAGAATGTTACTGGGAAGAAGTCTGAGAGGTGAAGAATTAAGAGTCATACACTTAGATACAAGTCATCAACAAAAATGAAAAATGTTAATACATATTTTCTTACAAAAAGGCCCTGTCTTTGAATTACAATTATACAGATTATTCTAGTGCAATCACTAGTATGTTGAAGGTGAAGTCTTGAATTGATATCTATTTGTTATTAATCATCAATCACTCCAAATCAAATCCTTAGTTAAGAAATATCACTTCAAATTCGGTTAGAGAGAAGATAAGAAATCTAGCTAAAGACAATTTAGTCTTTCTATTTTAATATTTTAATTTCTGGTCCTTCAAAATAATAATTATTTTTATTGTCATTCTTAATAAATATTATTTATCCTAGGTCCTTTATTATAATTTTCTCTTCTTTCTTTTTTTCTCAAAATCTCAATCCACATTTAAATTAAAAAGTAAGTGATTTATAAAATTATTATCTTAGATATAAATGAATGAATTTAAATTGTTAAAACTTGATACACTCAGAGACACACATATATATCATTAAAATAAAAAATAATTAATAAAATATTTTTATAAAACATTAAATCTCAACATTTAGTACTAGTTCCAATCCTAAATGTAAGATTTAATTGATTTTTATTAAATATTAAATAAGTTAAATAAATTGCTTAATGTATGATTAAATTATACATTAATTTATAAGTCAGAAAAATTAATTTAGTAAAAAAAAATAAATATAAGTATTTAAATTAAATTAATTTTCTTTTCTGACTTGAAAATTAATTTAATTAGTTTTATTAATTTTCTAAGAAAATCAATTAAACCTTTTTTTTTTGTTTAGAGCGTCCGATATCCCAGGGCAGGTAATCTTTCAGACACATCAAGTAAGCCTCTACCACCCACGCCTGCTGCATTCCCCTATATTTAAAAGTAGTAAGGGTGGAGATAAGATAATAAGAACAAATAAAAAAAAACAATGAAGGAAAGAAGACGAGGACGAGGAGAGAATCTCCTCCCAAATCCCGATATGCGTGTGCTTGTTAGGTAAGAATGAAACGGATTTATTTTCTCTCCCTTAAATCCCTTTCTTCTCGAGGCTCTTTCCAAAGCAGCAGAACAAAAATCTGCTCGGAGCCCTATTCTTTCGAAACTCAATCCAAAACCCTGCGGGAGCCTGTTTATTCTATTTTTTTTCGGAGAGAATCCGATCACAGAGAGGGGGGGTTTGATTTCTGCGAGATTAAAGAAGATTAGGCAGAAGACGATAGGTGTTAGAGATCACGAGAACGAAGAAAAACAAGCAGATTAGAAACAGACCGGAGAAGTTTCCAATGCTTCCAACTCCTTGCGGCATCGTCCTCTTCAAATGCTCGCCGTCCAGACCTTCGTTCGTTGCCAGTTTTGAAGCTGTCACCATAAAACTTTCCGCCATCACCGTTGTTTCTGTCATACCCAACCCACTTCATTGATTCCGTTAAAACGGTGGCAATGGTGGTTGAACTGGAGAGATGGGTTTTCCGATGGTGAATTTGGGGACCAATTTTTCACTGTGTTTCCAGTGTATACCAAATTGCTCGCTATTTGTGAAGGTGAGTGCGCGGGTATGGGTCTTGCCAACTTTTAATTGTAAATTGGTGATTTAAATTTGGAAAAATAGTGTGGCTTTAATCTGATTGTCTCATATTACCATGTGATAAAAATCTGAAATTTGAGTCCGTTTGTATTACTTTTAAAATAAAACTTGATTTTTTTTCTAGTTTTGCTGTAGTTGGTTCCTTTTGAACTAGTCAAGAAGTCTGTTGGGGTCCTAGAAGTTTTCTTGATAGTGCTTCAGATATTCTTAAATATTAGAGCTTCCGTCAGGAAAAAAAAAAAAAAAAGAGCTTCCAGTTTTATATGATCAGCAGTAGTTGCTACAAGACTAGGCTCAGGTTGGCTGGGTTCATTGATTGATGGGCTAGAGTTTTATGCTAATTTTTCATTTGCTTATGTATTCAGACTTTTAGGATTTAATGCTTTGTCCACTATATTGGGGATCGTGATAGAAAGCTTGCGGGATATGAGCGGAAGTTGATAGTTTTAGTGGAAAGAATTGACAACTGGATGCTAGTAGTGATAATTATGGTGTGCAAAAAGGGGAAAACTGATATTTTAAACATCTATGCTGATGCTTGTTTTATTTACATCAAGTCATGGCATTATTAAAGAAGAAAAGGTTCAGCATTTTGAGAAAGTTGATGCTTGTTTTATTTGATTCATGCTTAAATGCAGGAAAAGTTCAGTTTCTAAACTAATGAAATTAAATAGCACGACTCTAATCTGGACAAAACAGTGCACATGTAAAGTCAGCTTAGGAATTATTTCTCTTAATCAGAGGAAGTTGAGGGTGGACCAATTTTTGAAGGAGCCATAACTATTTGGCAATCATAGTGAGCGGACTATGAAGCATGATACTGTTATCAGTGTTATGCGATAAATAGGGGATAATGGGTTAGTTAGGTGGCTATGTGGTTAGTTAGCAACTTGTGGCCGTTAGTGAGTGTGGCTATATAAGTGAGGCATGAATTGATTGTGTCTTGACTAATGCAATAGCAATACTCAGTTTTCTGTGTCTCTCGATTCTCTCTCTCTCTTCTGTGCTTCTTTCCTATCTTTCTCTTCATTTTCATTCTCTTCATCTTTCTCTTTCCTATCTCTGTTCTACGTCAGTTACACTTTTTCTGTCATTTTTTCTTATTCTTTGTGTCCATTGCGACATGTATTTAAAGTGAACACTCACTCCTGTCTATATGTGTTTAATTATATATGATACAAATTAAGTTATTGCAATATGGTTTATGTTATCATATGTGAATGAGACTGCATGATAATTCTATGATATAACTTCGAACATATGAGATAGAATGACTATTTTTGATATGTTTCATTTTATTTATGAAATTACTTACATGATATGACTATGAACTATCAGATGGCCTATTCTGTGATTTCACATTCTGGAACACTCACTCTTGGCTTATTTATTATTTCTTGCAGAACGTAAGCAGTGTCTAAGCATTCATTCAACCTAGATAAGGAGGGTAGCTATGGATGAACAAGATGGTGAGTTTGATGGACATTACTCACTTCATTCATTGTGCATTTGTGTTTATGTTGTACTTTAGAGTAGCTCTGTAGACTGCAAATAGGATCCCTACCTTATTATGATTATTTGTTAATTGAAACTGAAAGTGGAGCTCCCTTGGTTGATTGGGACAGATGATGTGTTCAGGAAATTTTTTTGGATGTCCTATTTAAAGGTGACACTGTCAAAATTTGTATTAACAGGTCCCAAATAATATATTATTATTTGATATGAAAATGATAATATTATTTCCTTTTTCATAGAGACGGCACAAGAGATAGTACATATGATATTAGTCAAATGTGTATAAGTGATCTTCTCATATTTTGTGTTGATCGGATCTATTGAATTTAGAGGGATAAAGCATACTCTTTTTATCTGTAAATTAAAGAGAGTATATATGGGCCTTTATATAGGCAAACCTAGAACTAACCCTAGAATCTAATCTAATTAATCAAAATAAATCACATCAAAATAATTAAGATATAATATCCTAAGATATAATATATCTATATCTAATCCTAAGATATAATAAATATCTATCTTAATAATAAGATAATGATTTAATCTAAATAATTCATAATATTCTAACACTCCCCCTCAAGCTAGAGAGTATATGTCAACCATTCCTAGCTTGCCTCGAAATCCTACAAACTTCAACTTCCTTTGCGTCTCGTCTCTTTCTACGGCGCTCGGATCAACAGCGGTGGTGATGGAGCAAGACGGTGGTATGTATCACCTCTGACTTGTTCAAATCAAGCTCGTGGTTCTTTACCTTTGGCTCGTTTGAATCAAGCTCACGGTGGTCTCTATCCTTACCTTTGGCTCGCAAGACGGTGGTATGTATCACCTCTGGCTTGTTCAAATCAAGCTCACGGTTCCTTACCTTTGGCTTGTTCGAATCAAGCTCACGGTGGTCTCTCTCCTTACCTCTGGCTTGTCACTCCTTTCATTTTTGGGATGACTCTGATCTAGTATTATGGGCTTGTACTTATTTGTTTAAGTCTCGAAGGCCTTTTTTTTCCTGGGCTTGTACTTATTTTTGAGTCTTAGAGGCATGTTATTTTTGCCTGGGCTTGTACTTCTTTTTTAGTCTCAGAGGCCCACTATTTTTGCTTGGGCTTGTACTTCTTTTTGAGTCTCAGAGGCCCCATATTTCTTTGAAAGAGTCATTCTGGAGGAGGATTCTTGTCAGAAAAGGTCCTCGGAGGTCACTGTACACGCACTGGGAAGGTGGTGGCGCATGGTGGTCACGCGCCGGTAAGATCGCCATCATGTTGGGATTCTACCGACCGGCACACTCCGGTTCCGTCTATGGTGGCGGTGTAGCTCCACGCGCTTTCCTTAGGTAGATCTAAAAGTCGCGATCTTGCTCAGTCATTGTGTCCTCAGTCGCTCTTTTTGCCTCATGTTTCCCTTTGTCTGTGATCTTAGCCTTCCTCTTCGTCACTGTGATTTTCGACACGGTAGGTACAGTGGTATGGTCATGTTTTGACGATCACAATGATCGGACTCACTGTGTCGGACAGAAGAGAGTCACTGTCGCCTCTATGCCTTAAAATAGAAAGCCCTAGCTTTGATATCATGTTGAATTTAGAGGGATAAAGCATACCCTTTTTATCTGTAAATTAAAGAGTGTATATATGGGCCTTTATATAAGCAAACATAGAGCTAACCCTAGAATCTAATCTAATTAATCAAAATAAATCACGTCAAAATAATTAAGATATAATATCTTAAGATATAATATATCTATATCTAATCCTAAGATATAATAAATATCAAACTTAATAATAAGATAATGATTTAATCTAAATAATTCATAATATTCTAACAGGATCTCAAATTTTTGTCAAACATGCTTAGGTGTCTTCCTGTTTTTCATATAGACAAAAAACTGTTTTAATAAATAGTATCTGAACATGTCCTATTGCTGAAAGTTCTTGCTACTATTTTTTTCCTTTTTGTTTTTTGCATACAATTATGCATAGGATTTTCCGAGGTAAATCTTTGTTGAAAATCTTTCCCTTTTTGAACTCATTCATGCGAAGAAGTGTAAACTAAGTTGATAAACTATTATAGTAGTTTTGCGTGAGCTAGTTTAGTTCATTATTACGCTGTTCTTTACATTTTTGCACTGGATATTTCTGAATTAATTTGCCTTTTCTTTTTCCATTATACATGATACATAAAAGTAAATATGTTTTAATTTTTCTCCTAGATGCTTATTGGGTTATCTTTTTCTTCAGAAACCTTTAATTCCAGAGAACGGAGGAAGAGTAGGTATTTGTCCTTTCCCTACACAAACATGGGGGCAGGGCAGAAAGGTTGTACTGTTAAAACAGAAGACTCTGAGACTCCAAGTCATTCTCATCAAGTTGAAGGTTCAAGTGTAGCTAATAGTCGTTCTCGCAGATCCTCTACAGCTGCGAAATCTAGTAATAAATTACAAAATACATCTGCTAAATCTAGTAAGAAATTACGGAGTAAATGGGGCAGAAAACACGTCCGATGGAGTACTATGTCTAGCAGTCAAGAGTTCAAAAATGCATCTTCATCTGAACTGCTTTCCGGCCTTTACTCTAAAGCTCTTGATTGTACCTTTTTGGACGAGAATAGAAAATCTGATTTAGTTGAGTGGTTCTTTAGTGCATATAGATTATCAACATTCCATGATGAGGCTGAACTTGCTACTATCCTGGAAAATCAGAAGAAACGAAAAATGGGGACACCAATCAGAAATGGTTCACTCAATGTCAATAGTGAGAAGGAGAAGAAAAAGAAATCGGAACAAACACGGAGGCGCAGGAATAAATCCCTTCCCAGCCAATCAGATTTGAAGAAAGACATTGCTGCAAGTGAATTTCTCTCAGGATGTTCTGCAAAAATGAGTAATACAGGTCCAGGGGAGAGCATGAAGGATGTAAAACCGGCACACCAGCTGCAAAATGTTGGTTCAACAACTTGTGAAGGGAGCAGCAAAGCTAAACGCAGTTTAGCACCTAAAGCTTCCAGACCTAAAAAGAGAAAGAAGACAGAAGTTTCTCTGGATGAGCCGAGAACTAAACTCATTTCAGACTTGCTTGATGGGGGTGAAAAAAGCAATAAAAGCAGTTCATTTGTAATAGATCTACAGATGGCGCCCCTACCTAGTAGCAGTATTCCTGAAAAAAATAATGGTGAGGATAAGATTGAAATAGATTTGGCGGGTTCAACGCTAGAGTTACATCCCTCCCAATTAGGTGGTGTTGGAAATCTTGATAAGGGATTTTCTCCTATGGATGCACCGGCAGAGCATCTCAAGACTAAGCGTGCGACCATCATACCAGATTTAAATGATGGTGGCTTTCAGGATAACTCAACCCAGAAGAAACTCAAGGGTGACAATGGCTTTTCTCCTGACCTGAAGTCCAAAAACAGCCAGAGGATTAACCAAGAACCTAAATCAGATCCGTCAAGAATTAATTCCTCTGGTATGGAATTCATTCAAACAATTAATTACGATAGATTGGAGGTCAATGGATCTTGTCTTCTCCTACAATTTAACCCTGGAGTTTCTTTGCCTTCAAAAGGTGATCTATTTGCTGCCTTCTGTCGATATGGTCCCTTAAATGTAGCTGAAACACAGATGTCAAAAGATGGCCATGCTCAAGTTGCTTTTCTAAAAGGTGCAGATGCAGAAGAAGCATGTCGTAATCTAAAAAAGAACAAACAATTGGGGGCAACCCTAATTGATCACAATGATCCTTCCGAGACTTTTGCACTATTAAGACAATTTGGGGCAACCGATCACAATGATCCTTCTGAAACTATTGCACCATTAAAACAATGTGAGACAATTGCTGGACATTCTGGGTCCAGGCCACCGCATTGTGACAGACCTTCACTTGACAACATTAGGCAGAATTTGGAGAGGATGGCTTCAGTCCTTGAGAAGAAAGGGCATACTATTTCACCGGAAATGAGAGACAAGTTGGAGGTTGAAGTAAAAAACCTCATGGAAAAGGTGAACTCTATTGGTTCTCTCCCTGTCAAAGGCTAAATATTAAGACTTGGATCCCAAGTTTAATTCGCCTCCCAGTGTTGTAGCATGCACTTGGGATCCAGCCATTGCATTCATGACCTTAAACCATTTTTTCACTAATACATTGTTTGATCCTTATAATTTGTCCTCATTTTGGTTTTGACCCCAATAGTTTCAAACCCATAGGTCTTAGTTCCTTAAGTGGCAAAATGGTCTAGGTTTTTATTATAGAGGCAAATGTTTTAAATGAAAAAAAAAAAAACACTCAAGGGACCAAAACTTATGTCAATGTTATAGAGCTCAAAACCAAAATGAGGGCAAACTATAAGTACCAAACTTGTATTAACCAAAAAAACAAGATGATAGTGATGCTAGGATATCTTTCCTTTTCCTTTTTTTTTTTGTTTTTAAAAAAATTATTATTATCTGAGAACAATCTTTGGTGGTGGTGGTGCCATTTTTCATGCTTTATTTCTTATCAATGGCAATTGGATTGAGTAATGAGAAATTCTTAAATGAACTTTGATGGTTCAAAACATTGGTACAACTTGGTAGAGCAGATTATGCTGTGAGCTGCTGCTCTTTCTAGTATTGAGGATGTGCCTTGGTGTAGCGATAAGGTTGTTTCCATGTGACCTAGAGGTAGGGTTCAAATCTTGAGAACATCCTCTTTCCTTGTAGAGGTAAGGCTGTGTATATCTATCCCTCTTTTGATCTCACTTGGTGTAAGCCTTGTGCACCGGACCTCCTTTTTCTCTATTGAATGATAGATGGTGTCTTTTCATGATGGTTTTGTTAAACTAATCAAAGGAAAATTGGAAAAAATGTTCCCAATTGAAAATTTTATTGATGATGAGTACTAAGCCATGACAATGTTGCTTGTGTGTACAAATTTAAGCTTTCATGTCCAAATTTTTTTTCAGATTCTTCTCTCTAATACAATTTCTAACGGGTTTATATAGAGTGATAGGGAAATAACAGGTATTCATGAGATTTAAATCACTTTGTGTTGAATATTGTTTCCTAATTTGGCCCTAAACTGCTTTATAGATTTTTCAATTGCCTTTTGTTAAGAAAATAATAACTTTAGCCCTACAAGTTCAATTTAGGTCCCCTCCCCCACAAAAAAAAAAATAATAATAAAATAAAAGGTTCAGCAACTAGAACAAAGCTAAGAAACATCCATGCATGCAAACTTTAATTTGAACTTTCACTTCATTATTTACATGCAACCAAAAGTTATTTAAGCCTAGGTTCTAAAAACAAACCAATTAAGTTCATCATATAAGGTGGTTTCATAAGCACTAAACAGCACACATAAACAAGTAGTTCCAAGAACTTAGCAATATAGAAGATTCAAAAGTAAAAGACATTATTTTTCACATGCTAGCTCAGGCTTCAATTCTTTTGCCTTCAATGAGATTGTGACAATATTAGTGTGTGTGTGTGTGTATATATATATATATATCCTATGACTGGATATAGCCTTCTGTCCAGTGAACTTATACTACGTCGTTTTCAGCTCCTCAAGTTAGTGCAAAATCATTAAGGAACTCCAATTATATATGAGAATCATGCTCTGTTCATCCAAAATCGTGAGAATCGTGCTCTGCTTTCAAAACTCCGTTCCACAAAAACAGTTCATCCAGCATCTTCTTGAGAACATGAGGGGGAGCCAAGAACGAGAATCATAGTTCTAATTCGTCATCCTCATACTGATTAAAAATGAAGCAAAGAGCGAGAAGCTTGGCTTTTTTATGTTGACGGTGAGATTCAGTGAGTTCATATCGTGCAAGCCAGAAAACTAACCTAGGTGAGTCATCAAGGTTCTCTCCTTACATCCCCAACATGAGTTTCTGAGTTTGAAGCCTTTGGGATCTAGTTTCAACACAGCATGCATACTCTGTGTTTGAATCTCGAAACAGGAAAGCTTGGCACGCAGTTCACTTGCCTCTGTAGCATTTCTTTCAAAACTTTTTTCTGTGCACACAGTTCACTTGCCTCTGCATATGCTCTCATGATAGCCTTCTCATTTGCATCAAATGTTGAGAGCCTTTTGAGTTCCTCTTGGAGCCTCCCAGCAGCATTAGTATTTTTCAATCTGTTCTTTCTCAAAGCTTCCTCTGCTCGGATGGCTCTTTGCGCCTTCTCGAATTGTTAGAATTCAAACTCAATTTGTTTTGGTTCTTCCACCGTCAAACTAGAAAAAGGTAGAAGTGTCTAGTTGAAGTTTTTCAATCACGTGCAAATATAGAAGACGCAAGAGAGTTATAGAAGTTGCTGATGAGTTGTATAACATATGAATAAAGAAAAGAAGGAACAGGAAGTATGTTGAAAAGTCAAATTTGATGGCTATAAAGGAATGCGACGCAAAAAAGAATTAACTGGAAGAATCAAGAAGTAACAGGAAGCTACGAAGAAGAGAGCTGCACAAAGTCGGCATAAAAAAATAATAATAAAATAATATATAGGCGGTTTAGTAATCTCTATGTATATGTTTCAATGTCTAAGTCAGCTTCAAATACTTGTGCTTGTTTTTTTGGTTCTTCTTCTAATCTTCTGATATGGTTTTCGAGTTCCTTAACGGTTCCAGAGAATCTGATAACTCTAGTGACTGTACCTTCAGTCCATTTTCATGGTTTTCCTCTTTCAATATTTCGTAGTCAAGTGCAAGCTGCTCCATCTGCATCTCCAACTCATCTTTGTCTCTCTTATGCATATCAATTTCACCATACAGCTGTAGAATTTTTTGCTCATCAAAGATATTGGTACTTGATGAGGCAACTGCAGCGGTTGATGTCAGAACTGATGCGCACTAATACAGAAAACAATTCGAGAAGAGTTTAAATCCTGTACTATGTTAATTATAGATCATAGACTAAATACCATTATTGACTGTGATCGGATCCTTCTACTTGATGGTGGTCGGATTCGTGAAGAGGAGCTACTGTCAAACGACGGTAATGCTTTCTCAAAGATGGTGCAAAGAACTGGGGCTGCAAATGCTCCATATCTACGCAGCTTAGAGCTCAATGGGGATGGTGGAAACATGCCGGTGCAAGACGGCCATCGTTTCGCCCGAGGAGTTCAAGAAGATGCTGGACGAGCTGTTGTTGAACGGAGTTTTGAACAGAGCAGAGCACGATTCTCATATATAATTGGAGTTCCTTAACGATTTTTCGCTAACTTGAGCAGCTGAAACACTGGACAGAAGGCTATATCCAGTCACAGGATATATATAAAGTATCTTATAAAACATAAATGGAAAAATGCAAGAGAATGTTATTATTAATTACCCCCTTTACTTTGGCATTGAAAACACACATAAATCATGAAATCATTATAGAATATATGAATTATCTTAGAAATATAATATAAAGGGTTAAGGTGCCTGGAAATTTTTGTTAAGGGACAATGTAGTTTTAGAAGTTTTTTTTTTTTAATTGTAAGTTTAAAAACTTAACAATGTTGTCTCATATCATTAAAAAATTAATGTTGACCCTTTAACTTTTTACGATAAAAAGGGTAACATTGCTCAAATTTTTAAACTTTTGGGGTAATACTGAACAGAAAAAAACTTGTAGTGTAATATTGGTCCTTAGCGAAGACTTCAAGAACAACTGTGCATCTTAACCCTAATATAAAAACTAAAATTAGTAAAATAATATATTAGATATGGATTTTGCAACCGAAAAGTTTTATGGCAGAATTTATGACGCTATATGTAGTGATAAGATATTTAGCCACGTTTTAGCGATAGAACTTAAAGTTTGCAAGGGTTTTCATCAGTGAATCGATTACAAAATGGGAATTGATTATCCTTGAAGTTAGCACAAGATTAGCAAAGGAATATTAGTGACAGAAATATTGTATGTTCATCTCGCCTAATTTATCTTGAAGCGACTAAATATAATAATTCTCAAAATGGCTCATTGTAGATCACTGAATGACTAGCGTTCATTTATTTCTTTTTAGGTTTTTCCTCTCGTATTCATTGCTTCTTCTTCTTCTGGTTAATTTTGCATCTTGCCTCATGGCTCATAATACCATTAATTATACGATTTGAATAAGAAAAATGGTTAATGTGTAAAATACACATAATATTTTTTTAAAAGTGTGCCCAACACCAAATATTTTCTTAGCATTAAAAGTAATTATGAACTTCCAAAATAGGTACAAAAATATACATTGATAATTAGTTGACTGTTTGTTTGAGTTTTTTAAGAATTAAGGAGCAAAAATATTCATGAGTTTTTCCCAAAAATGCGCCTAACGAAAATGCTTTTTTGAGGGAGGCAGTGTGCTAGTGTCCAAAGATGTATTAACCTTTGTGTGATCCATGTAGGCTCTCTGGACTGATACCCATGAAATTTATCAATAATGATCACTGAAAATTCACAGCAGAGATTTCAGACAAGACAATCAAAATGACATACTTACTAGTTCATGGTTTTCTTCAATGTTGGCCTTGGTTCATTGTGAAGGGAGCATAAGAAGACCAGTTTATTCTCCTCTATACACATGAGGACCAACTGCCAATGGTGATTGGAAATTCAAAGTAGACAAGTACTCAGTGATATGTAGCAGAATTAAGTGAATTGCAGACAAGAATTATAATATGTACCTATGGATGTATGGTGCCAAGTAAAACTTTTTGATATTTCCACAAACCCTCCGTGATATGTATTCCTGTTTATCCTTTAAAGGTGTTGTACTTATATAGTCTGGGCACAAGAATCTAAAATCATCGCTTTTGCCCAATTCACCCAATTTATGATGCATGCACGTAAAATAATGACATAAGGGAATTAGTATTTATATGTGTCTAAATGATGCATTTAAATTATGTACTCATAGAAGAAGATACTTACTTTAAAAATAAAAATAAGTTCACAATTGCATTACTAAGCTCCTGTTTAGGAACCAGTAGGGACAATATATCATATGCGTTAGTGAAAACCGATTGCTTATTAGGAAGGCCTACAACTTCATTGACATGCCACGATCTAGTTCCAAAAGATCCATTGAATATAATAATGACAATTTTATCCTTAGCATCCAACTTTGGCGTGTCACAAACTTCAAGGACTGGAGCTTAAGGAGGGGTTTTGATCGGATTTGATCATGTGGAGTAGAAAAACGTACAAGCTTCACTAGCCACGAGATGAAGCTTCCTTTGACATCACTCACAACCTTCAGGTCATCAATTGGGAGAGGGAGAGGTGCATTAGCAATGATCACCTCTTCAACTGACACTCTAACTTTATCATCAACCATTTTTTTGTGGTATATAGTTGATCCCAAGTTGTGAACGGTCCCATGTGCAATTAATCGGCTATCAGGATCCTCCACATAAAGGTCACAAGGATCAGGACCTTCTACTTGTCCAACAATGCAACTCCCTTTAGTGCTCTGTTGCATAAGTATGGGTCAATGTGCCACGGGAACACTGGTCTCATTACGTGAGCTCACAATCATCATTGTTTCCTCCTTCATCTTGCTCAGTTGGGCTTGAAACATTGCAGTCAATGAAGCTTCTCGCTCGCCTGCTTGCGCCGCTGCTTCCTCACTCGCTTTGGCCACCATATGTTCTATCTCCTCCCAGGAAACCATACTTTGTGTATGCCATTTAGATGATCCAAAGTATTGCCTTAGGCCTACCAGTCCTCCAACTCCCCTTACATGCCCCGCATGATCGGATTTTCAAGTCGTAATGGTCAGAATATCATTCCTCCCGTCCAACAAAAATGATCCCTTTGCTTCTTTCATTTTATGTTCATCCTATAAGATACAGATAACGAGAAGCTTAGTAATGAAACATGTTTAGTAACTAAAAATTTAAAATAATGATACTTACAAACTGGAGTTTGCAACTTTGCTAAAGAAGTCTAAACTCGAGTTTACAAAATCAAACTCGAGTTTTCTTCACCCAGAGAAGAATGTTGCGATTTGATCTTTGAAACTACTTTTTAAGTAAGAGTAAAACTCGAGTCATTAAGTTCCAAACTTGAGTTTTGGACTTTTTTGATGAAAATAAGTTTAAGTCCAAAAGCTACAAACTGGAGTTTTCAAAAAGTTCAAATAGAGCTAAGCTCTCTGCTTGGTAAAAACTCGAGTTTACAATGTTAAACTCGAGTTTCCATAAATGTTTGGAAAAATGGAAAACTCTCTGTATGGACAAAACTGGAGTTTGCAAAGACAAACTGGAGTTTTCAAATCTTTAGAAACATTAAGATGTTCTCTGTAAGTTATAAACTCGAGTTTCCAAACCAAACTCGAGTTTTCTTTTAAATATGAAAATATTTGAAAACTCTCTGCCAAGAGCAAACTTGAGTTTGTAAATCCAAACTCGAGTTTGCTAAAGTTAGGATACTTTGAAAACTCATTGTCAAGACTAAACTCGAGTTTTCCCAAAACATGGAAAAACTTTGAAATCTTTTGGCCAAGTGCAAACTGGAGTTTGGCATATCAAACTCGAGTTTGCTTAAATTGGAAAAGCATTAAGACTCTCGGCCAAGCACAAACTCGAGTTTAGAAAACTCAACTCGAGTTTGGTTAAGTTTACAAATCCTTAGAAGCTCTCTGAGTAAATATAAACTTGAGTTTGTCTTGCCTTGAAAAACTTTAATTGCTCTCTGTATGACTCAAACTCGAGTTTACCACTTATTAACTCAAGTTTGCCTAAGTTTACACAAACTAGAGCAACTCTCTGTCTCGACCAAACTCAAGTTTGCAAACACAAACTCGAGTTTGCCTTTGACAGTAAGTTTTTCAACTTCAAAGACAAACTTCCATTTAAGTTTACAATTGTCAGTTATCATCAAAACTCATAGAGAACTAACATGTCTTCATGAACTGATAAATAATTTCTTGTTGTGTTTTAACTTGCTGCGTTAGCATTTGAATCATCTCCTTATACTGTTGAAATTACTAATTAGAAAACCTTGTCAGCTTCTTTCGCTTCCCAAAATATTTTTTCTTGCCAACTTTATAGTTGACACCCCTTAGAAGACCACCATGGTCAGAACGGATATGGCTTCTCTTCTTCACCCCTTGCCATCCTTTTCTCTCATTTTCCTTTTTTCTGCCATTGGATTAAGATCTCAATGATTCAGATTTACCATCTTTTTTACCATCCTTTTTCATTATAATAATATTTTTATCATATGATAAATTTGGACCGTTGAGATCTTAATCCAATGACAGAAAAGGATAGGAAGGGTTGAGAGAAGCCAAGTCTGGTAAGAACCTAGGGCCTTTTACAAGACATCCTCATCCATAAGAAGCTCCCCCCGTTCAACTTATTGGCTCAGGCTCTCTTGAAGAAAAATAAATGTTAAATATCTTTTTTTTTTATCTAAAAATGAATTACAATTCAATCAAAATCATCAGTACTTACTAATTTTCAGACAACCTCCGGCACGCGAGGATTGTTAATATTTCCCTCTTTATTTTTCCTCGTAACATTCGAAGCATTCCATGCTGTATAGTAACATCCGATCTTGATCCCTATGCTGTATAGTAACATCCAATCTTGATCCCTACTTCTTTATCAACTATTAATTGATGTTTGCATACCTTGTGCAGCCTTCCCTGTATGGATATATGTTGTTCTTCACCCTCTCATTGTTTGTCTTGTTTAATTGTAGTGAAAAGAAACAACAAATAGGTCAAAGTTACATTACATTAATATAGAAGTACTATTAACTTTTTATTCCTTTAAATTTAATATACCTTGAATGCTTTGTCATGTCGTGACTGTATAAAAGCAATCCCATTCAAGCTGTTTGACAATTTCCCTTATTAGTTGAAGAACCACTGACTCATCCACATATTTGGTTTCCTCAAATATTTCTTTGTCACAAACGATCTAAATGAGTGTAGTACCCTGCTAGCCTTCTCGAGCACATAATCCTTTCGATCATCATCTATGTGGAATCCAGACTAAAAAACACACAAATGAACTTGTTAATGTTAGCTAGGTATGCTGGTTAACAAGAAATTACTAACTATAATAGTATCATATCTTACTGATACTTCATCCTAAACACACTTCTTCATTGAATTGGTTGCCTTCTTCAAGTTGCCCAAAATGATAGGCACGTTGCTTTTTACTGCCCACCTGAGGTAACTAATGAACTCATTAGATTTCAAAACATGACCTCTCTTGTTTCATCTCACATTAAGTTTCCTCCCCTATCTCTTTTCTTTCTAGACCTCCTTCATGACAATAAGAACCTTCCTTAGTACTCTTTCCTCTTGTGCCATAATATCCTCATTCGACTCGCTAGAGGGATTGGTAGAGGGGGCGGAGGGCCGGAATAGTTTGGACCTTAGTACTTGAGCCACTCTCAGAAGCCGCGAAATTAACTTGTAACAACATTCAAAAGGAAATCAAGTTATAATTCAAACTACGCTTTCCTCAAGAACATAATTCTACATGCCAAGAAAATCTTGGTTCAAAACTCTATTTAAATTAAAATCTTAGCCTTACAGTGGCTAAACTACGCTTTCTTAATGAAGTGTTTATCAATCACAAACATATAGATGAGTTAAACAGAAGCATCAAAATACAAGGACACAGAAGTTGCAATATCAAATGAGGGGAAATCATATTCAATAAAGAAACCCTAAACGCAGATCATCGATAACACCTAAATGAATATAATCTAGCATCAAGTTCGAATCATTGACTCCAGTTAAAGGTAGAAATTACTCACCTTTTTGTGAATCCATGCAAAAATTTCAGATCTTTAAAAACCCCTAAACCCAGAACCTAGAACAAGTGATGAACGTCTTCACAGATAGCCCTGGATACGGGATTGAAGAGAATCACGAGTTCAAAACCTATAAAGAGGGAAATAACGGTGGAGATGCTAAAAAAGAGTAGTTGGAGGTGTTCGCCCGAGAGCGCGAAGAAATGGTAGGGATTTTGAGATCACGAATGAATATGGTTAGAAGGGAATTTTAAAGCCCTATAGTTAAATGATTTATTTTGAACAACCATGAAATGTATAAGTTTCACAATGTTTTAAAAGAAGGGATAGGATATTGTTATTACCAATTTTATGTCACTACCAAGTCACTATCACTTTTTTATCGTTAGATCAGAATATCATCTACCTTTATCATTTCTCTCTCCTATTGAGATTCTGATCTAACGGTGAAAAAGTGGTAGTGACTTGGTAGTGACAATATCCTATCCCTTAAAAGAAACTTTCATATATTGATAACATATACTTAATGGTTTTTTAAACTAAATCGTTAAGTATGTGAGAATATTTTAGTAAATAAAAAATTAAGCGTATATATATGTGTGTGTGGTTGTTTTTTAAACTGTAAACTATTTTGCAATACACTTTGTGGATTAACTTAACAACCGTGAAGTATTGCTATGCACAATCTCCGTCTCGTGATATTTAATGGTTTACCCTAAAACTGTAAAAGATTGAGCGTTATATATTAACGATTTTGTAGTAGTGTTTGGACGCAGAAAAAATAAGTGAAAGAGAGAGGAGAGGTTGATGATGGAACCAAAGGCCACTTAAGTCAAGTCACTCAATTATTAAATTTCAATTTGATTCCTATGAACTTACTTGATATTTAGTGATTTACGGTGACTAATTTGAGTTTTGACAATTTCATGATATTTTATTGTCTATACTTTTGAAAATATTTGGTTTCAAGTAATCTTGTATAAGATATCAAAGAACTTGAAGTGCTCTCTCATCCATATATATAGGATATGCCAATAAATTGAAATGAAATTAATATATCTTTTTCCCACTATTATATCAGACGAATTTGGAAGGTACATCACAAAGCAATCAATTTCTTGTTTGAAGCAAGCCAAAAAGCAAGCTTGAGAAACCGGAATCCACTCATTTTTCATCGAATCCCAAATCATAATCTCATAATTTTTTTTTTTTTCAGCTACGTGCACCAATAAATAATGCTTTCAATTTTGTAAGAAGATATATATATATATATATCTCTTTTTTTGGACTGAACTTTAAGATAGACATCACATTAACATGTGGCTTCTACTCCTCAAACCCAGACATATTCACTTAATTTAATTATATTAATAAAGTTAGTTAAGTTAGTTAGCATTATGTGTACTTTTAAAATAGGGGTAAATTAGGAAAATATTGACAGATACGAAAAAATATGTTTTATATTTAGAATCAAAAGTAACTCCCTAAATATGTTTTTATATTAACGATGTGAGGGAGTACTAAATTACTAGCAAGCATGCTCTCAAATTTATTTAATATATCGAGTTGAATTCGTGCATTTTCTGAAACGTTTTAGGTGTCCCCTCAAATTTGACTGATTAATTGTATTTGTCCATACGAAACTGGATCACAACTCACATTGAAAGGAGAGAATGCTAGATGTTACGATACCAAAAAAAACTACTTGAGGATCTTGCCCGTACGTAGCAGAAAAACCGTTTCCTCCTATCAAAAACTAACAAAGTTAAAAAAGAAAACTCAGGAAATCCACACGCAAATCAAACAGTATGGAAGCATGTATAGTGAAGTGATGTTGCTTTTCTTAAAGTATCAATAAAACTAGGACCAACAACTACTATAATTGTAACATCCCAATTTTTAAAAACGAAATAAGTTTTTTTTTTCTTTTTCATCAGAGTAGAGCATCGGAGCAAGTAAATGATTGAGTAACAGATAACCATTAACTGTGGCGTATCTGTTTGTTCATAAAGAACATTACATACATCTAAGTATTACAATGGTACTATATCGCAAATAGATAACTTTAGTCGGGTTTCACACATGTTGCTTGCTCTTGTCTTCGGTCCTTGGTTGTCCAGACCCTGAAGCTATAAGAGCTGAGGTCCAATGCCCATCGGACCTCAGGTAACAGTTAACCTCATGCTTATGTAAATAATATATGTATGCCAGATATTCATGATATTACAGCATTAATCCCTACAAAAGCCCATAATAGATGTAGGAAATACATAATCGAATATGTAAGGCAATAACAATACAATCGGATGTAAAGTTAATTAGTCTGCACCACCCGTGCCACGATAGAATGTCGTGCTCTCGGCGCTAGGAAAACTTATCGGTGTTATCATGACATAACCCGTGTAAAGTTGTATGTAGTGATCTAAGCCCCATAAACTTAGTTACGATGCATGTCCAAGACAGAGTCCCGTCCATGACTTTATGAAAGTATCCATCACATATAAATATACTATAAGCATTAGAATCAGTGTTACAGTACGCGTCCGTACCTTCGTTGATGAATCCGGTACGTCTGACGGTCGGAACGTGATCACAGATATCCTATAAGGATAATATCGTATTTATTAATGAATAAACAATATCCTAAAAGATATTTTAGTCATAAATGACTATTTTACCCCTGGCTTCAGAAAATCGCTAATCGATAAAATTTCGTCAGAGCTTCGCTACTCTGACTCTCAACTTTCAAAACTTACTTCCTACCATGTTTTTACCTCGTCAGGCATCTTTCAATGCAATGAAGCATAAAAAAAGAATAGGAATTCTACTCCCTACTTCCTAGATCTAACTAGCATCTATACTAAGAACTATAAAACTAAAGACTAGAACTTAAAAGCTAAGGACCGAAGAACTTACCAAGAACTCTGCTCCTCCTTCTCCGAAGCTCTTCCTTCTCACTACCTTCTCTCTAGGATTCTAATTTGTTGTGAGGATTTGAAATGAAATGAAGGTCCTATTTATAGGAAAATGCTATGGCATTTTGGTAGTTCCATTGAACTTTCTCTCCTCAGCTTCTGACCGTTGGATCTAGGGTTTTTTACCATCTCTCATCCTCACCCTCCACCTCATCCAAAACGTCCCACTCTCTCTCTCTCATCTCTTCACTTTTTCTTCAGGCCTTGTTGGCCTCTTCCTGTCCTCTTATTTCACTTTTTGCTTTGTTGGCCAAACACTCTCCATGTTTCAATTTGCATGTGCTTTATACATCACAAATATTTTTAGACGTAAAGTTTGAAATTTATGTAGTCTCTTGAGAAGCACTTGAAATAACAAGAATTATGGTTCAATTTGAGGTTTTTACTAGCCTTTTAGTCATTTTAGGATTAATCCCGAAAGTTACGGAAATGACTTCGGAGATAACCTACTTCAAGCTAAAAATACACTTGTTCATAATAAGTCCTTATATTTGATCTATAGTTAACATATTTCAGTACACAATTTATTTTCTATCGGTTCTCATTTACTTGAGTCTTGAATTAATCCTAATAGCTTTTGAACTCAAAATATCTCCTTCATTTTGCTTGGCCCTTATTTGGCCACATCACCTCTCTCTTTCTCCTACAAATTTCGTCCCCATCCACCTTTTTTATTTTTTTTCTTTTTGTTAAATAACTAATTTATATTATTTAAAAGAAAATTCCCTCATTGGTTGTTAGGGTTTCACATGGATTCAACTTTATGGTTGATTTTAAACCTTTAGATCTAGCTTTATGAGGTTTAATCCTAACCCTCCATATTTAATTAATATCCCTAATATGTGATTAAAATATAATTGGTTCCTAGATTAATCATGAAAGTTCTTGAAATTAATCTAATAAATGGAGATTTAATTATCTACTAATTGTTGGCAATTTTCTTTAATTGGATTAATTACTTTCTCACAACTTTTGAGTTTACTTTGGTCATTTATACTCCATGCATTAATTTAAAAAACATAGAGCAACTTATGTTCCCTAAAATATTATTGGGTTTTTTCCTCTTTAATTTCCAAGGAAAAATAAACAAATAAAATACTAAAATTAGAGACAATATACGTTCCTATTTTAAATTGGTATTTAATTGCCACTTAAGACATAATTAAGATTATTATAATAATCTCAGGGTATTTTATGATCCATAAATGTATTTAAGGATTTTGGTTCTTTGTTCATTTTAATTTCGAGAGAAATTGCCCTAGAAAATAAAGTAAATACACTACAAAATTTGAGACCACATATTCACCTATTAATAATAGGTTTTATTTATCACAATATAATGTTTATAATGAATATGAATTTTAGGGTATTACATTTCTCCCCCCGTTAAATAAAAATTCGCCCTCGAAAATTCACTCTATCGTAACTAGACTCCGGACCATAAACTCTGGGTATTTCTCCCTCATATCTTCTTCTGTCTCCCAAGTCGCCTCGTTAGGTGAAAAACCCTTCCAGACTACCTTCACTATCGGAATGGTTCTATTTCTAAGCCGTTTCTCTCGGTAATCGAGAATTTGCTCCAGCTCGACTACAAAGGTTTTGTCATGTCGCACTTTGATACCATAAAGTGTCTCCGCGGCGCCCACACGCTGTGGAAACATACGATACCTCATACTCAATGATACGATCACGGTCTGGTTGTAATAACTGAGAAACAGAAAACGTTATGGAGGTTTAATCAAGTTCGGGGGTAAGGCTATCTGATAAGCGACTGGTCCTCGCTCTGCCACAATTGCAAATGGTCCTACGTAACGTGGGCTGAGTTTCCATCTCTTAAGCGTTCTACCGACACTGGTTACTAGGGATATTCTTAGAAACATATGATCATCGACTTCGAATTATAGAGGTCTTCTCTTTTTAGTCAGCGTAGCTCTTCCGTTTGCTTTGTGCTGCTAGGAGTCGTCTCTTGATTACAGCGTTTTGTTCGGAGGTCTGATTAATCAGATCCGGTTCAAGCAATTTTTGCTTAGATAAGGGTGACCGACACCTTTTCCCTTGCAATTTGATCGCATATACTCGGAAAAATCTAGACATCTAGTCTATTCCCTTACTACGCATGCTCACTTAGCACGTACTTTAATATTCAAACAATAATCTTGTTAGCCTTCTGGCTCAATCCATTACTACAACACTAGAGATTCTAGCCTTAATACTTAGGAGATTATCCTTAGGCTTAGGCATTTAAACTAATACCTGGTACAATAAATGTCTTCGTCAGACTGAAGATGTACTGTAGACATTACAGTCACTATAACAATTAGCATTTTACACAGTGCTAAATATCACTGTCTTAAGGCCTAGGAATACTATCTCGTGCACACTTGCACACCTAGTTCTCGAGTACCTGCTCGTCTATTTCATTTGAGCTTTTCCTACACAAGCTCTCAGACTACTTTAGAGGCTCAATTACTCCTTAGGTCTTAAAGGTTTTACTAATTTCCACGCAAGAATAAGAATCATTGACTGTATTAGCAAATTCTTTCTTAGTCAAAGTAAATACTACGCCAAACTTTTAACATAAAATGAGGACTTAAATTCCTAAAATTTTTATCAGTAGTGAGGAAAATTCAATGTATCATTTACAAAATGATCGAAAATAATAGCTTTAACGAAATCCAAAACAACTTTTAAGTACCATTTAGTTGAAAACGAAAGGAAATCACCAAGAGGGGGGTGAATTGGGGATTTTAAAAACTTTTAAAATAACTTTGCACCCAAGCTGAAGCTAAACGTAAAGAGATAGGGAAGAAGAGCTTGACACGAAAGTTTATCCTGGTTCGGTCTAAACTCTTGACCTACGTCCAATCCCACTCTCTGGGTTTTTCTACTATCACTTAACTCAGATACACACTCTGTACTCAAGGATTATCCTCTCTCTAGGATACACTCCCCCTTACAAGTTGTAATATGAAATCCCAATCTCCAAGTCCCATTGACTTGAGATTTTTACAATGGATGAATAATTTGTATAAAAGCTCTCACACAGAGAAGATATTGATAAACACTGAGGCTCTTTGTATATCAAATACAATACAGAAAGAAAACTGAATGTATAAGTAACTCTTGAGCTTGCTTTTCGTTTCTGCTTAATCTTTCGTGTGTTTCGAAGTTTGTAATCAGCTCCTTATATAGTGGTGAGTTGCTATGTGACCGTTACTTCTCAATTTTGTATGTTCTTCATTTGAAATTCAGTTTGATGAGGATTATAACCGTTGGGTTCTAAATTTCGGCTGATTGAATTCCTAGACGCGTGAAATCATACTGCTTTCTGATTCTTCGCTTTATTCAATGTATTGTTTGATCCAACTAATACCTGAAACATTCTCAATATAGAGTGGTTAAATATACATTTGAATTCTCTAAATGAATGCAATCAATTCGTATAAATATGGTAAGTTTGTAGTTCAAAACAATCAGGATGAAACCAGTAACGATCATATTTGTTTGTCGTCCTAAACTCGAGTTCTCCAAGTCGGGCTCGAGTTCGTAAGGTTTTTAGAGTATCCGGTTTATCTTTTGAGAGCAAACTCGGAGTTTGATGTAAACTCTGAGTTTGTAATTTGTTTCACCATGTGAACTCGAGTTCACGAAGGTAGGCTCGAGTTCGAATGATCTCTAAGCATTTTGTCGTATGAGCACCTGAAGTAATATTTCATAAGCTAAGCAGGCTCGAGTCCATTAGTGATTAGGCTCGAGTTTAACACTATTCATGCCTAAGAGTTTTTTGGTCATTCGAAAGAGTGGACTGGAGCACGAATACAAACTCTGGAGTTTGTACACTCTCTTTACTCTCTTCAGATGAAGGGCTCGAGTTCATTTTCTAGGACTCGAGTTCAGCTTTGTTTATTCCATGGCTTATTGAAGTGAACTGGAGGTTTGAACTTAAACTCTGGAGTTTTGTAAAGAAGAAAAACTTGGGAGCTCTCTGCCAAGGAAAAACTCGAGCTTGCAATAACAGGCTCGAGTTTACCTGTTTTGTAAACTCTTCTTCGTTTGTCAAACCATAGAGTAAACTCTACACAAAAGTGTTAGGCTCGAGTCCATATACTTGGGCTCGAGTGTTCATCAATTTATAGCCATAGGAACAAGCAAACTCTACTCAAAAAAGATAAACTCTGAAGTTTAAAGAGATGCATTTTAATTGGAAAATCTTCCCGCCATGGGCAAACTCGAGCTTGTCTATACAGGCTCGAGTTTACTCATTCGTAAACTCTTTATTATTATACCATGGGAGTTTAGGCTCGAGTTCGTCATGCTGAGATAGCCTGATGAGCTCTCTGTTTGCAGCAAACTCGAGCTTGCCTAGTTAGGCTCGAGTTTTTCGGTGACAGAATGATTTTGACTATTTTGTCATTTTAAAACATTCATACTTGTTTACAATTGTTATTAATCATCAAAATACATAGAGAACTAACATTCTCCCCCTTTTTGATGATGACAACACTTGTAAACAATTAACTCCTTTAAAAAACATTGTTTGATCATTTGAAATCATTGAAGCATAAGTGTTCAGTGTAAATGCATCAGAATTAGATTTTAACATTTAAACATTGATTTTGATGATCAGAGTTAGCAGCTTGACATAAAGCATAATACATATTGTCATATTGCATAAGCTAAAGCATTCAATGGTTTACAAAATGACATTAGAGTTTCAAATATATAACTCAAAAAAAATGATTGAAACATTAACAACTTGACTCCTTCTTCACTAACTTGACTCCTTCTTCACTTCAAATCTTCTCCCCCTTTGTCATCATCGAACAATGGAGGATTAGATGGGATAGAGGTTGGCTGAAGAGTACGATCATGGGTAGATGGTTCAGGTGCTATGGATGTTGGGATTGGTACAGAAGTTAGTGGAGGGTCCGAAGAGCTAGGTCCAGGAGAATTGATGGACTGATTTTGTAAAATTCTGTCCATTTTGTCATGGAGGCTAGACATAGACACCAAAAGAGTGGAGATGCTCACTGAGTGATCTCCAATTTGATCACTGAGACCTTGCACTTTCTCTTTGATAATCTCATGTTCAAGAATGAGATCTTCTTGTGCATCAGTGAACTCCTCATATCCTTTCTTGACTTGAGTAAATCCTGATTCTATCTTGGAAGAAAGATCAGAAACAACTTGGGCAATGTAAGTCTTGATTCTTTCATCCAAATCAGAGGGAAAGGATTGTGGTGGAGGTGGTGCACTCTGAGCCTCTTGAACTCTAGATTGAGTAGCTCTGGTTCTAGCAGGTCTTGATGGTGCTCTGGAATGATCACTTCCTTGATCAAAGCTTATCCTCATTAAGTTTAGGATATACTTGGCCGGTAAATACCATACCCTTTCATGGAACATAATCACTGAAATGAGACTGGCAAAGGGTATCTAAGATGTTTTTCTTCCATGGAAACGAAACTTGAACATCTCTTTAAAGATCCAATCTCCTATGTTATGAGGGACTTGATCTATGATAGAGGCAAAAATAGGGAAGTCCTTTTGGCAAAGTGAGTGAAATTGCCTCCCTTTTTGACTAGGTTTCTAGTGTATATATACCAAGCAGCTCTTTGCTTAGGGGGCATTGATATCTGGAGTGAAATCCGAGTCTCTAAAGCATCGGTGCATGTGCTCATCGGGTCCGAGGAGTGAAAATATTTGCCTATTTGTATATTTTGGAGAAGCAACGGGAGGGGGATTTTGGATTTGGAGGAGGGAATTAAGGTATGCAAGCGATGATGGTTATCTGTTTTCCTCTAATGGTTGTGGTAATACTTTCCTCAACCAAATTTCTATCCTCATCCAATAAATTATCACTTTGCATACAATAGTAAAAGGTTTTAACAAAAGATGGACTATATGAAGCTCTAATGGATATGAGAGGTTCAAATTGTCTAAGCCCTCCTTTAAAAACACTTGTTTGATCATTTGAAATCATTGAAGCAAAAGTGTTCGAGTGTAAATGCACCGAGAATCAGATTTTAACCTTTAAATCAGAGTTAGCAGCTTTAACATAAATCAAAACACATATTGTCATTGCATAAGCTAAAACATTCAATGGTTTACAAAATGACATTTAGAGTTTCAAGCATACATATATCTAAACAAAAAGACAGCTGCTTGACAACTTGACTTCTCTTTCTTTACTTCAACTCTTCTCCCCCTTTGGCATCATCGAAAAGTGGAGGATGAGTTGAGATAGAGGAGGAGGGAAGAGGGCGGATCATGGGTAGATGGTTCGGGGGCTATGGATGTTGGGATTGGTTCGGAGAGAGGGTGGAGGTGCCGAAGAGCTAGGTCAGTGAATGGATGGTGATTTGCTAAGATTTTGTCCATTTTGTCATGGAGGCTGGACATAGACACCAAGAGAGTGGAGATCTTGACCGAGTGATCTCCAATTTTATCCCAAGACCTTGCACTTTATCTTTGATAATCTCATGTTCAAGAATGAGATCTTCTTGTGCATCAGAGAACTCCTCATATCCTTTCTTGACTTTCGAGGTTTCTCATTGGTGGTAAATACCGCACCCTTTCATGAAACATAATCACCGAGATGAGGCTGGCAAAGGGTATACGGGATGTTTTTCTTCCATGGAAACGAAATTTGAACATCTCTTTAAAGATCCAATCTCCTATGTTATGAGGACTTGATCTATGATAGAAGCAAAAATAGGGAAGTCCTTTTGGCAAAGTGAGTGAAATTTCCTCCCTTTTTGTACTAAGTTTCTAGTGTAGATATACCAAGCAGCTCTTTGCTTAGGAGGCATCAAACTGGAGGAGAAGTGAGAATATCTACGACATCGAGTATAGGCTCGTCGGGTCGAGGAGTGAAAAAATTTGCCTATTAGTATAATTTGGAGAAGCCACGGGAGGAGGATTTTGGATTTGGAGGAGGGAATTGAGGTATGCAGCGGTGATGGTTATCTGTTTTCCTCTAATGGATGTGGTAATCCTTTCCTCAACCAAATTTCTATCCGCATCCAATAAATTATCACTTTGCATACAATAGTAAAAGGTTTTAACAAAGGATGGACTATATGAGGCTCTAATGGATATGAGAGGTTCAAATTGTCTAAGCCCGTGGGTAAGATCAAGGTTGCATTCCTCTTTTAGAGCATCTAGATTGACATACGAGAAAGGGCAAAAACTCTTAGCCTCATAGTGTTCTTGGAACCGTATGGCATCCTCACCATATAGAGTGACATCCTCACTAGAGAATCCTTTAGGGATGGAGGAATGATTGTAAATTTCAAATAATCTTTGGGTTTTCTCTAGATACCTGAGGAAGAGAGTGTTGTTGGTGATGGGAGGATGATTGAGCGTGAGAGCTAGGTTGACTAGGCTGTGGTCTTTCGAGATTTGTGTATCGGTTCTTTGTCCCTTCGAGGTGGTGTGTCGGCGGTTGAAGCTTTCTTTGAGGTATTCATCTTGACTGTGGTTATTGGAGTGGCTTGGGTAATAGGAATACCAAGAATTTGCTTGTCAATTCCATGCTTGAATCGTTTGGGAAACGATTTTCTTCGGGGAGGACGTTGAGAGATTTGTGGATGATCGGCTTGGGGTTCTTGAGGATCAGAGGATTTGGAATCTTGGGTTGCAGATCGCTTGGACGCCATGTTCTCTGGTTTTCGTTGGAGGAGATTGAGAGAGTTTTTAGGTTTAGGCTCGAGGGAGAGATAGAGTGAAGACGAAAAGACAGGGTTTTAAAGAAATTTTATCGACGCAAACTCGAGTTCTTAAGTGTAGGCCCGAGTTTGTGTAATGTTACTTACACGGAATTCAAGAGTGTATGTGTGAACCCTTGAAATTTCTTGTGAGGCTCGAGTCGATCATATCGTTGGTTCGAGTTTGTCCGGTTCTCTCGAGGTGGATTGTTCTCTGCCTCCCTCGAACTCGAGTCCGTTTACTAGTAGGCTCGAGTCTGTCAAGATTTCTGAGATGAGTTGCTCTCTGTCTCCCGCGAACTCGAGTCCATTCACTAATAGGCTCGAGTCTTTCAAAGATCTCTGAGATGAGTTGCTCTCTGTCTCCCGCGAACTCGAGTCCATTCACTAATAGGCTCGAGTCTGTCAAAGATCTCTGAGATGAGTTGCTCTCTGTCTCTCGCGAGCTCGAGTCCATTCACTAATAGGCTCGAGTCTGTCAAAAATCTCTGAGATGAGTTGCTCTCTGTCTCTCGCGAACTCGAGTCCATTCACTAATAGGCTCGAGTTTGGTGACCTGATGGACAAAACATAACTAACATTTGAATTACTTACAACTCATTGGGATTTACCATTCCCAATTCTCTTCTTATGAATACAAATTGTTCTTTTGCTAGTGGCTTGGTGAAGATATCGGCGAGTTGCAAGTGAGTTGGGATGAACATGACTTTGACATCCTTCTTTTGAACATGGTCTCTTATGAAGTGATGTCCGACATCAATATGTTTGGTTCTAGTATGTTGAATGATTCTTTGCCAAACTTATTGTGCTTGTGTTGTCACAAAGAATTGGGATTTCTTTGAGATGGACTCCCAAATCACACAATTGTTGTTTGAGCCAAAGAACTTGAGCACAAGAACTTGAGGCAAAGAACATACTCGGCTTAGTGGATGACACGACACACATTGTGCTTGCTTTTTGCCGAACCAAGACACTAATGATCCTCCAAAGAACTCACATTGACCACTTGTGCTTTTTCTGTCAGTCTTGTATCCTGCATGATCTGAATCAGTATAGGCTACTAAGTGTTCATGTTGATCTTTGGGAAACCATAACCCAAGAGTCTTTGTATTTTTGCTCCCAAAAAAGGCATATGGTGCTGGGCGCTCCCGATGGTAAAGCACATGTATATTTTTACTCATTTACCCATTAATTTTTGTTTTTTGTTTTACTTTTAACTACTGTTTTTTAAAAACAATCATTACAATTTAATATTACTTTTTTTCGTCTTAACTTTTATCAATTATTTTTAAAAACAGTTGTAAAAGTTTAACTTTTAATGAATGTTTGTCTAAAAATTATCATTGAAAATTAAGTAAGAAATTTAAAAAAGCTGCTGCTTCTTTTTAATTTCTGTTTTCTAAAAACGGATGTTAATTAATGTCGTTAATTTTTTTTAGTAGTGTATTAAACATTATAAATGTATAAATATGTAGTTGTGAGAGCAATTATAATAGTGATATTAAATAATTAATGTTTCAACAATTTTCATGTTTGAATATTCACAAGTAATATTTTCGAATTTTTTTAAAAAATAAAAAATAATTTTAGATTTAGATTAAATCAGTTTTAGATAAATTACTACTAGATTTTTTCTTTTCCGCCTTCCAGCAAATCTGAAAGGGACTGGCCATCATATGCCTTGGGTTAGGTACAGTTGTACAAAGCAAAACTGGCCACACTCATTAAGGACAAGAAAGAAACTAACAAAACATAAGCAACGACAAGAAAATGAGAGAAAAAGGAGTCCACAACTTCATCAAATGTCAAATCTCGATCATTATTTCATACATATCACAATCTCGCTCAATAATTACATCACATTAGATAATAACACAAAGTGTCTTGAAAAAATTTATTTTAGGGTCCTTTTAATAAGAAAAAATTTAAAAAAAGGCTTCAAAATTTTGACAATTCCAAAAAAAATCAGAATATTGGGTGAGTTGTTAACGGAGCTAATATAGTTGTTAATGGGTAGGTCATCAACAACTAAATCAGTACCATTAACAACAATTTTCTAACAACTAAATCAGTACCGTTAACAACTATATCAGTAGCCCGTTAACAATTATATCAGCCCCGTTAACAACTCATGTAGATTCTGAAAATTCCAGAAAAGGTCATGGGACCTTTTATGAGATTATCAAAATATTAGGGTCTTTTTTAGATTTTTCTTATTAAAAGGATCCTGAAATAAATTTTGTCAAATCTCTTTCTCTCGTACTCAATCATTAACTTATACTTTTCGAAGAAAAAAAAAATCATTAACTTTTACTCAAATAAATACAAAGATTTTATGGTTTTGCAAATATCTTATATAACATCATTATTCATATCAAATCAAGATACATCAAGATATATTTATTATCTTTTGGATTGACGTTTCTTATCTTAAATCTAGCTAGATTCATTCCCTTAACTTTTTTAAAAAAAATTAAAGTGAAGAAAAAACTATTATAAACTTTATTTAGAAATATCCGAAATATATCAACATGAAAATTAACAGTCATATACTTAACCAATTATCTCTAATAATAATTATTAATATATAATTTTAATTTAAAATACAATGATTTTTTAATTTGTTTGAATTTTCTCTTATACAATCTGATTAAATGGACGATAATGAATATATTTTATTTAAGCACTTATCGACACTTTGTAATATTTTCTATTTAATTTGTTTTGAAAAGTCCCGAGAACAGATATATCATGTCAAGTGATTCGAACTCATGATTCATTTGGATTTTAGAAATAGAAAGAACTATGCTTTAATCAATCTGTGGAATCGTTTGGATCTGCGTTCCTTTTTAAAATTCATTTTTTGAGTATCACGATTTACTTTGGGTTCCTTTAATTTGGGATTTGTTCATCGTCTTGCGCGCTTTCAGTAATCTCCCCCATTCTTTTGCAGATTATTTGACTCAACGGCGTCACAACGGGTAATGATCACTCTGATGTCACTGATACGGAAGGGGAAGACGGTGGTGACGTTGGTGCACCAACCATTGAGCCAAGCGTTCGATGCGGCGCTGTTGTCGGAGGGCAGTGGCTATCAGATTACCACTAAGACATATAATAGTATATCTTCACGAGTCTAGTGGTATGAGTAGACATCCACATACTAATATCATAACAATCAAATCCCAAATCTCGATCTTTCTTTCACACATGTCATAATCTCGCTCAGTAATTACATCACATTAGATAAGAACACAAAGTCTCTTTCTTTCTCTCGTACTCAATCATTAACATATACTCAAATAAATACAAATATTTTATATTTTTGCAAATATCTTATATACCATCATTGTTCATATCAAAGTAAGATTCTTCAACGGAGATAGAGATCGATATATTTATTATCTTTTGGATTGACGTTTCTGATCTTAATTCTAGATTGATTCCCTTAAAAAAAATCTAAAAAATTAAAGTGGAGAAAAACTATTATAAACTTTATTTAGAAATATCCAAAATATATCAATATAAAATTAACAATCATATACTTAATCAATTATCTCTGAGAATAATTATTAATATATAATTTAAAAATACAATGATTTTTTTTTTTTAAAAAAATTTGTTTGAATTTTCTCTTATATAATTTGATTAAATGGACGATATAGAATATATTTTATTTAAACACTTATCGACACTTTGTAATATTTTCAATTTAATTTGTTTTGAAAAGTCCTATATGAGAGAACATATGGTTGTGAAATTGTGGAAGACGTTTTTGTTGCCTTTGTGGAATGTGGATGAGGGCGAGACAAGAAGTCTCTTTCATGCGGATTCACGAAATCTAGTGTTAATTTTCCCAAGATGAATGTTCCTAGACGCAACTTGGATTCAAGAATGAAGTAGGAAAATAAGATATAGTTAGTGATTATTGAATGTCATTAATTTATTATATTTACTTGCAAAATGGTTTTCTCTGGAAAAAAAAAAACTTATTTTATTCAATTTCAAGTGTACTTGGCATTGGTTGGACAATTCTATTGCAGAAAAAAAAAAAACCCCGATGTCTTACTTTAAAGTATAGATACACAAACACCATCCATTTGACATTGAGTTGAGCTTATCTTATCCTTTTGAACTCATAACAAAGTGTTCACTGCAGACGATTTCTCATACACTCACACTAATCTCTAAAATTGGCTTGTTTAGATTAGCGGTAGAAACGGTGACTTATTTTCGATATGACTTTTCAGAAGTCCGATAGGAGAAAAAGTCAGGTTATAAATGTAATTTGTGTTTGGATTGTCTGTTTGGCTTTTACAGAAGTAATTGTTTTTTTTCAAAATTGATGAGTGTTTGGAAAAAAGAGAAAATGAATTTAAAAAAAAAAAACAAAATCATTAAAATGACATAACTATACTATGAGCTTTTGGATACGAATCTCAGTATCTCACACGTTTAAACAATTCATTGATGTGGACCCCACACCAATATAATAATCATTAATGCTTTTAGATGTGGACCCCACACGTTCGAACAATGTCTAAACGTAGCTATTCCTCCCTCTATGAGCTTCTAGATTAATGAGTTTTTTTTTTTTTTTTTGTAAAAGCCTAGTGATAAAAAAGCCAATCCAAACAAGTTATACTTGGCTTTTTTTTTTTTTCCAATGGCTGAAGTCATTGAGTTTTTTTACCCCAAAATTAAAGCTTTCCAAACGCTCAAACCAAACATGAATTTGCTAAGCATTTTGCTTAGTAGAGAGAGCTCCTCATATTTTGAGGACTTGACTTGCGTCCGCTGCCGTCCTATACGTAAAATTGTGCCGTTTTAGCTCTGTTTTAAGTGAACCTTTGCTTTTTTCAAAAATAAAAAAAATCAAGGTACTGACAGGTACTGAAGAAATACTTTATAATCTTAAAAAATTATTTTAGGATCTTAAAAAATATCCTGAAATATATTTTTAGTACCAGTCAGTTCTGTGAAATATTTTTCAAAATCATAATCCAAACAGTTAAAATTCTATTTGAATTATGTAGATCTTACCGTAGTGACAAGCTCTTGGTTCTTGCCATTATGATTAGTATTGAAATTAGATTTTTTTCCTTTTTATGGAGAGTTTATAGTTTTATAAGTTATAAATACTGATATCTATATTCATAATTTGTTAATTTGTAAGAGAGAAAAATTGTTATAGTAACTGATGATGTGGTTCTCATTCGTCGTACGCGCATAGATTAATTTTGGATTGAGTAGTAGATTACAAATTTAAGGAAGGATATGAGCATATTTTTTCAATTTTATATTGATAATAAATAAATTTTACCATCATTTTATTTTTAAAAAACTTTTTTATATTGATCTTTAATTTGTAGCAACTTATATATAACTTAATCAGCTTTAAAACACAGAAATTATACTGATATAAGTGAGAAAACTACAAAGACATAATTAAAAAAACTATGACCTAATAAAAAACCAAGTGAAACTTAAAAAACTTACGAATTAATTTTTAATATATATATATAAGCATACATCTATGTATATGTGTATACAAACAGCCAAGGAAATTCACACAAGCTAATATATCACTTGTGTGGCGCTGAACATCATCCAGCATCAAAAGAAAGCTCAGTACCTCAACAATGGCAAGTGCCTCTCAGATTGCTCCACCTGCCGTTAGAAGGTAACCAAAACTTATAACTTCACCTTCACACACACACACACAAACAGACTCAGCTTTTTCTAATATACGTAGTTGAAGCTTGAATGTTACAGACTTGAAGGAAAGGTGGCTCTAATCACCGGCGCGGCAAGAGGACTCGGTGAGTGCACGGCAAGACTCTTCACCGAGCACGGGGCTAAAGTGGTGATTGCAGACATTATCGACGACATAGGTCAAGCTGTGTCCAAAACCATACCTGATTCCACCTACGTTCACTGCGATGTCACAAAAGAGAAAGACGTACAAAACGCAGTGGACACGACTGTTTCAAAGTATGGCAAGCTCGACATCATGTTCAACAACGCCGGTATTAACAGCACTGTCAACAGAGACAGCATCCTCGAAAACGACTTGGAGGATTTCGAGAGAGTCGTTAGCGTGAACCTCACTGGCGTGTTTCTTGGCACCAAGCACGCAGCGAGGGTGATGATTCCGGCAGGGCGTGGCAACATAATCAACACTGCTAGCGTCAGTAGCATCGCCGGTGGGCTAACATCACACGCATACACAGGCTCAAAGCATGGTGTTGTAGGGCTGACGAAGAACACGGCGGTGGAGCTTGGCCGGCATGGGATTCGGGTGAACTGCGTATCGCCGTACGTGGTGGCAACTCCGATGTCGAAGGATTTCTTCAGGCTTAATGAGGAGGAAATCAATAATTTATATGCACCTCTGAGAGGTGCTAAGATTGAACCTCAAGATTTTGCTGAGGCTGTCCTATTCTTAGCGAGTGATGAGTCTAAGTTTGTGAATGGCCATAATCTTGTGGCAGATGGCGGGTACACTATCACAAACTATGGTTTCACTGTTTTCAAGTAAGTATCTGTTTATAAAAACAGACTTGGATCTGTACTGTACTGTTGGGAGATCTGTCTTGGGATGTTTGTGATCAAGTCTCTTTGTTCTTGTTTTATCTACACGTTTGAATAATCACGCTCATGGGCGTGAGCATATGTATAATGCAATAAAGTTATTTATTATCTGTTTTATAAAGTAGGAATTTGTGATTCCTCTTATCTTAGGCTTGTTTGGTATGAGGGATTTGAAGGGGATGATCGAAAGGGGGAAAAAAATTGAGTTGAATTTAAAAGTATTAGAGAAATAGGTTAAGATTTTTTAAATAAATATTTATACTCTTTTATCTTTAATTCTTCTCTTCATTAAAATATGTCCTGCCGCCGAACCATTAATTGCCTAACAAGGCTGAAGAAAAGCCAGAGGGATGAATATTTTATTTACCAAAAATTCTAACTGGTTTTGCTACATTGTTTTGGGAGGAGAGTGATGCTAAGCAAACATTCTTATCGGACTGATAAGAAAGTGATATTTGTGTAATGGCTTGTCAGGCGGAGGACTCTTTTATGCTATATATTTTGCCGTGACAGTCAGCCCTTTTACTCGGTCTTCAGCCTTTAACTTTTAATAATTGGGATTTAATACTATATAAATTTATAGTGTAATTTTTATTATAAACTTTATCTTATATTTAGGATCGGAGATAATATTAAGTATAATAAAAATCTATGATTGTAAACTATTCGTCAAATTTTAATGGTTTAAATTTATTTGTCTAGTTTTTATTATTTTACTTATTATAAGAATATTTTATAAAATAAATCTCAACCAATGAAACTTGTTGAAATTTAATGTGTATGTATAAAAAGAATTCCCACAATTCTCAAGGAAGTCGTAAGGTCGAAATAAGCTAGGTCATGCTTCAGCTAAATACACATGAGCATGTAATGTGGGTATAAATTAAAGCTTGAACCAGCGTCTGAGTCAAAATGCAGGTGTTTTGTTAGGTTTATTTCTGAGCCTAAATGCATGCTTTTTGTTATGTTTAGAATTGAGCCTTCAGAATGCCTGTCAATACTTGAAGCTATTTTAAAGACCTACTTCCATGTAGGCTTTTAAAAGGCTTCGTACACTAGTACAAAAAAGTCTTTTAAGACCGGACGAAAAAGGCCTCGTAAGATCGGATCAGCGACCAGTCTTGTTCCCGGCGGTCTAAAAAGTCTGTAACTTTAAGACCGGACTCGAACCAATCTTAAAGAAACCTTTTAAGACATTTAAAACATAAGTCTTAAAAGTCGTACTATATAGACCTGATATATATTTTGTTCGGTCCTAAAACTCAACTTTTAATACTGGACAAAATAATTGGTCAATCTAAACAGATCGACATTTTAAGATTGGACAAAGAAAATCCGGTCTAAAAAATACCAAATTCTAAGACCAAACGACTAATTAGACTGATCTTAAAAGTGAACTTTTTAGATCAGACGTATTAATACACCGGTCTTAAAAGCCAACCTTTAAAGACCGGCCTAATATGTACACTGACTTTTAAGACCGGACATATAAATACATCCGGTCTTAAAATTTGAAGTTTTAAGACTGGGTATATATTTCCAGGTCTAAATTTTCCCGAATGTTTTCCTTGTTCTGTTCTTCCTGATCATATATATATACACACATCCACCACCCAATCTAACGCATAAAAGTCGATACTTTAAGCTACATGCTATGAACAATTATGAATAAATTGAATTGGGAAAAGAATACAAATATTATTCATCATGAGTTATATATGTGGCCTCTTAATGATTATACTATGATGACAATACAACACGTAAATGAATATATAGAGATAACTTAAAAATACAATGAGTTACAAATACATCACGTAAATCAACATACATGCCCAATATAATATTCACCATGCCTTCATCTGATTCTCACCTAAGAACGTAACATCCTCTTTTATAACATGTCCCTTTCGATCGGATCCTGCCATAAAAATAAAACAAGAACAAAAGCTTCACAATTAGTGACATTGTTTAAGAACATAGAAGGAATATTGTTAAAACCTTAAAGTTTTCAAAGAATTTTGCATATGAATATTACCTTATGAATTGACTCTTTTATAAAGGGATATCCTGAGGGTGGAATATCACCTAGAGGGGGGTGAATAGGTAATCTTGATAAACTTTTCTGGGATTTACTTTAGAAAATAAATTACTGGAGTAAGGAATGAGAGATGAACACAAGGAGATTTATAATGGTTCGGTCTAAATCTTCGACCTACGTCCAGTCCTCAAGTACACCTTGAGATTTCCACTAGCTCCTTAAAACACACGTACAATTACCCACTCTGTAACTTAGGATGATCCTTTCACTCTGACTCACTCCCCTTACAAGTTGCAATTGTACACCCTTACTTAAGGTTCCACAACCTCAAGTTTAAACAATAGAAATAATGAAGGTGTTTTGACAGCTCCTCACGAGTGAATAAAGTATGAACACTGAAGTACAATATGTAATGAGATTCTCAAGATAACAGTAGTAATAAGAAAAGATGTTTGTCTCGTATTCTCTTGAGTTGTTTCTTCAATTGAATCAGATGTCTCTTTATAGTGTTAATGATTCAGGTCGATCGAAGATAGCCGTTGGGTCTCTTTGATTTCCCACGATTGCTCTGTATTGAAGATTCTGACCGTTGCAACATTTAGTGTCTTCCTTATTTTATGCAGGGAATCATTCTGAGTAAAGGCCATATCGAATACTTCCAGATGAGGGACTTCATCTTTCTTGACGATTCGTCTGTTTGACACGTGAGAATAAATACGGTGATTCTCTGCATCGTCAGTTTAATGGTTGATTCTTGAACCTCACTTAAGTAGAATCATTAGAAATATAAATTAATGAGTTTGTATATAATCAGTGATAATGACAAATCAATAATAGTCAGGAAGAAATCAATCAGAGATATCCTATCGGCATTCTGTTTGAAACGACATTGCTCGAGCAAGGTATATTTGGTTGCTCGGGCAAGGCTTTCAGAAAAACAGAATTCCTCCCTGATGCTCGGGCAATTTTCTATGATGTGCTCAAGCAGGTCTTAGAGAAACTAGTTTTTCTCGCTGTTGCTCGGGCAGGCTGTTATGGTGTGCTCGAGCAAGCTTCAGGCAGAGGCGAAAATCAGTGATACTTCGTTGCTGCTTGAGCAAACAATATATGTTGCTCGGGCATGGTGCTCGAGCAGGGATAAAGGACCTCGCTTCGGCAGCATTTACATATAGTGGTGATTTAAGAGGGCTTGAGTAATGTTGCTCGAGCAAGAATTTGTCCTTGCTCGGGCATGGTGCTCGAGCATAACGGAATGTATGCTCGGGCAGACAACATTTTATGACGAGTTTGGGAGGTTGCTCGGGAAACCTTTTTCCTGTTGCTCGAGCATGGTGCTCGGGCAAGCTTTCTCTGGTGCTCGAGCAAGCTTTCTGTTTTGCAATAGCTTTGCTTTTGTCTCGTCTTTGCTCGAGCAAGGGATTGCTCCTGCTCGAGCATGATTGCCCATTTTGTGTTTTAAATGAATACTGATACGATGTTGCTCAGGCAAATGCACAGGTTCTACTCGGGCAAGGTTCTCATTCTCATCCTTGAATCCCGATGATGCTCGGACAACATCTTTGTCATGCTCGAGCATGCTTTGAGCCATATGATTTCACTCAATTTAATAACTCATAAATTGTAATCATCAAAACACGAGAGCTAACATATCCTCCCGTATCCTTACACTCTGTTCAATTCAGAGTCTCTTCGCCTTCCAGGTAAACTCCCAACTATGCGACTCCTCGTATTCTGAGGAACTATGCGTCTCCTCATTAAAGTTTTCGGCGTTTCATATTCTTCAAGATAGGGTTCTCTCTATTTAAACTCGTTGTTACTTTAGTTTCTTCACATTATTCTCCATCACTTCTACAACCTCTACTGCCTAGCCTCTACTGTAATGGCTGCTCCATCAGGTCCTCCTTTTCCTCCTCTTCGTCTTCAACCTCAGCACCCTCCTCTTTCGTTGCCTCCAAATCCATCTTTCTATCAGATGATGGAGCACATGTTGGCCCGCATCGATCACATCGACCGACGCTTGGGCCAATTGTTTGGGCTTGTTCATACCTTCAACAACAAGCTCAACATGGTACTCGACGCTAATGACGTGGAGTACCATGCTTCTGAAGATGACGCCTCTGACCCTACCTCCCCCTCCGACAACGATGGGGAGGATTAGATGTTTTATGTTTTTTTTGTCTGTAGTAGTGCTGCCCCTTAGTGGGCAGTATAAAAATTATAATAAATAAAATTTTTAGTTCCCATCTTCGATCGCATTGTCCTTTTCATTATCTTCATTTTATTTTCGACAAAAAGGAAACAAACAAAACATTGTCCTCGTATGTGAGCAACATTAAAAATTCATAGAATACGTTAAGACCATACAAAAAACAAAAAACATTATTTACCTTGTTCGAACAAATACAAACAAATATAGTGACATTCTTCTCAAGGTTGGACCATCATTGTCGTCGGTTTTACCTCGCCCTGATTTGATAATTATCAGTGTCCTTTTCATTATCTTTCTTTTTTTCCCCCCGACAAAATGAAAAAAAGACAGAGAAAAGGGAGACCGATCATGCTCAAACTCAAGAGAGGTAAAAACGACAACTATGAGGGTCCTATCTTGAGTAGAACCTCGGTTGTCTTGATGAACCCTAATGCATTGTTTAAAAAAGTGTAATCACCATTTCTTATAAAATAGACGAAGACTTTCAAAACTAAAATGTCAGACTTTTAGGACCGAACGTTTAACAAATATACGGTCATGAAAGTCTCACCCTATTTTTTAAAATTAAACGAAGACTTTTAGGACCGGATGTTTAACAAATATACGGTCCTAAAAGTCTCGCCCTATTTTTTAAAATTAAAAGAAGACTTTTTGGACCGGACGTTTAACAAATATACGGTCCTAAAATTTGCAATTTTCAGCGACACGTACTGCTCATTTACAACATCATGTAGTTCTCACTCCTCAAGGTACAAGCACTACATAGCTGTATCCACCATCCAATACATTCAGCAACCCAAAATGGACACAATAAAATTGTTTGAAAAAATAAACAAATTTATTATTGAATTACACAAATTGTGCAATTATTCATTTACAGAAGATTAGTGTTGCTACAACATATATTTACAAATGAATTTAGGACATTAATTATTGTTTTGAGTTTAAGAGGTCATCATACAGATATTCGCAAAACACTTTGCGGATGTGCTCGATATCATCATCAGAAAAAGGGATCAACACAGGCAAACCTCTGTAACATCAAAGACAAAAATTGAATTAACTTGTGTGCATATATATTTCATATGTAACATTAAGTCAGAAACTAAATTCAGCCATAATATGTAACATCAAATACATTTACCTTTGCAGTGAATTTAGTCCTTTCTTGCATGGTAATATCATATATGTGCCTCAAGATGTACGGGCCACATAAGTTGGACCCTATTGGTTGCGACGGGTCTAAAAACAACAATTAACATATATATATATATAGACATATATATATATACATATATATATAATATAGCTTACTGACCAAGTTCACAAGACAGTGTGCCAGTGTACAAATATGTACTAACCTTTGGACAGAGCCATTTAGGATCTTTGGCATCATAGGAAGGTTTTTTTTACTTGGATTTGGAAGGTCCTCATGGCACTATCATCAAAATCATAAATTTATCAATAATGGTCACTGAAAATTCATAGCAGAGATTTTAGACAAGACAATCAAAATGACATGCTTACTCGTTCATGGTCTACTTCAACGTAGGCCTTGGACTGTTGTGAGTGGAGCATCAGAAGACCATTGTATGCTCTTCCATGCACATGAGGACCAATTGCCAGTGGTGGCTGAAAATTCATAGCAGACAAGTACTCAGTGATATATGTAGCAGAATTAAGTGAATTGCAGACAAGAATTGTGATATATACTTATAGTAGTATGGGAACAAGTATACCTTTTTTCTCACTTCACACACCCTGTTTGAAATGTACGGTTGTCTCACATCTAAGGGTGTTGTACTTGCAAAGTTTGGGCACAAGAATCCAAAATCATTGATTCTGCTTTGTTGTTCCAATTCATCATGCATGAACCTACAATAATGACATAAGGGAATTAGTATATATTTATGTGTCTAAACGATGCATTTAAATTATGTACTCATAGAAGAAGATACTTACTTTATAAATATTTGAACAATTGCATTAGTAAGCTCCTTTCCAGGAAGCAGCAGGGATGTTAAATCATCAGGGTCAAGGAAAACCAGTTGCATATCAGGGAGCCCTACTACTTCATTGACAGGTTTAAAATATCCATTGGATACCATATGGAATACTTTTTCCTTTTTTTCCTTGGCAGTCAACTTAGGGGATGGAGCTTCAGGAGGAGTAGAGACATGTACAAGCTTATTTGGCCAAGAGATGAAGGTTCCCTTGACATCACTCACAACCTTCAGCTGATCAGTTGGGAGAGGGAGAGGTGCATCAATGATCACCTTTTCAACTGACACTCTGACTTCATCATTAGCCATTTATTGGTGGTATACAGTTGATCCCAAATTGTGGACAGTCCCTTTTGCAACTAATCGTCTATGAGGTTCTACAACATACAGGTCACAAGGTTGCTCTAACTGTCCAACAATGCAGCTCCCTCTAGTGCTCTGCTGCAGTGGTACAGGTGAACGTGTGAAGGGAACACTGGTCTCTAGCCGAGAGCTCAAAAGCAACATCATTTTATCTATGTCCTCCTTCATCTTGCTCATCTCGGCTTGAAATATTGCAGTCAATGAAGCTTCTTTAGCCGCTGCTTCCTCACTTAATTTGGCCAGCGTCTGTTCCATCTCCTCCCGGGTAACCATACTTTGTTTATGGCGTTTGGATTTACCAAAGTATTCCTTCAGGCCTACCCGTCCTCCAATCTCCCTTACACGTCCCAAGTGATCCAGTTTTCCAGTCGTAATGGTTAGAACATCATTCCTCTTGTCCGACAAAAAAGATCCCTCATCTTCTTTCTTTTTAAGATCTTCCTGTAAGATATAGATAACGAAAAGCTTAGTAATGAAACATGTTTGGTAACTAAAAATTAACAATAACAATACTTACAATTCTTTCAGCAACTAGACGAGTTTGTTTACTCGTGTAATCGCCACTTGGCTTTTTGTGAATATACAGCCATAACTCCTCGCGACATATTGGAGATAGCGCCTTATCACATATCGCAGAAGGATTGGATTCAGCTTCATCTTCCAATCTCTTATGCTTGGCCGCCATCAAATCTTTTTCGGCCATTTCATATCCGCCGTGAGAAGCCCTATGCGGGCAATCATTCTTTCTCCCGATCTCTTGTGCTTGTTCCCTTCTTTTCTATGAATCAGGATTGAAAACAACTATTAATTATGAATTTCAGCCATCTCACTAACAAAAATTAGAGAACTTCTACTTGATATGAACATCAAACACTAGTCAAATTCACTTCATCAAGTTTCAACATTTTATTTAAGGAAGATTTAGAATTGTAGAAGAAATTGGGAGAAACAGAGGAAAGGGAGTTGTAGAACTTCTGCCAACTCAGTCAATTCATTCATTCATCATAACTGGTTCCTACACATATTAGTCTAATCTCTTATATATAGTTAGAGGCTTGACTCTTAAGGCCTAATAACAGCTTGCACCAAAACCTTTACACAGTTAACATACTAACTAACTAACAACAATGTCTAACCACTACCTACTATAACAGAATTAAGACTATAATAATGGTTTGACTTTTATGCCATTATTATTTCCCTAATTACCTACTTAGTATTTTACATTTTCACGGTTTACATATCAGACTTGCATAGAACTAAGACATGTTCCTCTGATGTAGGACAAAGGATGGAAATATATACTTCTATTCACACACCAAACCATCACTAACAGGATTAGATGAACACAATAACATTCACATATCCGCACAGGTTAATAAGCAAACAAGAAAGGGCAAACAAAACTAAATATAAACTCACCAAAGCTTCAGGAGTGGTCCGTAGTTGAACAAATTGTTGCCAAGTTTGTTGATCAAGAAATGTGTACTTCTCCCAAGGAGGGGAGCGAGGCTCACCAGTTGGAACCTCGGAAAAAATATAGTTGTTGGCTAGAAAGGTCTTAAACTTCCTCCACCGATCAGCACAATAAGACAATGTCTTGTCTTTCAGCTTCTGACAATGTGGGACAAGTGTATGTGTCTGATAGTGTCCCAAATAGGATCCTTTACTGTGTGATAGTCCACATTTTTCCACTCATCTGTCAAGATGCTAACCTTGCTTTGTGCTAGATAGCTGACAAAACTATTATATTTTCTCTTATTAGGACCGATAGGAGCCAACTTTTCATCAAATTGAATCTCCAGCTTTGACCTAGAGGTCTGACTTACGGATACGTCTTTCATTCGTGTGCCACTTCTACCACAGCGAGCAGGCCGGTTATGAGGATTACTGTGAGATGAAGAGGGTTAGTTCTGACTCACACCAGTCACACCAATAATTGGCGTTGAACGAACAGGACAATAATCATTTTCTCCATTCATTTTCGATAAAGGAAGAGAGGTTGAGAGAGGTAGTCTGACAGAGGAATGCCTGAGAAAATGAGAGAGTAACAGAGGATGGTGTTGGTGGGCAAGGAAGAGAGGTAATGTAACAGGAAGAGGGCTTTCGCAACAAGAATAGGGGTTTGAGTTCAGAGAGAGCAACGTAAGTGGTAATGTAAGGTTTCGCGCGAAGAAGATTATATTTTGCACTTTATTTTTAAGACCGGATGTACCAAATGAACGGTCTTAAAAGTTAACCTTTAAGACCTTCCCTTATAAAACTCCGGTCTTAAAAGTAATAAAATTTTCGTTTAATTTTTTTCAACATTTTATACAGGCCACAATTTATATCTGATCTTAAAAGTATAACCTTTAAGACTGTCTTTTTTATAGACTGGTCTTAAAAGTTTTAGACCTTTATATTTAAATTTTTCCTTATTATTTTGGACCGCAGAAAAATTGTACGAGATTTCTCTATAAAGTAATTGATATTTCACTTTTTGTAATAACATTTTTAAGACAGGTTATTTTGTTAATCGGACTGAATAATATGTTTAAAACCTATGAATAAAGCATCTAGCCCATAAAGTTCTTTATATTTACAAAACTTCTACCGGTCATATGTTTAAGACCGGACCGTCGATACTCTAGTCTAAATGAGGCAGTCTTAAAACCATTTTTTACACTAGGACCAGCCCATACGAAAGCGGATCACAACTAATATTGAAAGGAGAGGATGCTCGCTGTTAGGATACTTACAATCGGGGGCTCGGCCCGCCTGGGGGAGTCTTTGCTTTTTTGTTTTACCCTCAAGTCCCATATAACACGTGTGTGGATTTTTAGCTTTTGAGGTGCCCTAATTATAATTGTAATAAAAAAGGAAAAATTACGCGCTGGTCCCAAGGAACAAAAACAATTATAAAAAAATCCATTGAAATCACAAAATTACACAGAAATCTCAAGGGACTTTTTTGATATTATTTGTATTAACAACAGGAAATGACATATTTACTAGCAAATGCCTATATTTACAACACCATTTAAAAACCTGGATTTTATTTCCTTACAAATAATATAAAAAAAGTCCCTTGGGGCTTCTGTGTAATTTGGTGATTTTAAGAGACTTTTTTATAATTATTTTTGTTTCTTGGGACCTACACGTAATTTTCCCATGAAAGTCTAATTGCGTATCTTGCACGCACTTAGAAGAAAAACACTTCCCTCTTATATATAAAAAAAAAAAAAACTCAGGAAAATCACACCCACCAATCAAAGAGTATTTTCTTATTTTATTTCTTAAAGATGAGAAATAATATAGGTTTTGAAGCATATATAGATAAGTCCCGTAAATCTCTCTGGGGAAGCACATAAATAATATAGGTTTTAATCTTAATATTAAATAATTAAATTTACAACATTTTTATGTTTGGATATTCACATGTAATATTTTAATATTTTTTAAAAAATAACGATTAATCTCAGATTTAGATTAAATCTTTTCTTTTACCATCAGATTTAATTTAGATTAAATTGTACCATCAGATTTAGATTAAATCAGTTTATATTAAATTACTAGATTTTATTTCCACCTTCGAAAAAATGTGAAGGGGACAACCTGTGCCTTGGGCTAGGTACGAAGCAAAACTGGCCACACTCATGTTTTGTTTATAGTATAAAGTACAAGAAAGAAACCAACAATATACGAAAGTAACAACAAAGAAAATGAGAGAAAACGGAGTCCACAACTTCTTCATCAAATCCCAAATCTCGATTTTTTTCCACACACATCACAATCTGAATAATAATCACAAATAAGTCTCATCAAATTTTTACAAAATATATTTTTCTTTCATTTTCAATTATTAAAATATACTCAAGTAAATACAAATATTTTATTCTTTTTTGAAAAGATCTTCTATCAATATACCATTTGTCATATCAAATTAAGATACTTCAACAGAGAGATGCCAATGTATTTATTCTCTTTTGAACTGATGTTTCTAATTTTTAAATATAGATATATTCATTCCCTTAAACAATTAAAGTGAAGAAAAATATTATTAAAAATTATAGTAAGAAATTCAAAATATATCGATATAAAACTTTCAATCATATACGTACTTAACCAATTATCTCAAATAATAATTATTAATATATAATTTAAAAATATAATATTTTTAGAACTTTCTAATTCGATTAAACGGAAGATAATGAATAGATTTTTGTTTTTTAAAAAGTCCTATATGAGAGAAGATGTGGTTGTTGAGAAACCCTTGTCCTAGACGTTTTTTTTTGCCTCTGGAATGTGGATGAGGTCGAGATAACAAGTCTCTTTCATGCTGACTCACATCAATGAATTTTAGGAAAATCCATTTTAAGGCCCTTTTAACACTGACAATTCTAAAAAAGGTCTCAAGATTCTGACAATCCCAAAAAAGGCCCCAGGGTCTTTTCTGGGATTTTTAAAATTTTTGGTGAGTTGTCAACGGGGCTGATATAGTTGTTAACGGGTAGGTTTTAACAACTAAATCAGTACTTTTAACAACATTTTGCTAACAACTAAATCAGTACTTTTAACAACTATGTCAGTACCTCGTTAACAACTATATCAGCCCCGTTAACAACTCACCTAAGATTCTGAAAATCCTACAAAAGGTCCTGGGGCCTTTTTTAGGATTATCAAAATCTTGGGACATTTTTTAGGATTGTCAGTGTTAAAAAGGCTCTGAAAATGATTTTCCCATGAATTTTTATGTATATTCAGTACAAAACTACAGATAAATGTTCCTACACGCACTTGGATTCAGAATGGAGTAGGAAAATATATAAGGTGTATTGATTCATGAAAGTCATTATATTATTAAATTATTTGAATTTTAGGAAGATCACAAAATACTTTCACACTAATTCATATATTATAAGTTTAGTTTCACCAAACCTCATATACTAAGAAAAATGATGTTAAGACATTGAATGTTTTAAATTGAATGATTTTTCCAACTTTACCTTATTTAATGAGTATTGAAAAAAATATGCTATACATTTTCTCTCACTTACTTCAATAGAGGTAAAATTGAAAAATATTTATTAATTACTCTTACGGTGGAATTTTATTAAGAACAAAATTTGTTTGACCAAATAAACTTATATTAAGATGTTAAAGTAGTAAAAAAAATTAAAAATTATTCGATAAGGGTTTCCCTTTTTACATCTTGGAGTATAAAATGTTTTCGTCTCTTACAACAAGAGGATTTTTTGGGATTCTAAGTTATCTTTTACCCCAGATGAGGCAGCTTAGAGTGATACAATTTTACAACAGTACTCATGTAATAGGTGAAATAAAGAAAATAATAATAATACTCCCCCGTCCCTAATTATAGGAGCAAATTTTAAAGTTGGTTTTGGTCCTAATTATAAGAGCAAGTTTTAACTTTTGTCATTATTTTCCTATAATACCCCTATTTATACTTTCTCAATAATAATTAAAGACAATAATAATTTAATAATACACCTATATATTTTATAAAATAAATAATGTTTACAACTCATTAATGTCATATAAAAATAGTGTCATTTTTGATTTAATGTTAAATGTTCATTTTCCACTGTGCATAAGTATATAATTTTATACTTTATACACCTATATATTCAATCGCAAGACTTTTTGATTTAATGTTCAATGTTCATTTTCCAGAAATTGATATCGCAATACTCCACTGTGTTCCGACCAAAAAAAAAAATACTCCACTGTGCATAATTGCTCTAATCTCTTTTTTAATTTTCAGGGGTATTTTTGGAAAATAACATAATTAACTAATTTAACTTCCTTCCTTAATCTCCCCAAATTCTGGTAATTTACTCCAATAATTAGGGACGGAGGGAGTAATAGACAACATAATCCGTTATATTAATCCATGCATGAGTAGATTATAAAAGGAAAAAAATGACAAATAAATATGAGTAAATACCCTTTTTGGTCCCTGAAATAACACGCGCTACCCATTTTGGTCCCTGAGTAAAAAAAATGTCATTTTTAGTCCTTAAACAGTAAAAAAAGGTCCCTTTTAGTCCTTTTAGTCATTTTTTGTGGGTATTTTAATCCCTCACAAATTCCCAAAAAATCATTTTTAGTCCCTAAAAAGGACCGAAATGACTTTTTTTTTACTCAGGGACCAAAATGGGTAGAACGTGTTTTTCCAGGGACCTAAAAGGGTATTTACTCAATAAATATCATTTGAATTTGGAAAACCCAAAAATTGTGGTAATTCTTTTAAGTCTTTCGTTCCTCATGTATGCTTCTAGCCATATCCGTACGTAAATCTCTTTCCGGTGTCATATCCGGAGAAAATCGCTATAGGTGGAAAGGAGGTCCGGTGATTCAAGCTCACTTCCTCCCACCCCGACGAAAATTGGGTATATTTTTGCAGAAGAGTGAGGGGGGAAGTTGCGCTACGATGGGAAAGCATGTTGTTGTATGGCAGGTTCAGGAGTAAGCAGTAATAATTTGGGGCAAAGCTCTCTTTCTACTGTCAAGTATTTTGCCTATTAAATTTGTTAAAGGACTTAAAGGTACCAAGGACCATATTGAGATTTTCAAATTCGGGTGAATATACCATTTTACTCTTATTTTTTAAATAAATTAAAAAAGAAAATAACCCTCGCCATAGGGCTTGCAACCGTTGGCACTGAGCTCTGGCTTTGGGAGGGGGGTTGAATCTTTTTTTTTTTTTTAAAAAAAATTCATTCAAAGTGAGGAAGGTGGGGTTCGAACCCACCCCACCTTCATAGGGGCCAAATGGCCCAACCACTAGGCCACTTGGTTCCTTTAATATACATATACATTAATAAATACATATATTCTTCTTAATATTTTTTCCACCAACAAACACTCTTGTAAATCTCATTACTGAGCTTGTAAATACCATTAACGAATTGGTAATTCCCATTACAAGATTTGTTGTAATTGACCCTTATTTGTTGGTTCATCAGACACACATGTAGTAAACCTGAAGAATGAACTGGTAAATACCATTGCGAAACTAGTAAATGTCATTGAAGAGTTGGTAATTGCCATTGAAATATTTGTTATAATTGCACTTTTTTTGTTGTTTCATCAGACACACATGTGGTAAACTAAACAACGAACTGGTAAATACCTTTATGAAACTAATAAATGTCATTGAAGAATTGGTAATTGTCATTGAAAGATTTGTTATAATTGCACTTTTTTTGTTGTTTCATCAGACACACATGTGGTAAACTTGAACAACAAACTGGTAAGTATCATTGCGAAACTAGTAAATGCTATTGAAGAATTGGTAATTGCCATTGAAAGATTTGTTATAATTGCACTTTTTTTTTTTGTTTTATCAGACACACATGTGGTAAACCTGAACAACAAACTGGTAAATACTATTGTGAAACTACTAAATGTCATTGAAAAATTTGTTGTGCGTGGTGTGATGCACTACAAAAAAAAACCATATTTTGTTGCGGTTAAGAATAACTGTTACAAAATACCAATTTGTAATGGTTTTATCCCTAAACCGCCACTAAATAGTAACGGAAGCCATGACGACATGACTTCGGCTATATTTGTCGCGGTTGACTCAATAAAAACCGCAACAAATTTGGCGCCACCTTGGCGCGCAATGGAGGGAATGTTTGTCGCGGGGATTTTGTAGCGGTTATTTGAGTATAACCGCTACAAAAGTGGCGCCAACGTTGTTGTGGTGATTTTATAGCGGTTACATCACAAGAACCGCTACAAATAAACGAAACGTCACAATTTTGTCACGGTCACCAGGAAGAGTGACCTTGACCGCGTCAAAAGCTACATTTTTGTAGCGGTTTCTAGGAAAACCGCTACAAATATTCACGATATAAATAAGGTTTAGGGTACATACATCAATTATAATAATTAAAGGAATTACTAAATCTTCGACTTGTAACTGAATGAACTATCTGGCTTGGTCATCGAAGAAATGCATATATCAGTAGCTCTGATCTCCTATCTCGGATGATAAGAGCTGCGGATATTTGCCTCTCTCATCCTTGCGATGCAATTTGTTCAGTCACAAGTCAAGGTTTGCTCATTTCTTTGGCGTGAATACTTCTACTCTTCTGAGAACAGTCCAACATGCGACCGGAGATTGGGTTCCATTATAGCCACCTTTGTCTTACGAAAATATCTCTAATGAAAATGACTCAGCCAGTTTTTCGTGGGAGATCGGCGGTTATATTGAGTTCGAATCCCCACGGACATGTTGGACTATTTTTGGTTACTTCATTATGTGTAATTTATTACTGTGGACACTTTTAGAAAAATTAAAGAAAAAAATTAAATGAATTGAATGTTTGATTTTTAAATATTTGTACCAAACTAATTAGTTTGATTCATAAAGTTCATGAATCAAATTAATTAGTTTGAAATTTTTTTTGAAAAAAAAATCATTTTGTAGCGGTTATTGAGAATAACCGCGACAATATGTGGACATATTGTAGCGGTTACTAGGAAACCGCTACAGAATTTCAAGGACTAGTTTTTTTGTAGTGGTCAGGTAATCGCTACAAAACATCACGAAGAACGAGGCATATTTGTAGTGGTTTATGCGGCGGTTACGGCATAACCGTTACATACTTTTTACATTTGTAGCGGTTTTTATGGGAACCGCTACAAAATGTAACAGTTTATAAATAGTTCTTCTTCCTTTTCACCGTCACAACTTCTAACGGTTTTGAGTTTTCAACCATTTTACCTTTCACCCTACCTTAAAAACTTTTACTTTTAAAGTTCTATCTTTCAACATCATGGTTTCGGAACAAGATAAGGGAAAGGGAAAAGCAGTTGTCCCCGAGAAAAGGGGTTTAAGGGGCGGTAGTAGTAGCAGTAGAGGGAGCCGGACGAGAGGGCGTGGGGCCCGACATATACCTCTGCCATCTCAGGGGGTGGACGAGTTTGCTGAGCTCTTCGCCGATGAAGAAATTCCAAACACGGAGACCCTACAGAACATAGGAGGAGATCGAGAAGCAAGTTTGCCGCTGGACGATTTAGACGAGAATGAGGACATCCATCTTGACATCCCCATAGCGGATGTGGAGCAGTTCATCGACCAGGAAAACCAGCGGGACCACGGGAACCCCTGACCGGTGTCTTCGCGTTCCACCGGATTTACAGTGGATGTCGAAGGTATATGCAATTAGTTCTTTTTTGGGAGAAATTAATTTAAATTCGGTACGTTTAATTCAATGTTTTGTAATATTGCAGATAGACTTGGGAACATCAGCAGGAGGACGCTGGATGTTTCCGCTCTCACTCAGATGGACTGGGAGATGACCGGGTGTCGGGTCGTAGTCCGTGGAACGAGGACACGCACCAGCGATCGGCACCGGTGGTCACCTGATGAACCGATTCCTGTCTGAATTTGGCAGCAATTGGGCATGGTTCCCGATTTTTTTCAAGGATTGGAAGCATGTGATAACGGAAACAAAGGACAAGGCGTTTACCGGAGTTCTGCAGGTAGTCAATATTGTTTAATTAAACTTTACATGTTAATAGTTATAAGTTTTAGTTTATTTCTTTCCTTATTTATTTCTTAATTCATTAATAATTAATAAAGAAATTATGATACAGAAAAAGTTCAAACTGCGCGAATAGCATAAGAGGTACATTCTGATGAAAGTGGGGGAAGGGTGGAAGAGCCGGAGGAATCGTCTCTACAATCGTATGAATGGAGATGGCACTATTCCTCTCCAGCAGTTGATCGAGAATGTCCCAGACGGCGTGGAACCAACTCACCGGGCGAGTTTCGTCCAATATAGGAGGGTGCCGACGGGCGGTACCTTTTTAATTAATTATAGTTTAATTTTGTGTAAACATTAGTTAATTTGAAGGTTACATATACATTAAATTAATTTTTGAAATGTAATTTAAATTAATTTATAGTTTACATATGGTTTAAATTAACTAATAGTTTCACTTAATTGATAATTTAAATTGAGTTTAGGGTTTAAATTTTGTTTCCTCCTCCTTGCAGGCTTTGTCGCAGAGGAACACAAGAAGCCGGACACAACAGAGAGTCCATCACACGGCAGGGACCAAGACGTTTGCTGTGACCCACAGTGAGATGATATGTTACATATAGATTATTTAACATGATGATTGTTTTGTTTTTGAAATAACAAAGTTTATATTGTTTTAATTCTTTCAGTATTAATGGTTCATGAAGTCTGTGGGTCAGACCAGGATTGAGAGGAGCGAGGCAGAGCTACGAGCGTCGTAGACCCCGGAGTCACAGGGGTCTGTGAATCCTTCGGCCCCATTAAAAGCAGCTGTGGGCCCAGTCGAGCATCCTTCCCGCGTTAGGGGCATGGGCCTTAGCGCCAGGCCTAGCATGGTGTACTCGAGGCAGGGCTCCTCCTCTGCGACCGGACCCTCCAGCTCGAGAAGGCTACCATCAGAGGCGGTTGATGCGATCATTGCTGAGAAGGTTGCTGCGCAGGTTGCCGCACATGAGGCTGCACGGAGGGCCGACAAGGAGGCCAAGAAAAAGTGCAAGCAGGAGGGCGTCTCCCGTTGGTACGATCGTCATAGGCAGCAGTGGGATGTTGTTACTGGGGCCCTGACAAAGCTGTTACCTGACGAACGGTTTCCATCTCCCGAGCCTCCCCCTTCGTTCATCTTTGATGAATCCCCCCCACGTGCTGCTGATGACGACGACGTTGTCGACTCTGGTCATGCACCACCCCCCTGAGACAGACCCCCCTCGGACAGGACTTGATGATCATGCTCCTGATATTTAGTTTTTATCTTGAACACTTCATTTTGTACCGCTGTATATTTGTTTACTTTGGTTTAAATATTTGGTTTGTTTAACTTTGTGATTTAGTTAAATATTTGTCGTCGTTATATTTGGTACGTTGTTTCAAAACTTATAACTCATTTATATTATGTTTTTAATGGCACTTATAGTCAAATAAAATATAACGTAGTGAAAAATATTTTCTAAAATTAATTAATTTAACTAAATTTTGTAGCGGTTCATATTGATAAACCGCAACAAAATTGAATTTTGAAGGGCGCCATTATTTGTCACGGTTCTCAGACCGCTACAAATGTCAATGGTCATCATTTTGTAGCGGTTCTGTGGAAAGTAACCGCAACAGAATTGGATTTTGAAATGGATGAAAGGGCGCCAAGGGTTGTCGCGGTTTCTACTGTAACCGCTACAAATGTAATTTTGTAGCGGTTGTTGTCGCGGTTATAGAACCGCTACAGAACTCTGGCGGGATTATGGATTCAAATTTGTCGCGGTGTTTCAACCGCGACAAATGTGTCTCGGATATGTGCAACGGTTGTTGTAGCGGTTTTGTAACCGCTACAAAACATTGTATCCACATTTATGTTCTATCGAAGATTTGTTTGTTACATATGGATAAGTCATGGATCAAGATGCCGCGTAGTTCTCCTGTATATTTAGCGGGATTGAACACTTTCTTAGATTTCGCCTTCTCTTACGCTAGCGTTAATGGCAAGATTGTGTGTCCTTGTTTGCGATGCAAGTTTAAGAAGTGGCAAACACGAGATTGTGCTTTGGAACATCTTCTTGTAAAGCCTTTCCCAGAAGCATATACATTCTGGGAGGTTCATGGTGAGCAACGTGGTATGGGATATGGGCTTCATCTTCCTCGAACCTCACAAGTAGGAAATGAAGTACATCAAGATGATCCGGTTAATGAAGCTGTTCGTGATGCTTTTGGTATTCAGGACGACAACTTCACAGCAGAAGTGCAGGGTCTAAAACCTGTTTTCTTCAGGAATGATGCAGCTCGGGAATTTTTCAGCCTCATGGATGAGAGCGATCGTCCTTTGTATCAAGGTTGTCAGAAATACTCAAAGTTATCTTTTCTGATCAAATTGTACCATATCAAGTGCATGTGTGGGATCACGGATAAGGCAATGTCGATGTTCCTGGAATTACTTTGAGATGCATTCCCTGACGCCGACATTCCATCATCCTTCTACGAGGCGAAGAAGATAATCTACAGATTAGGCTTGAACTACGAAAAAATAGATGCCTGCCCAAACGGCTGTATGCTTTATTGGGGAGAGGACGATCGGAGGGAGACTTGTAAGAAGTGTCACACTTCGAGGTTCAAGACAATTCGGACAGGAAAGAAGCAGAAGAAGAAACCCACAAAGATTCTAAGGTACTTTCCTCTAAAACCTTGCTTGCAAAGATTGTTTATGTCGTCTAAGACAGCTCAGCATATGAGGTGGCATGAAGATGATAAGAATCAAGATGGTAAACTAAGACATCCACGTGATGCTGAAGCGTGGAAAGCGTTCGACATAGGCTTTCCAGATTTTGCGGTGGACCCTAGAAATGTTCGTCTTGCTTTGGCGACCGACGGTTTTAATCCGTTTGGGAATCTTAGCACAAGCTATAGTATATGACCAGTTATGTTGATACCCTACAACTTGCCCCCGTGGATATGTATGAAACAAAGCTCCTTCATTATGTCCATGATCATTCCAGGGAAGAAGGCACCGGGAAATGACATCGATGTGTATCTCCAACCGCTGATCAAGGAGTTGGTGGAGTTGTGGAATGTAGGTGTGGAGATGTACGACGCGCACAAGAAGACACTTTTCAACTTGCGTGCGGCCTTGATTTGGACGATAAGCGACTTTCCTGGCCTCGGGACATTATCCAGGTGGAATGTGCATACCGGCCTTGCGTGCCCAGCTTGCAATTTTGACTCTGACTCAGTGCGCCTTCCCTACAGTCGTAAGTGGTGCTTCATGGGTCATCGGAGGTTTCTCGATGGGACGCACAGGTTTAGGTTGCAACGCAATCGCTTTAATGGGCAACAGGAAAAAAGAGGACCTCCTCGGAATTTATCTGGCGAAGACATCATAGAGCAACTTCAGGATGTTGATGTTGAGTATGGGAAAAAATACGATCCGGAAAGGGCCGGGACAAAGACTGGCAGGGCTTTTGGTTCTACGCCCCAGCAATGGCGAAAGGTAAGTGTCTTCTTCGCTCTTCCGTATTGGAAAGATAATTTGCTCCGACACAGTCTGGATGTCATGCACATTGAAAAGAATGTGTGCGACAATGTGTTGTACACGATTCTCAACGAACCAGGCAAGTCCAAAGATCATCTGCAAGCCAGGAAAGATCTGCGGGAGATGGGTGTTCATGGAGACGCGTGGCCGGATGAGCATGACATATTTCAACCGGCAAGATTCACCCTGACAAAATCGAATAAGGAAATCTTTCTCGCTACCTTGAAGAAAATAAAAGTTCCTGACGGGTATTCAAGCAACATATCACGATGTATTGACTTGCAAGCTCGAAAGGCTATAGGGCTGAAGAGTCATGACTTACATGTGCTTATGCAACAGTTACTTCCGCTGGCCATGAAAAATACGCTGCCTCTCGATGTGTCTCTCATTTTGGTCGAGCTTTCTACTTTCTTTCGGAAGCTGTGTTCCAAGGTTTTGATAGTGGAGGAGCTCGACCAGCTGCAGGGGAAAATCATTCTTACGCTGTGTCATTTGGAGATGATCTTTCCTACGTCATTTTTCACGGTCATGGTTCACCTGACAGTACACCTTGTTCACGAGACAAAGCTTGCGGCCCGGTTCAATCTCGATGGATGTATCCTATTGAGAGGTACTTGGTTTAAAAATAATTACTTTAGCATTACTCCCTAGTCGCACGTTTAACCATTGATGCATCAAAATTTTTCCTTTTAAACTTTATAGGTTTCTTGGGAAACTGAAATCTTACGTGAGGAATAAGGCGTGGCTCAAGGTTCAATAGCGAAGGTTATATCGGGATGAGGTCTTGTATTTTTGTTCCAGTACTTGATGAAATTGAGACGTCATTCAACCGACCGCCTCGTGTAGACGATTGTCCTGAGCCTGAGCCGGAGCCGGAGGCAACAGAGTTGTTAATCCCTCGTGTTGGTAAACCAGTTGGCGGGAGTGAGAAATTCAAACTCACGGCACTTGAGAAGTTTCAAGCACACCGACATGTCTTGATTAATTGCACCAAAGTTGAAATTGCACCAAAGTTGAACCGTACCTTCAGTAAGGATTTCACACAGCTATATATATATATATATATATATATATATATATATATATATATATATATATATATATATCATATATCATATACATTTCCTTACATTTTATACATACTCACATGTCATTGCATGTTTAATTGCAGGGAATTCAGGAGTCATGTGAAGCGTGAACTGAGGATCCGTACACAGACATCCTCCGAAATTGATAGAAAGGTCCACAGAGAATTCCAGGGTTGGTTTAGGAGGAGAATAATGAACGACCACAACCCGCACTCACCAGAATTTAGAGCTCTCGCGCTAGGCCCACTTGACCAGGCCCTAAGATTTACGGCATACAATGTCAATGGTTTTAAGTTTTGCACCGTGGCACGGGATCAAGGATTGCTGGCCCAAAACTCTGGTGTATATGGCACGTTTGGGACGAGGAGTTATGCGAGCAGTAGTGACGGAAACATGCGGTTTGGTGACGTCCCGTATTATGGAAAGCTGCTTGATGTGGTCAGGATAAGTTACACAGGCCTTTTCACCTTGACATTGTTCAAGTGTTTGTGGGCGAATACCACGAAGTCCAGGGGACTCACAACTGACTACTTAGGCATCACATCTGTGAATTTCTCCCGGCCTATTCACAAAGGGTCGATCCCGAAGATGACGAGCCGTATATTCTTGCCTCAGAGGCCCATTAGGTTTATTATGTCGCCGATGAGAGGCACAAGGATTGGAATATGGTGGTTCACTTAAAGCCTCGGGACCTTTACGACATGGGTGATGGTGATAACGTCGCCTACGATTGTGAGCCGTTCCAGCTCGCCAGCTTCGAAGACTTCATCCCTGACGGCGATGAAAATTTACCTATAGTTCGGTACGTTTTTTGATTTACGCCTTATGAAATAGAGACATTTAACTAAAGTTTAAATTGTGTTCAAACGTATTCACCTCATGCGTAATATTTTATGCAAACTTTCTTTGTAGGGATGGCGAAGAAGATTGAGAGAAACACTTAATGCCTATGTTGTAATATGGAATCTTTTTTTTTATTAAGTTTTTTTTTAAAAAAAAAAATCCAGAAACTAATTTGTAGCGATTATATAACCGCTACAAACACTGTAGAACCGCGATAGATAACAACCGCTATATTAACCGCTACAAACACGCCCACAAACCGCTACTAACAATAATAACTGCTACAAAAAGTGAGACACTAACCGTTACAAAATGCTACGCAAACACCACCATAAATACCCCCACCCAACCTCATTTAATATGCATCAGTTTCTTTTCTACCCACGTTTTCTCTCCGTCTTCTCAAATATTTTTACGTTTCGCAATGGTATTTACCAGTTCGTTGTTCAAGTTAACCAAATGTGTGTCTGATGAAACAAAAAAAAAGTGCAATTATAACAAATCTTTCAATTGCAACAATCAATTCTTTAATGGCATTTACTAGTTTGGTAATGATATTTACCAGTTCGTTGTTCAGGTTTACCACATGTGTCTGATGAAATAAATAAAAGTGTAATTATAACAAATCTTTCAATGACAATTACCAATCTTTCAATGAGATTTACTAGTTTCGCAATGGTATTTACCAGTTTCTTCTTCAGGTTTACCACATGTGTGTCTGATGAAACAACACATAAGGGTCAATTATAACAAATCTTGTAATGGGAATTACCAATATGTTAATGGTATTTATAAGTTCAGTAATGAGATTTACAAGAGTGTTTGTTGATGGAAAAAATGTTAAGAAGAATATATATGTGTATGTGTGTGTATTTGTTAATACATATATATATGTTAAGAGAACCAAGTAGCCCAGTGGTTGGGCCACTTGGCCCTCATGAAGGTGTGGGTTCGAACCCCACCTTCCTCACTTTCAATGAATTTTTGTTTTTAAGAAAAGATTCAACCCCACCCACCCCAAAAAAAAAAAACAACCACTGCCAGATCTCAAGTCGCCAGTGGCCGGAGCCTAGGCGCCGCGGTTGCAGGCCATCTGGTGGTTGGTCCTCCGGCGGCTGGCCATGGTGGCCCTCCGGCGAGGGCCATTTTTCTTTTCTTTTTTTAATTTATTTAAAAACTAAGGGCAAAAGGGTAAATTAGGAAGTTATCATATTCCTTATTTGTCTCTCACGTCAGTGCAAATCTTCAATCACCTATTTCACTTAAAAGTTTTGACTCTTTGAAGCTCCCGTTAGTCCATCAAAAAAAGTAAGCAACATAACTGTCTCTCGTGTTTTAATATGTATCTTCTATGAGAGTCTTGTCTTGTCTATGATTTGTTTTATGTATTGATTTGAGGAAAATAAAGTTAGGGTTTAGTTAGAACATTTGTGATTTATGATATGGAGTTTGTGGTATGCAATTTGTGATATGGAATTTGTGAATTAATTCATGCTCTTTGTAGGTGATTATTATGGGGAATAGTACTACCATTAATGCTTATTTTAAGACAAAAGAATAGTGAGTCTTTGTCTTCTTCTACTCCTAATGTTGAATTGTCAAATATTGAGACTCCACCTTCAAAGTCTCCTAGAATTGAAAATAAAGAGGTAGTTAAAGAAATTGATATTGTTTCATTGAAAAGAGATCCTGCATTATGCCCTCCAATTTGGGATTATCCTATAAATCAACAAGATGAGATTCGTTGTGCTTATCTAGAACTTGGTCCATTTCAGTGCAAGCTTCAAAATTATCCTTTTTCTAGGCCAGAAAAGAATTGACGTCATTTTTGCTCTTCTTGGTTTAATCGGGGGTAATTTTTTTGAGAAGATAAAGTTTTTAGTTTCCTATAATCAAGAAGTCGCAGCGGTTGTTTTAGAAAAAGCTTCTCAAAATGCATCATATAGTTCCCCTGAAATTCAAAAGGAAACTCTTCATATTTTCTCTCAAAAGGTAAAGAACACAATACGGGAAGAAATTTCCAATGCTACATTTTGTTTTATTGTTGATGAAGCTAGTGATGTATCTAAAATAGAGCATATGACTATTGTTTTGAGATATGTCGATAAATATGGTTTTATATGGGAAAGGTTTTTCAGTCTTGTACATGTAGAAGATACAAGTGCTAAGACTTTAAACAAGGAATATTCAACACTCTTCATCACCATAATCTTGACATTCAAAATATTCAAGGACAAGGCTATGATGGAGCTAGCAATATGCGAGGTGAATAGAATGGATTGCAAGCTTTAATTTGCTCTGAGTGCCCATATGCTTATTATGTCCATTGCTTAGCTCATCGCCTTCAACTTGCCTTGGTCGCTACATCTCATGAGGTAAAACATGTTCATCAGTTTTTTGAAATATTGAACTTCATAATTAATATTGCTACTTCTTCTTGTAAGCGTAATGATGAGTTAAGGGTTGCCCAAACCAATGAAATTGCAAGAATGATTGCTATTAATGAACTCGAATTAGGAGTTGGTCTTAATCAGATTAGTACTTTGCATCGAGCTGGAGCTACTCATTGGAGTTCTCATTACAATTCCATATGCAGTTTGTTTAAAATGTTTCAAGCCACATGTGAAGTTCTTGACAATATTTCTAATGAAGGAAAGACAACATCACATCATGAAGATGCAGATAATGCATACTCATCATTGACATCTTTTGATTTTGTCATCATATTGCACCTTATGAAAGAAATTATGGGTATTATTGAAGTCCTTTGTCAAGCTTTGCAACGAGAGTCTCAAGATATTTCAAATGCTTTACATCTTGTTTCAACTACAAAAGAGTTACTTCAGAAATTAAGAGAGACAGGTTAGAATGCTTTCTTGGTTCATGTTCAAGAATTTTGCATAAAATATGACATTGACATTCCATATATGAGTGAAAAATATATTGGAAGGAAAGGTCGTGCTCAAAATGAACCAGGTGATTTTTCTATTGAAAAATTTTATAGGGTAAATATCTTTTGTGCTACAATTGATTATCAATTGCAAGAATTAAATAGCAGGTTCAATGATAATACTGTTGAATTACTTGCTTTGAGCATGGCTTTAGATCCAAGAAACGGGTACAAGTCATTTAACAGTGATAATATTTGCAAACTTGTTGATAAATTTTATTCTCGAGATTTCACATAACAGGAAAAATTGCATTTGAAGATAGAGTTACAACTTTTTGAGCTTGACATTCCTAAACATCTAGATTTGATTAATTTATCAACTACATTTGAATTATGTCAAGGGCTAGCAAGAACTAGAAAATCCATCATTTACCCTCTTATTGATAGAGTGATTAGACTTGTACTCACTTTTCCAGTTTCTACAACAACTACTGAAAGATCTTTCTCTGCTATGAAGATAATCAAGAACATGCTTTGAAATAGAATGGAAGACCAATTTCTTGATGATTCTTTGATTACATACATTGAAAAATAAACTTTTTTGTTCAATTATAGATGAGTTTAACAATTTGAAGACATGTAGAGTAAGAGTCAAGTGAAGTTATCTTAATTCTGTGATAGATTTCTTTCAACTTTTTTATATATTAGGTCTATATTGTATTTCAAGTATTTTTATTTTTATATAATATTTTTAATTCTTGCCCTTGTCATTAAAATTCCTGGCTCCGCCACTGGTCTAAATAGAGCTCATAGTAATGTTTTTTTGGTGGGAATGATAAGAAAACATTAAGTGTAGGTGGAATTTTAATGTACAATTGTCATTTGACTATATGTTTTGTGGTTGATGTCATGAAGAATCTAGTTTTTTGTAAATGCCATTATTGAACATGTTATTACCATTATAAGTGTTGTTAATCACTACTACAGAAATTGTGATATATAACGATTATTAACTACAGTACGTAACAGTTTTGATCCATCATATATGCAGGCACTATAGAAGCTCTGCACAAATACATTACAGTTCCAAGACATGATTTATTATGTATGTATTATAACGGTTCTATTATAACACCAGTTATGCATTGAGATATGGTGAGGCTATCTTGTATGTAATGCTATTGTAATAAATAATGGTCTCAAGTAAACAACTGTTATAAAACTTTGTAACATACATAAAGGTTCTTTCAAAATAACCGTTATATAAAAGTTTGAAACATATTGATAAGTCATATTTCTACCATATATTTCCCATGTGTTGTGATTGCTTTGTATGGTAATGTGTGTTATTCGACTAAACATGTTGGAATTCATGCACTTGTGGAGATATGGATAGATGTAGTAAGCTGTTGTATTTTGAACACTATCTCGCATATAGGCAGAAGAAAAGGTTGCATCTTAATGCATTTTGAGATCGCATAACAGAATTGAGGTAATGCTACAGGATTGTGGATCTTTATTCTGAACTAGCACCACAATGTCATTGTAATGCTATAGCATTATAAGGGATGATCTGTTATGCGATATTCTATGCTAATCTTTTCTTGAGTTATTTCATGAAATAAATACAAGGAGTTAGACATTAAGACGGTGGTTGATTTGACAGAAACAAAAATAGAAGATGCGGAGAATCATATAGAAGATCTGTAGAATCCTGTGTAATTAAAAAGGATCAATCAACCCAATCTTGGGAGTTAGGCCTAACAGAATAGGAAAGCCTAGCTCATTGGACATACGACGTGAAAGACCTGGTTATAAAAGAAAGAGACAGCTAGACCTAAAAGGCATTGTGGAGTCGTAAAGGGTCAGAAAGTCGAGAGTACAGAGTAAAAATTTGATACGACCTGATTCACATTGAGAGATCAGGATTCATAGAGAAAGAGCTGCAGAAAAGACCTGATCCGTTTTAGAACTTAGACGGAGCTGTAGAAGACGTAGAGACATCGCGTGAAAGGACGTTCCCTACGTTGTTGACTACTCTGACGATCTTCTCTGTTTTACTTTCCTTTCTTAATCTTTCTATGGGTTGTTCTGCTATAATCTTGATTTTGTTTCTCTCATCAGTCATGAACCAATTTCCATTAGCTAATTGAGGATGAATTTCTAAGTTGTAGTATTAACCCAGTTAGCTAAGTTTTCAATTCAATAAATTCAGTTTGTTTAATTGTGATTTATCGTCTATGGCCTTGGCTTATTGGAAGGGAGTCGAGGTTAGACCTTTGTTAATCAGTGTGTGCTGGGCGGGCTTGTGCAAAGCTCGATCTAAATTTTAGGCTACAGGAATGGGGCTACCTCACTGTCAATACACTTAGGTTAAATTGACATTCTAAGCCTAAAATTCACCTTAGGAATATGGGAGAGCTAGAGCAAGAGGTATACTTACAGGATGCAAATGCTTGTGTATAATTTAGTGGTAGGTTAACTGAATAACGTTACGATAGGTATTTTACTGTAGCATTACGAAAGTTGTATAGTAAAATTTTGTAGCAATGCATCAGATGGAAACTGGGGGATTAATGCGATTTACGATGAAATCCGAGCTCTGCCTATTTTAACTATGATTTCTCTCAACCAAACTCTCGATCATTTATCTGTATTATTTGTTAGTAGTAATAGTCAAAACAACCACCAAAACTATTCCCATGACGCAACTTTCAAAAGGAAACTGGCTACGTGATTGGTATTAATAGTCTCTGTGGGACGATACTCTACTTACTCTTTATTACTTGTTCGACTGGTTCGCTTGCCACAAAAGGATTTTGACCAACACATACATAACAGTCATATTGGTGATTTTCTTAGAAAGTGTACTAGTCAAACAAGTAATAAAGTGATGAGTAGAGTATCGTCACTAGAGATTATAGCACTGTATTATGTGTACCAGAGAATGAATAATAGTTGCTTGATAAAAAGATATTTTGATTTGATTTGAAGAATATAAACTACTAATTAAATCTAAAACTTGAATGTAACCAATCAATAATAAGTATGAATAAGAGTTATCAAGATAAGAATAGGCTAATCTTTGATTCCCCCTTCTCTACAAACTTCTACCCAAAATGCTTCAGCAATGCTATAGCAACGTTATAGCAAAGTTCTTCAGTTAATCAACTTATTTTGTATTTTCCAACAATCATGTACGTTTAATCCTAATCCTAATTTCATCACATGCCTATGCAAAATTTGATCTCAAATACTATGAAACGTAAGGTGTATGGTTGTGTGAGGTAAACCTATGCCTGAAGCATACGAACTTAGCTCGAATTACACAGTAAATCACTAAAACACAATGTTCAATAGAGGTTTAGTCTTAATTCATTTCTAGTAAATTAAGACCACATCTCTTGTCTATCAATGACTTGTCAAGAAACAAGAAAGACAATTTAAATGCATACCATTAAATGAACTGAATCACAATTTAAATGCACACCATTAAAAAAGTGAGTAGGTGTGACTGGAGTAGCTTGTGTGTTCTAAGCATATGGCAGCACCTATTTATAGCTTGGAGTAAGGTGAGTTTGTTCCTTTTTTGTGTGGATCTAGGTGAGTTGTGAGGGAGGTGAAGATCCTAAAGTTTTGCATATGTGGTTGTAGAATGAACATCAGGCTTTGACTAGGTGCACCGAGATGAAGGTGAGTTAGTCTTGGGCTAGGCGCACACTTTAGGTCTTGCTATGGTTGCCTTGTCCTTGGGCTATAGATGATGAGTCTTAGGCCCTACAATACCCTTACTCTCCAAGCCCGACGATTAATTTTCTTGGAGAGTAGTTCATGTTCCTAGCAGTTGAGTACCTTCATCGATCCTACGGTCTTCATTTAGGCCATTTTCTTGGCTTTCATGTCTTCAATAATTTCTTAGAAATCTCTGGTTAATGTTTCTTTTCACCTTGATCTTGCTCCCTATATACTTGCGACAGTGTATGTTAGATTGTGCTAAGGTGGATGGCCTTCAAGCGTTCTTTTTGACCATATGATCTCAGTCTTGGTAGCCACCACGGAGCAGAATAAGGACAAAGGCAAGGTAGAGACAATCAACAAGCGAAATGATGATAATAGTATATTTGAACATGAGAGCATAGACCTCTACTTCCTTAACACGATTCTGCTAGTTATGATGCACCATAGATTTGTCCCATGGTCCGTCGTCTGTTGTCCAGAATGATACTGCAAGATTAGAGGCATAAAGACCTACGACTAATTAACGTCTTGCTTTGCCGAAATGTTCAAAGTGTCATGTCATGCATAGTTGATAAGTTTCGTTTTGTGCAAACATGCCAATGCAAAACTTTGTTTGTTAGCACATACTGTGGTGTTATCATAATATTTGACCAAGCACAAGAATTTTGGTTAGTTGGTACATCTGTTATGTGTTGACTGCAAATCTTCTATAACAAAGGTGTTTCGCATTTTGCATCATGCAATGCAATACTTCGTTACTTGTGTGGTCGATATCTTTGGTGCATTCATCTACATATGCAGTAAATTGATTGCAATTAAAAGTGTTTTCATATTGGACAAGTTTGCATTGTATAACCTTGTTGGTTAGTGAGTTCATGTATGCTAGTATGCATTGTCATAATATCTAGCCAAACCTGAGAATTTTGGTTGGTTGGAGTGTACGTTAAACCTTCGTGAACCAATTTTGTGTTTTTCCATGGGACACCCCTAAAATTGGATTCTTGATGTTTAGAAGTAGTGTCGGTAAAAATCTTTATTTGCCAGAATGTTTATGTATGCTATGTCAGAATGTTTGTGTATGCTAGCACGTACTATAGCGTCGAGATAATGTTTGAACAAATATGTAGATTTTAAGCAGTAGGTATGTATGTTGCATCTACATAGCCCAATTTGTGTTCCACCATGGGACACCCCTAAAGTTGGGTTGTCAACATTTAGAAGCATTCGCGATTCATATGTCGTAGCTCATGGGTGTTGCTATGCGTGGTAGTTTGGCATGGCATACCAAGCATTGTCTCATGTATTTGTGACTCCTTCACGTTTGTTGTTTTACTTGGTTGGCCAGAGTGACATACCAAGCATTGGTCTGTGATCTAGCTAGTTCATAGTATATTTGACAAGGAGTTGTTAGTCAAAAAACAAGAAACGAGACAGTAAACCAGATTGAGATATTAAGTTAGATAAATTGAGATAATAAGTCAAATGAATTGGAATAACAAGTCAAATGAGTTGAGATCATAAGTTAAGTGGATTGAGATAAAAGGTCAAATGAATTGAGCCAAATGGTATACTAAGGCTTGCTTTGCTTGTTATGTGGTTTTGTTGTCAATGTTATGGTAAGTATGTCATTATAAAACCTTGACTAACCAATAACGGCTGGACGGTGTAGCATCATATAGTGTGGTCTAGTACCATAGAAACCAAAGTAGAGAAGTCCTGAAACAAGATGGAGTAAATGGATGGTGGGACTTTTGTTATCAGAGTACCAAAAATGGACAGACCATATAGCTTGAAGCATTGGTAATATATTATGGCCATATTTATGGTATGATTCATCATGTTCTTGCCCACGAGGTTAGTACATATCATAGAATGTAAACTTAAAACGCAAATTTTAGAAGTCGTATCTCTTAAGGTGTATAGAATTCCAACTTCGTGGGCTAGGTCTTCCCTTTCTGTCACTTAGTTAGTATGCCCATTGACCGACTATCCCAGTTACTTGGTAAGGGCCTTCATACATCAGACCTAGCTTCCCATCACTTGCTTCCTTAGTGGGAGGTTCTGTTAGCAGAGGCTGGTAGGTGGTCAGCCTGATTGCTTAGCTGGTGTGTCATTAGGTATGGTTTGCCTTCCAATTGTGATTGGACCATCTTGGGTTCCTACTCCTTTATGTAATGGTTCGACATCGTGTTGGTGGGATTGATTGACATTCACCTTGTCTTCTTCCCACTTGATTTAGGCCCAAGCTCCAACTAGTACGTTGTCCATGGTATGACAAGTGTATTTGGTTAGTTCCTTATATAAATTAGAGTTAAGAAGAAAACCATCCCAAAAAGCAGCAATGGCAATATGTGCATTGCAGTTGAGCATGAGGATCTTTTTCTTTGTTGAACCTGCCAACATAGTCTCATAATGATTCCTGTTTATTGTCCCAAAAAGCAGCAATGGCAGTATGTGTGTTGCAATTTAGCATGGTGATTTTTTCTTTGTTGAACCTACCAACATAGTCTCATAATGATTCCTGTTTCCCTTGGATGACCCAGTAGAGGTCATTGGGTTGCATTTCAAGCTTTCAACTATTAGAAAATTATTGTATGAACAAGTCATTCAGGTCGGCGAATGGTCCTACTGAGTTGGTTGGTAGGTTGGTAAACCACCCCAACGCAAGTCCAACTAAGCTAGATCTAAAACCTTTTCACATATAAGCCTCCCCACTTCTTGTGGTATTACTACAGTGTGCATTCTTTGTCCATATTGGGCCATATGTTCATGCAGGTCTATCGAGCTATCATAGAGTCATGCGTTCGAGAATGTGAACTTTTTTTTGGCATTTCTACCAATGCTATGTTGTCCATGAATGAAAAATTAGTGAAGCTATTAGGGGCTCTCTTTTTCATCGGGGATGACACTACTAGTAGACGGAGTATCATTGCTAGTGCTTGAAACCTTTGGTTTCACCTTCCATCATTCGATGTTCCAAAGTTGGTAGGTTGGTTCATCTGTCTTTTTGTCTCAACAACCAATATGGTTAGTATATTTTGGGTACCAATGCAATGGTGTTTGTCAATATTATTTTCAGTGGAAGTTTCTTACCTACTACCCTTGGTTGGTCCGTCGTAGGGGTCTTTAATAATGGCATGTGTGGGGTAATAGCAGTCTAGAACTACCTTGGGGGAGGGGTGGCCTGCAAGGAGCGTGAAGCCAGTTGCTCCCGCAAAACTTTATTCTCACCATTCAGGTGCTAGAGTTGTTCTTGCTGTTGTGCGACCAACCTGGCTTTAGCTTCAATTTGTTGAGTTTGCTCTTGTATTAGGGCAGCCATTTCATTGAGACGACTCTGGAGGTTGATAGTTGCGTCCTCCATGGTAGGTATGTCGGTCATGGTAAATGATAAAAAATGAGCAAGATAAAGATAATCCCATTGTGATCCATTGCTGGTGCCCATAGACAATGTTAATTTGTTTGTGCAATAATTTTCAAGAAGGAAATTTTGTGAAGAAGGGTACCAACAATTGAGAGATTAACAAGCAAAGCAATAAATTGTTATGAGAAAAAGAACAAGAAAATAAAGAGGGGTTGTATTATTGATCTATTTTGGATACATACAATAAATAAATAAGCAAAAATGAGAGAGCTCTTATGTTGAGGACAATGTAAAAAAGTAAGTGTGAGTGGAGTAGCTCTTGTGTTTTAAGCATATGGCGGCACCTATTTATAGCTTGGAGTTAGGTGAGTATGTTCCTTCTTTTGCGGATCTAGGCAAGTTGTGAAGGAGGTGCAGATCCTAAAGTTTCAAATTTGTGGTTGTAGACTGAACACTAGGCTTTGACTGGCCATATTGAGATGAAGGTAAGTTAGTCTTGGGCCGAGCGCACGCTCTTGGGCTTGCTTCAGTTGCCTTGTCTTTGGGCCACAGGTGACGAGTTTTGGGCCCTACAATATATAAATTTTATTCCATCATTTTATATTTTAAAAATCTCTTTTATTTTGAACTTTAATTTGTAGCAACATATATTACTAAGACAACATTCAAATTAGCCTTAGCAATACTTTAAAAACAAAGGAACTAATACCTTAAATTGAGAAAACTAAGTATCACATATATATATAGTAAAAAAAAAAAAAAAACCTTATGTATCAATTTTTCACACACACACACATGACCATACTTACATCAAGCTCCTTATATCCATTACATCAAGTTTTTCAATCACACATGATAACCACATACATATCTTCTTCTTTTTTTTTTTTTTTTATATGGGTTTATACTTAAATGATAATAACTCAAAAATAGGACACATGGTCATGTGTGATTTGAGAACTTGACGAAATTGATATTAGGAACTTTATATATATATATGTGTGTGTGAAGCAAATTCATATCAGCTAATTTTTAATTTTTTAAATCCTTTTTTTAAACTTTAATTTTTAGCAACATATATCAATAAGGTAGCATTCAAATTTGCCTTAATCATACATTAAAAGCAAAAGGAACTAATGCCTCTAATTGAGAAAACTATAAAAGCATAATAATACAAAAAACTAAGAAACTAAAAAAACTTACGAATTAATTTTTGATACTCACGTATGCAAGCACAAAAAAACAGTGAAGCAAATTCATATAAGCTAATATATATCACTTTTGTGCAGTTGAAGATCATCTAGCATCAAAACAAGGCTCACTATCTCAACAATGGCAAGTGCGCCTCTGAGATTGCCAAGCCTGCCGTTAGAAGGAAATGGTCAAAACTAATAACTTCAACTTCACACAAACACACACAAACAATCTCGCATCAATGGAACTTATTCTAAAGTAGAAAGGTGGCTCTGATCACCGGTGCGGCAAGAGGAGTCGGCGAGTGCACGGCAACACTCTTTGTCAAACACAGGGCTAAAGTGGAAATTGCAGACATTCTCGAAGATTTAGGTGAAGCTGTGTCCAAAACCATACCTTATTCAACCTACGGTCACTGCAACGTGACAAAGCAAAAAGACATAGCAAACGCAGTGGACACGGCCGTTTCAAAGTACGGCAAGCTCGACATCATGTTCAACAACGCCGGTATCAACAGCACTGTCAACAGTGACAGTATCCTCGAAAACGACTTGGAGTATTTCAAGAGAGTCATTAGTGTGAATCTCACCGGCGTGTTTCTTGGCACCAAGCATGCGGCGCGGGTGATGATTCCGGCAGGGCGTGGCAAGTTGCATCGTCGGTGGGCATACATAATCAACACTGTGGTTTTTAGGGCTGACGAAGAACAGGCGGAGTAGCATCGTTGGTGGGCATACATCACACGCGTACACAGGCTCAAAAGCATGGTTTTTTAGGGCTGACGAAGAACAGGCGGAGGAAATCCATAATTTATATAATCCTCTGAGAAGTGCTAAGATTGAACCCAAGGATTTCGCTGATGCTGCTCTCTTCTTGGCAAGGGACGAGTCTAAATTTGTGAATGGCCATAATCTTGTGGCAGATGGTGGCTACCCAATCACAAACTATATACATGCTTGTGATGAAGAAGTGGTCTTTATTCTTGTTTATATCATGCTTGAATAATCACGCTCATGGGCGTGAGCTTATAGTGCAATAAAGTGATTATTATCAACTTTGTTTTATAAAGTGAGAATTTGCGTTTCCTCATATCTCTAGGTTACCCATGAATTCAGTTTTGCCCGTTGAGCTATTTTAAACTTACATTATTTATTAATTAAATAAATATACACACACACATATGACATATGTATATATTTCATTTTTATAATGTTATATTTTATATTTTCTTATTTCATTTAAATATTTATTATGAATATATTATTATTAAATATTAATTTTATGATATTTAAGTATTTATATTTTTTTCATTTTATATTATATTATTTTTATTATTTTATTATATTATATAAACTATTAAATATAATAAAAAAATTAAATTTACCCACGGATTTTTTTTGTCAGTAAATTCCATTGGTAATTACCGATAGAAAAATTCCTTCGCTAAATTACCCACATATATTTTTTTTTTTTCATCAGTAATTACTGAAGGAATTTTTTCCATCGGGTAATGAATTCACCGATGAAATTTTTCTATCGATAATCTGTCAGTAATTTTTCTAATGGATTTCCTGTCATTACTGACGGAAAAAATTTCATTTGTAATAGCAAGTTTTTTTTGTAGTAATAATTTTTTTTAGGACTTAACTAATGGAGTTTTAGGGGATGAGCGGCTAGCATCCACTTCTGCTAATATCCACTGCCGTCCACTGCTCTGAACTGTGCCGTTTTGGCACAAATTGTGAAGGCTGGTTCCCCCTTTTTTTTTTTTTTTTAATATTTCAGGGTACTAACGGGTACTAAAAAAAATGTTTCATGATCTTGAAAAATATTTTAGGATACTGACCAGTACAAAAATGATACTTTGAGGATATTGACTGATACAAAAAAATACTTCATGATCTTGAAAAATTATTTCGTGATATCGAAAAATTATTTTAGGATCTTGAAAAAATATTTCAGGGTATTAAATGGTACTAAAAGGATACTGACTGGTACTGAAAAAAATATTTCAAGGGATTGACTAATACTAAAAAGTATTTTGAAAATACTGACTGGTACAGAAAAAAATACTTCATGATCTTGAAAAATTATTTTAGGATCTTGAAAAAATATTTCAGGTTATTGAATGGTATTAAAAGGATACTAACTAGTACAGAAAAAATACTTCATGATCTTAAAAAATTATATTAAGATCATGAAAAAATATTTCAGAGTACTGATTGGTACTAAAAATATATTTCAGGATATTTTTTTTAAGATCCGAAAATAATTTTTCAAGATTATGAAGTATTTTTTTTTTATTCCAGTCAGTATCCTCAATATATTTTTTTAAGTACCGGTCAGTACCCTGAAATATTTTTCAATATCCTAAAATAATTTTTCAAGATCTTGAAGCATTTTTTCAATACCGGTCAGTATCTTGAATTATATTTTTAGTACTCGTCGGTACCTTAAAAAAAAAAAAAATATATATATATATATATATATATATATATATATATATATATATATATATATATATATTATTTTTTTTTTTTTAAAAAAGGAACCATCCTTCACAATTTGTGCCAAAACGGCACAGTTCCATAGCAGTGGACGACAGTAGATATTAGTAGAAGTGGATGCTAGCCGCTACCGAGTTTTAGGGGAGTGTCGCCACTAACCCCCTCTCCACTTAATTTCTCCACTATTAAGTTGACTTTTAATGGTTAAGATTTAATATCATATAAAATATTATTAAATTAAATATAATAAAAATCTACAATTGTAAACTATTCATATCAAAATTTAATTAACAATATAAATTTATTTATCTTTGTTTTATGATGTAATATCTATTATTATAATAATATTTTGTAAAATAAAACTCAACCTTTGAAAACTAATTTAATGTTGAAGAGATTAAATGGAGAGGAATTGGACAGTGGTTAGTGAAGACACTCCTTAATAGAGTTTTAGTCTGTGTCTATCAAAAGAATTCCACGATTTTCTAAGTTAAAGGAAGTCGTAGTTTGTGGTGGAAATAGGTCATGGCATGCAATAGAGGCATATAGTCTTAGTTTAGGCTTGAGCCTAAATTCATGTTTTGTTTTTGTTTTGTTTTTTTTTTTTTTTGTTACTTATGCTAGGAGGCCTATCAATGCTTGAAGATTGTTTGGACGTATACTTGAACGTAAGCTTTTAAAAAAGCATCATATTTCATGTTTAAAGGCTGTAAGAGCTCGTTTAAAAAAGCTTCCAATTTCAATTTCTCCCCATGTTTAAATAAATGAGCTCGTTTGGATGAGCTTTCAAAAAAAGGGTTTTTTTGTAGTGCTTTTTTTTAAAGCTCTAAATTGAAGCTTAAAAAAAAGCAGCATTTTGGTTTTTCTTGTGACTTTTGTTTTTTTGTTTTTAAATAACATCTAAACACATAAATTAATAAAAAAACTTTTTTTTTTTGCATTAAAAAAGTGCTTTTTTTTATTTTTTAAAAAAAAAGCCTATCCAAACAGGCTAGGCCTTTAAATAAACCTGAAGTCTAATCTCCTTTAATGAGGCTAGGCCTAACCATCAAGGCAGGTTGTAAGCCTTTAATTTATTAAAGGAACGACATAATAGTGTACATATCCTAAAATGTGAAATTGGGCTAAAAAAAGCTTGGTTCCTACCCATAAAAGCCGGTCCCAGTGACATGTATCAATATCCTATAAAAGCATGCTTGTTATATTCCTGTTTTTTCTGTAAGAAAGGATTTGTTTAATCATGTTCTTGGGGAGTTCATGCATTTCTTATTGTGTGTAGAGGAATAACTCTTAAAGATAGTGTCTTAGACACAACTTTGAGCAATGGTTAATCATAAAAGTACACAAGAAAATTGAGCAATGGTTACCTCAACTCAAGGATATTCAAACAGAGCAATGCCACTTACCAACACTTCAAGACAATTCACAAAAATTCCTCCTCAATATATATAGCTTTTTTTGGGTCCAAACATCAATATACAGCTACAATACACAATAATTACTTTAATCCTAATGGCTCATTCCCTTCAACCTCATTTCTATATTCATTTTCATATTATATACCCATAAGCTATTATAATGTACTTAACCATTGGTATCAAGATTTCACTACCCATTTTCCAAAACCCTAATATTCAACCTACGGTTTTGCCAATCCAACCATCAAATTAACCATTAAAACTTAAATTTAACGGTTGAAATCATTTCTAACAACGAAAAACCCAAATACCCACTCAGAAAACTACAAGAAATTGAATATGAGAGAGATGAAAAGGACTAGAAATAACCATTTCAGTGATTTGAAGCTGTAAACGTGCCCATAGTGGTCAAAGCTTGAAACCCTAGCTAGTAGAACAAAGTGTTTTTACTGCTGCTGCTGCTGTGCTCCTCCCCTCTTTTTCCTATGTTTTTGGTAATATAACACCACACAAAAACTTTGGATTACCCACACAATTTCCAGCGGAAAAAATTCCGTTGGAAATTACCCACGTAATTCCATGGGTAATTGTTACCTACGGAAATTACCCATGGAATTCCATCGGTAATTGAAATTATCCATGGAATTCCGTGAGTAATTCCGTGGGTCATGTCTTATGCCACGGTTTTTTCTGCGATAGACGTTTTCCGTCAGAAATACAATTACCAACGGAATTATCCACGGAATTTCCATCGGTAATAGGATTTCTGACGGAAAATGTCCGTCACAGAAAAAACCATGGCAGAAGACATTACCCACGAAATTCCATGGGTGATTTCAATTACCGAAGGAATTCCGTGGGTAATTTCCAACGATAACAATTATCCACGGAATTACCCACATAATTCCGTGGAATTTTTTCCGTCGGTAATTCTGTGGGTAATCCAAAGTTTTTTTGTAGTGTAATTTTATCAAATATAAGCATTGTTGTGTCAAAATACTAGTAAACATTTGGCATTTTTCGCACCATTATTAAAACATCATGGGCTACATTGCTCCAACTGAGAGTTAAGATACCAATTACGCATAAAGAAAAACTTTCGGGACAAAAATGTGCGTTAACCCATGTTATTTCAAGTGTATTTGAATTTTGAATTTCAAAATTTTGAAAATTTGGATAGCTTTTAGAGAAACATGATGTTCATTTATTTGTATTTGCAGATCAATTATGTGTGGGACCTGGAAAATCATACATCAATAATAAAATATCTAAGATATTTCAGAACGCCATCAATTATCTCAGTTTTCCGGACGGGATACAATTCACCCCATGTAGGCCTGATTCATTAATGATAACCCAACAATTTAGCTCGAAAATCTTGTCTCAAAGAATCTCTCTTTTCTTTTCTTTTTCTTTTTCTTTTTTGGCATTCAGTGTCGAAAAATGATCTAATTTGCGGCAACGGAAAAACTGAGATAATGAAAAAACAAATAAAATATTAGCACTCAAAGTTAAAAGATTCATTATACTAATTATTTTTCATACAAACTAAAGAAAAGACATATTATGAAACTAAATAATATATCCTTTGAAAAATTCTAAACAATTATAATCTTAACAATAATTAAGGTTTCGACGTTATTTTGATGTTTGGATATTCACAAGTAATCTTTTAATAATTTAAAAATTAAAATTAATTTCAGATTTAGATTAAATCAGTTTCTATTAAATATCTAGATTTTGTTTTCACCTTCAAACAAATATGAAGGGGACCAATTATCCTATGCCTTGGGTTCGGTATGAAGCAAAACTGGCCACACTCATGTTTTGTTTATATTGGAAACAGTGGCGGATCTTGGGATAAATATTTGGAGGGGACGTATACCCATTAACTAATTTATCAAACTCGACGATTTCAACGAGATTTACCGATTAGAAAATTTACTATATTGGAAAAGAATCAAGACTAGATAAAATAAATATGGAGTTGAATCAGAGCAAAGAAATAAGATGGGAGAATTTACATGTAATGAGCAAGAGCCGAAAAATCACAAATGAGTTATCAAGGGAGATTGAGAGAATAATAAGTGTGTTCCTCACTCTTGTTCTCGGTGGAAGAGGGAGACTTTTGTGGTCCTATGGAGTGTGGATGGAGACTGATTGGAGAGCACGAATGGATGGAGGACGACGAATTCAGGATGGAGACTGAAAGCACAGATGACAGAGCGGAGGAACCGAGGTAGAGGAGAGGAAGCATGCGGCTAACGTCTGTGAGCAGGACTGCGGGAGGGAATGAAAAAAAAAGGGAAAAATGTTTTTAAAAAAAATTGGGGGGGGGCCAAAATTAAAATTTTTACATTATATATTAAGGTTTTTTAAAAAAAAAATAAAACAAATTTTTTTTTTTTTTTGGGTTGGGGGCATGCCCCCTGGCCCTTATAAAGATACGCCCCTGATTGTAAAGAACGGAATTGGTTTCTCTCCAATACCCTTCTGATAAGTCCTAATTTTGTCATGTATTTTCATAGTTTTTTTTAAGGATTTTATTGGGATTATGATGCTTGAAATGCTCTTGCTATGATCAATTGTCATCAATTTCTCAAGTAAATAAAAATAATCTATACATTTGAAAATATCTTATATCATACCATTTGTCATATCAAATTAAGATACCTCAACAAAGAGAGGTCAATGTATTTATTCTCTTTTGCATTGACGTTTCTAATTTTTAAATCTAGATATATTTATTCCCTTAAAAAATTAAAGTGAAGAAAAATTATTAAGAAATTTAGTAAGAAATTCAAAACATATCAATATAAAATTAACAATCATATGCGTACTTAACCAATTATTTTGAAGGGTTAAAAGACAATTTTGTTTGTCCCGTAAGTTGTCATCGAGGAGCAATTTTGCCTTGAATGTTTTGTGAGGGCAATTTTCCCCAGATGTGTCAAAAAGGGAGCAATTTTTCCCTAACTTTTTTCCCAATTAATTTTAACTGTTAGTTGACCAAATACGATGAGCTAACAATCCATATGTTATCTACTTCATTTTTGTTAAGGTGCAAGTTTGTCTCGTAAGTTTTAAATATAACTTTAAGAAATAATGAAGTTGATCACACATGAACTTTAGATCTCTACGTGAATTGTTCAATGTAGATTGCTAGTGTACTAATGACATGTATAATATGTAGATCGTCAACTCAGGATATTTGGTCAACTAACGGTTAAAATTAACTGAGATAACAACATGGGCAAAATTGCCCCTCGGTGACAACGTTCGGTATAAAATTGCTCCTTAACCCAATCTCAAACAATAATTATTAATATATAATTTAAAAATTTAATGTTTTTGTTTTTTTTTTATTTCTTGAATTTCTCTTATATAATTCGATTAAATGGAAGATACTGAATATATTTTTGTTTTAAAAAAGTCCTATATGAGAGAAGATGTGGTTGTTGAAAAACCCTTGTCCCAGACGTTTTTGTTGCCTCTAAAATGTGGATGAGGGCGAAATAAAAAGTATGTTTCATGCTGATTCACAAAATCTAGTGTTAATTGCAATGTCCATTTCCCAAAATTAATGAATTTTGATGTATATTCAATACAGATGAGTGTTCCTACACGCACGCACTTGATTCATGAATGGAGCTAGGAGGAAAATATAGTTATGGTACTATTTATAAATCCAAATTGAGATTATGAGGGTAGAGTCTATAGAGAAAAGAAAGATGTGAAAAGTACACATTCATAAATATAAAATTAGAAACATTTATCAATCTAGTCAATATTCATTGAGTTAATTAACTTTCCCTTTTATGTGAGAATTAGATAATTTGGAATTATAAATTAGACTATAATTGTAAGGTATAGTGATTCATGAAAGTCACCTCATTTTTAATTAGGTCGTTGTAATGTTTTTTTGTCTTTTTATTGAGTCTTTATAATTTTCTAATAGGTTAAGGTGCAAATTTGTTCTTGAAGTTTTTGCTAATAAGCAATGTTACCCTAGAAGTTGTTTTAGGTTCAATGTTGCCTCACAACTGTTAGCATGAAGTAATATTACACATTTCTGTTAAAAAATTAACAATCAACGTTAATTTTTTAACGGATGAATAGGATAACATTGCTACGTTTTGAAACTTTCAGGGTGATATTGAACCTGAAAAAACTTTCATGGCAACATTGCTTCTCAGCAAAAATTCCTACCTTAACCCTTCTCTAGATTATAGGTACCAGTTTCAATATTCATACTTTGTTAATTTTAGGGGGGGTTATAGTAACTAATGATGTGGCAAAAATTACACATAGATTAATTTTTTGTCACAAGGATCTAGGTAAAATAATGTCAGGTATATTACAAATTATATATAAATGCAAAGAGAACGTTGAGCATATTTTTTAAAAAATAATATTTATTTTCAAAAAAAATTATTTTTATTTTGAACTTTCTTTAATTTGTAGCAACATATATATATCACTTAGCTAGTCAGAATTCATATTAGCTTTAATGATAGACTAAAAGCACAGGAATTAATGCCTCTAAGGGAGAAAACTATAAAGACCTAATAAAAAACTATGACCTAATCAAGTAAAACTAAAAAAAACTTACGAATCAATTATATATGTGTGTGTCTATATATATATATATATATATGCATACATCATGCAAAAACAGTGAAGGAAATTCATATCAGCTAATATATCACCTGTGTGCATAGTTGAAGATCATCAAGCATCAAAAGAAGGCTCACTATCTCAACAATGGCAAGTGCTTCTCAGATTGCCCCACCTGAACCAAAACTTATAACATGACCTTCACACACACACCCTCTCTCATCACATCAATGGAACTTTTTCCAATATACGTAGTTGAAGCTTTAATGTTACAGACTTGAAGGAAAGGTGGCTTTGATCACCGGTGCGGCAAGAGGACTTGGCGAGTGCACGGCAAGACTCTTGCCGAGCACGGGGCTAAAGTGGTAATTGCAGACATTATCGACGACTTAGGTCAAGCTGTGTCCAAAACCATACCTGATTGCATCTACGTTCACTGCGATGTCACTAAAGAGAAAGACGTACAAAACGCGGTGGACACGGCCGTTTCAAAGAACGGCAAGCTCGACATCATGTTCAACAACGCCGGTCTTAACAGCGCTGTCAACAGAGACAGCATCCTCGAAAACGACTTGGAGGATTTCAAGAGAGTCGTTAGCGTGAATCTCACCTGCGTGTTTCTCGGCACCAAACATGCTGCTAGCTAGGATGATGATTCCGGCACGGCGTGGAAACATCATCAATACAGCTAGTGTCTGTAGCATCGCCGGTGGGTTGGCGTCACATGCGTACACGAGCTCGAAGCATGGTGTTTTAGGGCTGACAAAAAACACAGCGGTTGAGCTTGGCAGGCACGGGATCCGGGTGAACTGCGTGTCACCGTATGTGGTGGCGACTCCGATGGCAATGGATTTCTTCAGGCTTAATGAAGAGGAAATCCATAATCTATATGCACCTCTGAGAGGTGCTAAGATTGAACCACATGATTTCGCTGAGGCTGCTCTCTTCTTGGCAAGTGATGAGTCTAAGTTTGTGAGTGGCCATAATCTTGTGGCAGATGGTGGATACACTATCACAAACTATGGGTTCACTGTTTTCAAGTAAGTCTCTGCAGTTTATAAAACAAAGACTTGGATCAGAAGTACTGTTGGAAAATCTTTCTTCGGATGTTTGTGATGAAAAACTGCTCTCTGTTCTTGTTTACATACATGTTTGAATAATCACGCTCATGGGCGTGAGCTTATATATAATGCAATAAAGTTATTATCATCTTTGTTTTTAAAAGTAAGAATTTGCGGTTCTTCTTATCTTTTAGAGTACCAATGAATTGAGTTTTGGCAGAACCATGGTTACGTTCCAAAAGGAAACTAATGACTTTAAAGTCCTTGATAATTTTTTCTACAATTTTTTCTTGACTTAACTAATGGAGTTTTAGGGGGAGAAGAGTGTCACCACTTGACTAACCCCGTTTCCGGTTTCCACCTCCTCTCCATTTAAAGTGTACCATTGGATTAGCTTTTAATGATTAAGATTTAATATTATGAAAAACATTATTATAATATTAAATATAATAAAACTGTTCTGGTGTAGAACTCAGATGTCCAGCCGAGTGAGTGGGCTGGTGCTTTGATGTGGGATCAAAGGTCTCTTCCTGGGTGCTTATGAGGAAAACACACAGTCAGAGGTGGGATCACTGTACACAGCCAGGCTCTTCGCCAAGGGAGTGGGGTGTGTGCCTAGTGTGACAGTAGGTAAATAGTTCAGGGTTAGAACGTGTGTACCTTAGGTCTCTATCTCAGTATTTATAGAGCACACCTGGACTTGCCTGGCGTGATATCCGGCCCATGATCCGAACTGGATTATCATGTGCGGTGGTGGTCCTATAATACCGGGGTAGTTGAGATCCTCCTGGTTAGTAGGTGCGACTGGGTGCATCACACCTATTCGTTGTTGGGCTCTGCCGCTATTGGGCCTTATATAGGTCCGTAATAGTTGCCCCCAGCCTGGTAGTTCAAGTCCATGAGCTACCGGGGTGTATTGTGTCTCAGGCGGATTGAGGAGCCCTTGCCTCCCTGACAATTACCCTGTGAGCCGTCGGGTTTGGTTCCTCGGCCATCGGGCTTGATCCCCCCTTTTTCCGGGGTAGGCGGTAATGTCTAGGGAGTCCTGATGCTGGGGTGGTATCTTATGGCCTCGGGATCCAGATTGCTTGCTGTGGACGAGGTGGATACCTCGGCTTATGGATCCGAGATGGTCCGTTATGGCCCCCGCGTTATTTCGGTCGGACCAAGGTGTCGGGGTTGTAGCCCGGTGTTTGGAGACCCGGGGTGGTTGGTGTGCCCATGGCGTGACTCTTGGGGAATACCCCTCTGATTTTGCCATGATTGCCTGTGACACCTGGCTTTCGTGGATTGGGGACGGGTTTCGTCCATCATGCCTCGTCGCCCCTGGGTTCAATGCGCATTTAATGCGCCTGAGGCACGTCGTACGTCACCTCTGCTTTTTGGGGTGAAAAGTCGTGTCTGCCCCTGACGGTTGGGTTGTTTTTTGAACTTCCCTCTTCTTTTCTTTACGTTAAAACATGTTGGGATTTCATTTTGTTTCCACCACTTCATTCTCCCCACATTTTCCTTTCTCTAAACGCCTTTCCTCTGTGTTCTCTAGTTTATGCAAACTTCCCATTATCTGCCAACTCCGACTGCGAAGTGTTCCTGCTCCGTTCTCCAGGCATTCTCTTTCTTGTGCCCAGAAGCTATCTGTGAGTCATTGCTCGCTTTCCTTCTTTCCGCTTCTCTTACTTACAGGTATATTTTTCAACCTTTTTAGAAGTTTTGCGTTTTTGCATTTCTCGCTTCTCCTCCATTTTCGTTCATCTTTGGGGGGTCTCTGAGTGGATTTCTGGGTTTTCTAGGTTTTCCCCTGAGTTGGGAGTTGGCGCTTGTGGGTAAGTTTTTGGGCTGACGTTTCTGGTTTTGTGTGCGAATAGCGCGATCACAAACGTAGGTTCTTGCTTTTCCTCTTAGGTTCGCTCCCAATGTCTCCCCCTTTCATCTTACCCATCCTTCTATGACTGTATAGGTCTGAGCTTTTGATGGATAGGGGGAAGCATCCATCGTCTTCAAATCAACATTTAGACCCCACCGACGATGAGGCTCTATGAGATCGCTATCCTCACTTTAGTTTCTGGATATTAGGAACTCCACTGACCGAGGAGGAGAAACTAGCCTCGGTCCTCCGGGGTGGGTCAGGTAGTAAGAGTGCTAGGGGGAACCTGCCATCCGTTCCTAGGTCCAGCCAGCCAGAGTTCACACCCATTAGGCTTGATTCTGAGAGTTCATCCGAGGCCGAGACCGTCTCGGGTGAGCCCGCAAATTTTTGTGAAGCATCTCTCCAAAAAGGGTCGGAGTCCCTTCCAGCTGGGTACCTTGGTCCCTGTTGGGAATGTATCGCCCAGAGCTCTTCGTATATTGCGAGTGGGCAGGATTCTATGGCCAACAGCGTCCTTGGCTCGTGTCGTCATATATCGTCGTCCGAGGCTGTCCCGGCTTCTGGGGGCGACGTTATCCGGACTCCATTCACCCTCCCATTCCAAACAGTAGCCTATTTCTGTCAGGTATTCTTCTTAGCTCTGATTGTGGCTATTTATTTGTTTTTGTTGTAGGTGAATGGAGTCCTTGTCTTCTCCCCGTCTTTTCCACGTCCGATGCGGAGGCCGACTCCGGCTGTCCTTCCCCAGTTCTGAGAGCCAAGTACCCCTGGGTAACACACGAAATGCTGACGACGTGTTCATTGATGACGACTGCAGATGTGGACCAGCTGGGATCATCAGGCTCGTCTGGATGTTTCCTGACTCCTCCGGAGGAGGACGAACCGATTTGCTCCACGTGGGAGACCGGATGCTCCAATTTCTTTCTCTTCTTCAGGAATACATGTCTCGGCTCGGTATTCGCTTTCCGTTTACCGAGTTCCAAATGTCTACCATACATCGCCTTCACCTCGCCCCTTCTCAGCTTCACCCAAACGGGTGGGCTTATCTGGCGGCGTTCGAATACCTTTGCGGTTCGTTGGAACCTATCGTCCCTTGTAGCGCCACCCTCTTCCTTTATTTCTTCAGTCCTTTCACCCCTCGCTCTGGTAAGGAACCGGCTGCTTTGAAGGGGCTGACTTCTCTCTGGAGCGAAGTGGACAAAATTTTTTTTTCTTCCTTCTCTGATTCATTTAAGCATTTTAGAAATGCTTTCTTCAAAGTGGTTGCCACTGCTGGTGAGCAGCCTTGGTTTTTGAGGGGCCCTGAAGGCCCCGACGTAGAGTGGCATTTTCCCCTTTACTGGACTTTTGAACATCACAAGTTCACCTCCTCCTCTTATCAGTTCAGCGCCAAAGACCTCAACGAGGAGGAGAAGGTGCAAGTAGCTCGGCTGACTTCTTATGTTGCCGAGAATGGGGTAAAGAGCACGACCTTCTATATCAAGAAGGCCGGCGTGGAATCGGGAGCGTCCTCCAGTACGACCTTACCTTTTTTGTCTGTCGTTTATCATATGCTACTCTCATGATTTTTCCCGTTAATGGAATTCTGACATTTTCTTTAATTTTTTTTACAGATCCCCGTTCCATGGACCTGAACCCGAACTACCTTGCCTACGTAAGGCCTGAGGGCGGGGTGCCGACAAAGAAGGCGCCTCGGAAGCGGGCCATTACGGAGGCCCAGAAGGTTGTAGCCCCCAAAGCATCAGCTGCTCAAAAGGCGAAGGTTGGGGAAAAGGCTCCTTCATCCACCCCTTCATCTGCTATCACTGGTGCGGCTCCTTTAGCGGCCAAACTTCCATCGGCCGACAGGGGGAAAGAGGTGGTTACCTCCGACTCGCCGTGTCCCCCGTCTCCGCCCCAGATCCCAACTGTCCCTCTTGGTCCTGGAGGGCTCAAACATAGCCAGGCCTGGGAGGGTAGCGTCTCGAAAGAACTCGGCACGACCTTCTTTCCACCGCGTCGGTTTTTGAGCCCTCAGCCTCTTTCTGCCGAGGATGTACGTGAAGTATAGGATGTGCACGGTCGTCTCTGCAATGCCCTCGGGCTGTCTCAGGCCTATCTCCACCTCCATGGGTATTATGTTAGGGCTACAGGCGAAGTCCGAAATCTGAAGCTGAGCCTGGAGATGGCTGAAGAAAAGGCCAAGAGGCTAGAGGGGGAGAAGAAGGTGGTCGAGGAGGAACGGGTTCGTTTGAAGGAAGAAATGAAAAGCTCCCAAGATGCCACTGACAAGGCAAACGAGGACCTTCTGCTGACCCATGCTGCTCTGATGCGGGCTAACTCTGATTTGGCCGAGGTGCAGTCGTCCCACTCCCTCAGCATGGACGCTGTGAAGACCCTCACGCAGCAGCGTGTTGAGTTATTTGTGGAGCTAGAGGGGATCCGGGGTGCCCTGGAAGAGGAGAAGAAGGCCCATCAGAGGGCGGCGGATACGGTGAGGAAGGTCGCGGCAGAATGTTTCAATATGGCCCTCGCCCAGATCGAGTATCTCAATCCGGGAGTGAAGCTAAACCTCACCGGTTATAACTACCGCTCCTTTTTTAGGGGTGGAGTTCTTATTTCGCCGCCTCCGTCTCCTGAAGATGAATCAGTGTCCCTTGCGGAGGAGTAGAAAGGCGGTCAGGTCGGGGAAGAAGCCTCCTCAGCGATCGAGCCTGAAGGTGGTGAGACGCCTGGGAAGGAAGCGGTCCCTCCAAGTTGAACTCTGTTTTATTTTCTTCTTTTTGTTCTGCCCCGGTGTCTGATACTGGGGTTCTTTGTAATCTTTTGTACTCTCACTACTAGAAAATTCGTAATTTGCGACGGGAACAAAAATCCGTCGCAAAAAAAAAAATTTGCGACGGAATTTATTATCCGTCGCAAAATTTGAGACTGAAAGGTTCTTCCATTTTGCGACGGACACAAAATCTTACGACTAAGCGTCCGCCATTTTGCGACGGACGGGACCCTCCCTCGTAAAATGGCGACGGACCGAGACCGTCCGTCGCAAAATTGCGACGTACGGAGACCGTCTATCACAACTGTCGGCGGGGATGCCGACAGTTTGCGACGGACGGCCCCGTCCGTCACAAAAATTGCGACGGACCGGGGCAGTCCGTCGCAAAACTTCGTTTTGCGACGAACTTTTCCGTCGCAAATCGTTATTTCTTACCCCCCCCGGAATTTCCATTCCTCATTCTTGCTTTCATCTTCTTGCATCTGTTTCTCTCTTCTTCTCCGGTAGACTCTTGGTGCTCCGGCCAACGACTTTCCGGCGTTATCCCCTCTCCTCTGGCCGATCATTTTCCGGCGACATTCCCTCTTGTTCTGACCGATCAGTTTCAGGAGTCCTTTCCTTCTCCTCTTCCAAGCTGCACTTCTATTCCAAGTAACCTATCTCTTCTCCATTTTTTTTCACTACAGTATATATGGATGGATTTGATAATTGTTTTTGTATTTTCTTGAAAATATATGGATGGATTTGATAATTGTTTTTGTATTTTCTTGAGTATTATGTTGATTTATGATAAAATGATGATGCTTATATAGATTTCTGCATTGAATTACATGTTAATTATGTTGGTAACTTAACTAGTTAGGAAATATGGAAGGCAATCATGATAGAAGTTGGATGTACAATCGTCTAACTGATAAAAGACAACTAACTCAATAATTCTTGGCGGGTTTGAAAGAGTTCATCCAATTTGCTTTGGATATTCTACTAATTCAAGCAAGGCGATCAGTTGTCCGTGTGTCAAATGTAGGTGTTTAAGATTTAAAGATCCTGGCACGGTGAAAATCCATTTATGTAAAAAGGGATTCATGAAAGATTAAGAATGTTGGGAATGTCATGGCGAAGTAAGACAGACACCGAGTGGTTATTACGGGGATAGTAGTCATCGAGACAACCTTAATCAATATGAGCAGTTGGCTATGGATGCTGCGGGACCGTCGATCGGCCAATATTTTGATCCCGTTACTCATGTCGAACCGTCATACATTGGCGAGGAGAACGATACACATACTCAACCACAATACATGAGAGAGAATCCTCATTCGGAAGCCGAAAGGTTCTATAAAATGCTTCAAGAAGCGCAACGTCCGTTATGGGAAGGTTGCGAACACTTTGAAAATAGTGAATATTCATCGCTATCGGCTACCCTGGCAACATTAAGCTTGAAGACTGATCACCATATGAGTGAGAGGAATTACAATGAAATGATGCAGATCATGACTAAGATTGTTCCCAAAGACAGTAATTTGCCGAAGGATTTTTACCAAGCAAAGAAAAAGGTGAAAGAGCTTGGTCATGGATGTGAAAAAATCCATTGCTGTCCCAGAGGATGTATGTTGTATTACAAGGATGATGCTGAGATGACCGATTGCAAATTCTGTGGACATGACAGATACAAAGTTGTGAGGAATGGAAGGAAAACGACGCGTCAAGCATTAAGCAAGATGTGATACTTTCCTCTCGTGCCCAAACTTCAGAGATTGTATGCATGAGAACAAACAGATGCGCATATGAGGTGGCACCGGGAGCATTGCAGGGATGAAAACTTTGTGACGCATCCATCCGATGCCGAAGCTTGGCATAAATTTGACGAGGAAAATTTGTTCTTTGCTATGGATCCCCGTAATGTCCGTCTTGGTTTATGCTCTGATGGGTTCGCTCCTTTCAACAATACGGGGAGGACTTATTCCTGTTGGCCTGTCATTGTGACTCCGTACAACCTCCTACCTTCTATGTGCATGAGAAGAGAGTTTTTGTTTCTGAACGCGTTAATCCCTTGGCCATCCAACCCAAAAAAGAAGATAGATGTGTACCTCAGGCCTTTGATAGACGAGTTGAAGATGTTGTGGACTGAAGGGGTTCTTACGTATGATATATCATTAAGTCAGAATTTCACCATGCGCGCTGCCTTAATGTGGACGATAAATGATTTCCCTGTTGGGAACTACCATATTGGAAAGATCAATTGTTAAGACACAACCTCGATGTCATGCATATTGAGAGGAATGTGTTTTGCAATATTTTGTACACCGTGATCGACACCAAGGGCAAGACGAAGGATACAGTAAATGCAAGACGGGACATAGAAGTGATTTGCAGAAGGCCTGATTTGCATTTGGTGGAGAATGCCACGGGATGGACTTCCAAACCTAAACCAGAAGATGAAGAGTCACGATTGCCATGTTTTTTTTCCAGAGATTGTTGCCGTGGGCTTTCAAAGCACTTCCGAAGCATATATGGTCTATTCTGACAAAATTTTCCATGTTCTTTAGAGAAATTTGTGCTTCTGAACTTAATGTTGAAAAGTTACGCCACTTAGAGTCGAGCATACCAATAACGTTATGCAAGTTAGAGATGGTGTTTCCTCCTAGCATGTTTGACTCAATGGAACATTTGCCTGTTCACTTGGCCTACGAAGCAAAGGTAGGAGGTCCACAACAATATAGGTGGATGTATCCGTTTGAGAGGTAATATATATATTTCTTTCGTGCGGTTATTAATTGACAGACATGGTACTTTAGTTTATAAATACCCTCTCATTGTCCATTGTAGGTTTTTACGCACACTTAAGAACAAGATCAAAAATCCAAGGTACGTCGAAGGATCTATCGCTGAAGCGTTTCTAGTCGAAGAGGCCACTAAGTTTGTGTCATACTATTATCCCCCTGAAATGATATCAAGATGGAGAGGGGTACCTCGCAACGATGATGGCGGAGATACTTGCAATCAAAATTCAATATTTAATTTTCCAGTGCCGAGTAGTGGGAAAACGTTGGAGGTCAACTCAAGAAGAAAGAGATAAGCAAGTAGCGGAGTGGTACATTCTAAACAATTGTGAAGAGGCCGCCCAGTACTTAAAGTAAGATTTCTTTTCTTTTTACTGTTACGGGGAAGTATTGAAGTATTAACTTCATCTTTTTGTTACAGTTACTTCTCTAACTGGGTCCGATCGAAAAATCCTTTGATGTCGGATTCCAAAGTTGAGCAAACCACGAACTGTAAGTTTTCTCAATGGTTTCGATCCTACTTCGTGCAAAATCCATCAGATCGCAATGAAGTTGCGTGTAGTTTATCTTATGGAGCTGCAATAGTTGTTACCCAGTGCAACAAATACGTAATCAATGGGTATCGGTTTTCAACTGTTCAAGCAAACGCAAATACACTATGCTGCAATTACGGTGTATGTTGTCGAGGTGACCAAGTTGACGGGGTCGAGGGAGCCTACTACGAGAAGTTAATCGAGATAATTTAGTTGCATTACCAGTGGGACAATGTGGTGACTCTGTTTAAGTGTGAGTGGTTTGATAACAGTCCGCGTGGGAAAAAAGTGGACAAATATGGTAATGTTGAGATCCACTGGACAAGGAGATATACGGTTGGTTATGACCCATTCATCCTTGCTCAACAGGCGGAACAATTTTACTATACCTTATACCCCACATCCCGTCAAGGGAGGAGGGGAGTTATCAAAACCAAAGCACGACATATTATACCCAACTCGAAAGAGTCAGAAACAAATGACGATATGCCTGAACCATTCCAGGCTCATGTGGAACATGTACTGCCCCTAAACATTGCTGACGACGATGTACCAAGCAATCTGTTTAATTCGGCTGCGGAGTTAGAGTTGATTCCTATCCAAATTGACGATGAACAATCGGACGATGAGGCGGAAGTGATTTACTCTGATAGTGAATCTGAGTTTGACGATTATGAGACTCCAGAGGAAGGCGTGCAAGCAGATGACGAAGAACAAGAATCGTCCGGTTGATGTGTGTTAGTTCTTTTTTATGACGATCTAATTATACTACATACTCCATCATATACTTCGCTACTGTCATATTTAGTAAATATCTTATATATATATATATATATATTTTGAAAAAATGTTTATAAGTGTTCAGAGATGGAGCATCAAGGAGGACGTTCCGGTAGTGGACGTAGTAGTGGTCGAGACCGACCCCGTCCTATCAGAGGGGGTAGGGCGACGTCATCTGGTGCCTCTGTAGGCAGAGGGCTCGGCGCTTCCCTAGAGGTTCCGCTATTTGAGATGTCATCTTCACCGTTGGTTTATATGTCATCGTCACCATCTCTTTATATGTCATCGTCGCCATCTACTACTGACTCTTTCATGGGTGGTAAAGGTGGGCCAGGACCTTCCCATAGTCCACAGCAAGGAGTAGAGCAGGTTTACTTTACCATTTCTAATTGATTTACATATGTTTAGTTTTCTAAAACCATCTATGTAGAAGCATCTTCAATAGTTAACATTCCTTCCTTTAGCACAATGCGTCGCCTCAAAGCCAGGTCGGGGAAGGAGGTAGTTCTTTCGAGGAACCAATCTGGGGATCGGTAGATCCTGCAAATGGAAAGATTTGGATGTGTCCTGTTGGCACCACTGAGTAAGTCATGTAAAGTTAGCAATAATAATGTTATGATTTTCTACCTTTAGTTTCTATGCTAATATTTCCATCATATCCTCTGTGTTCAGATTTCTACCAAATAATGAGGTAAATAGTATCATCTCAAACCAAATATTTCGTAACTTCAATCTGCCTTACGGCACTTGGTCAGAGATTCCTCAAGATCATCGGGATACTTGGTTCAATGAGTTCTTGGTAAGTTATGTGTTTTAATTTATGGTTATTAATTTCTTATCCAAATGTAAAATGATTAAGTACTTTTAAAATTTGGACCACTGATTGTTTGTCATTGATTTTCAGCGTAAGTTTAATACGATGCCTAAACATCATGAAGACCTTAAAAAAGCTTATAACTACAGGGCTGGCCGGTGGTTGACTAAGAAGTTCTTTAAATTTAGAAGAGGTAGAGGCGGCAAGATTGGATTCAACTTGAGATTGCTGACCAATTACTTCAACATTGGGCGTCCGATGAGAAATTTCAAAATAAAAGTCAGAAAAATAAGCAAAACAGGGCCAAAATGGAAGGACCTTCCTATGCTGGCGGCTGCATTTCAATGAGTGAGCATAAACGAAAAATTGTGAGTTCACGTTATTTTGTATTTAAGTATTTAATATTTTGTTCTTTGAAACAATTAATTAACGGTCATCATTTGTGTTTGCAAGCACTGTCTGAGGATGTTGCTCCAGAAGATGTTGACAGGATTGCCTTTGAGCGTACCCATTCCCAGCAGTCTGAAGGGAGTGAGCCAGTCTATTCATTCAGGCTACAGGTGGAATGAACAACAAAGGTAGAATCTTCGGGTACGATGCCTCTGCCAGCCGATTTAAGCAAACGAAGCGCTCCTCATCCGACCATGAAGGTGTTTCTGTAGGTAAACGTAATACATTTGATATTGATTGTTACATTTTCATTCCCTATTCAATTTGAATAAAGTACAAAAAATAAACGTAGTTCCTATTTTTTTTGCAGATGAGATGAAGAAGATGAATGCGTTGGTCCAGGCGCAGGCAGAGGAGCTGCATGAGACACGCGAGATGGTAAGGTAGATGCAGTTGTTACACCCCTACCGGCCTCGCCCTTTCGGGTGGCGGGTTAGAGGGATCCTTTTTACTTATTACCTTTCCTTTGGTAATTAGTCTCCTTTGAACTTACATCAGAGCGTGCGCGGCAGAGCATATGATCGGTTTGGACAACTTACAATGTAATGGTAAAGGTACAATAATCCTGGTAAAGTCCCCATAGGGTTAAGGGTACAATTGTCCAAAATAAATATTGAACAGTAAAATACAATCATCCCAAAATACATACAAAACATGATAGGGCATTCCCTATCTCTTCAGTCTTCCACACCATGCCCTTTCTTCCTTGTTCCTGAACAGCCCAACAACTAATACCTGTTTTCTTTGAAACCAGTCTGGAGTTCAAAGATGAACCCCAGAGTAACTGTTAGACTCATATACAATATGTATACAATGCATGCAATGCAAATCACAATCAGGAAGTAACAATAAACCTGCCTCTGGCACAACAAACTGACATGTAGCAACTCCGTAGGACCGCCTGGTCAAGACAAGTCCCTCGGAAACAGCGCGCTCAGGGGCCTCAGTGGTAAGGGTGGCCAAACCCTAACCACCTACCCCTCCTGAGGCCTCAATAGCAACCTATGAACACACAATCACATAGGCCCTACCTACCTCACATATCTCGGTACTGCAACAACACCCTAAGGACACACATTCCAATAGGCACCGCAGCCCGATCCTACATGCCCTCGGTACTGTAGCAGAAAACCTAAGGACACATGGTCCAATAGGTACTACAGCCCGATCTCGGTACTGTAGCAGAGGCACTACAGCCCGATGTCCTTCATCATGATAAAACACACATGCAAAAGCAACATAGAGTATGCAAGTCGACAGTTACTCCCTGGCACGCCTTGCAAAATAATGAACTCTTCCCCTTGATATTGGAGATACGTCCCACACACGTGCTACCATCCTAGATACATCAAAACATTATACTTTCAATCACATATTCAAACTTTGCTGCAAGTTTCATGCATTTCGCCTACCACCAGGATTTCCCAAAAACGCTGACCCAACTTTTCCGATTTATAATAAATTATAGAAAAATCATATTGATACGAAATCAGTGGCCTTAGAACCCTTACGATGTCTAGTTTACCATAAAAATAATTCCGAATGTCTTCTGGGTTCATATTATTTTATTATCTGCAAAACCGAGTCGCTGGTCCAAAACAGAGTCCATGCTTTTAGGTCATTTTACATCTTAAATAACTCTCGGTTGGATAATCCAAATAATACAAAATGTTATACCAAAATCATCCCCTGGATGTCTACTTTCATCATATAAAATTTCAGATCCATCAGAGTTCATTTACTATTTTAAATACACAGATTTGTCTTCGCTGCCCAGAAAACACCAGAATCGGTAGATTTACATCGCTTAAGGTTTAGGGCTTTTCGGGTTCGGAAAAGTAACCTTGACTTATCCCCACACAAAATCACGTTCTGGACTCAAAGGAAACCTCAAAATTACCAAAATCCTACTGCATCTCCACGAAAAACACTATAGAGCAGAAGCAAGAACTTCAAGTTTGTCGGTGAGATGCTTACCTTGGAATTTCGGTTGCGTATGACTTCTTCTTCTTCTGGAACCACCATCTTCAGCTGGGCACCTTTCTCCAGCACCTTGAGCACGTCCTTGGGCATGGAAAAATGAGGGGAGGAGGTGTCCTTATATAGACTCCAAGGGTGGGGCCCTTATCCAACTTGATTACGATCCAACGGTCGGGAAAATTCTTCGGATTTAATTATAATTCCTTTACTTGATTCTCAAGGGTTCTAGAGGGTTCTTGGCTCAAAAATGGTTCCTCCCATCTGCCCCTATGGTGAAATTCCAGAGTTGCCCCTGATAGTGGTTTTTAGTATTACTAGGTGTAGGTTTTGGCCCAGGGGTAAAACGGTCATTTTGCACTGCACTTCTTCCAACTAGTGGGACCCACGTGATCTTCCCTAGGATGTGCTATAATTACCCTTTTAGAGTCATAATTACATGTCATTCTATTGTCACATCAGATTTAAATTATGTGGTCCAGATTATTCCTGAATATTTTATATTTCTCTTTCATCATAATGACATGATGTGACCCTTTTTCTTTTTCTCCAAGACACTTTCTCTCTCTCCTGGCCCACCAGAATTTCGTCCTCTCCCTGTATCTGGGGGTCTGGGCCCGACTCCGGGAAGTCCTAACCGGTCCCGCTCGGCTACCTTTTGCCTGTCACACTTTTCCTAGTAACTCGTGCTACTTAGTTGGACTTGTGTGGGTCGGATCATCAACACCTTCTCTTTCCTCCTCGTTTTCTTCAAAAACGCAGGGAACTCTTACGCATCCAGGAAATATCATCTGCATATTTATTTTAGCACTTTTGCGCTCAGCTATTAGTCCCAAACCTTAGGGCATAGCTAAATGGTGTTCTTACCAACCAATTAACATCATATGAGTGTTTGTGTGCCCTTCTGCACTGTCACTTTAATTCCTATGGTCCTTGAACTCTTGATCCGAATACTCATGCAAACAGGAGTGCAATAATGTCTTAAAATATGTCAAGAGGGTACTTAAAAATCCCCCAAACCAAATGACCAAAGTACCCTTGCAAAATATCCTCTTAACTTGGCTTATTTTGCAAGTTTTGTTGACTTTTCTCTCTCCTCCTTGTCTTGCACGAATTTTAAGCAATTTCTCTTTCTTCATGATGACTTGATTTGACCTCTTACATATGTAATTATGAAGGACACGTGTCATGCTCTTATTGGTCCAACACAAAAGTAGCTTTTTCTCTTGTCATAATGACGGGACACGTGTCATAATTTTATTGGACCAACACAAAAGTATGTCATCATTAGTCATCATGACCTTATTTTATTATAGTTACTTTATCGGTGTCTACTCGGGATTCTGCCTGGGTTTACTCGAGAGTTCTTCACGAATACCAGTGTTTTCTAGAAAACGCAGGGCATACCCGATCGCCCTGAAAAGGCTGTATATTGACTTATACCGGCATATTTTCCCTCAACTAATTGTCCTATACCTTAAGAGATAGTTGGGTGGCATCCTTTCCACCGGATTTACGCCATATAGGTCTTTTGTGCCCCTTTCTCCATTAGCACTTTAATTCCACGACTTATACTTACTAGGTGCACTGACCCGTATGGCCAAGTTACTTAGTCCCAGAGAGGCTTCCTAACTCTCGACATTCTTGGGACTCTTCCCGATCTGGGCTTAATCGTCCCCCTATTCTGCTTATTCCCGGTTCTCGGGGTTCAGAATTCGGGGTATACAGCAGTCGCAGACAGAGGAGCTGCATGAGACACGCGAGATGGTAAGGAAGATGCAGCTTCAACTTATGTCCCTAATGAAAAACAAGGGGCCGGCTTCTGGTGATGGTGACAACGTTGATGGTGGTGATGACAATGCTGATGCTGCTGCTCTTTAGACTACTTTTTAGTACATGTTATTCGGAACAATATTTATATTTTGTTTTCTCTCTATGTAAAACTCCTTATGCTTGATACTTCAGGACTATATATATATATATATTCTTTATGGAACACATTTAGTTCTAATTTTAAAAAATAATAATTCTAAAGAAAATTTATTATTTTTTTTAAAAAATTATTATTATTTTTAAAAAATTATTATTATTTTTAAAAAATTAATATTAATTATTTTTAATAAAAAAAACTTGCGACGGATATTAAAATCCGTCGCAAAAAATTGTGACGGATTTATTAATCCGTCGCAAATTGCGACGGATTATTGAAATCCGTCGTAAGTTTGCGACGGATTTAAAAATCCGTTGCAATTGCGACAAGGATTTTTGCGGCGGACAAAATCCGTCGCAAAATGCGTTTTGCGACGGAAAAGCCTTTTTTTGCAACGGATTTTGTCCGTCGCAAAAGCTGTTTTTTTTTGTAGTGTCTTCACTTTATATTAATGAAGGTTTACTTAAGTATCTCGTTGCATATTTCTTTATCCTTATTCGTCATTTTCACGTCGGTTTTGATCGGGCCAGGGTCTTAAGTAATTAGAGTCCACTAGTACTCTTCTGGTGTAAGGGACCAGGTGTATGAGTAGGGGTTTTAAAGTTAACCACACAACGAGGTTCTGGAGTCGTTTTCCAGTATGTTAACCACAGCAAGGGCAAACTGTCATATGCTCAGCCGTGGTCGAATGGATACACGCTTAAACATTTTGACCTGATCAGGGTCCAGCATGACTATTCGCCTTCTTACCTAGGTGTCAATTTTGATACATCAAAATATTTACAAGGGCTGATGACAGCGGCCTTGTGTAGTTTTAAATACCCGGGCTGGTTGGCCTTGATGTTGATTTATTTCCCATGGAAAGGACTATGATTGGGTCAGGTGACCCTAGTCTTGATCTGATTAGGTAATTAGCAACTCGTTAAGTATTCTTGAAATTGAACTTCGGTTAGGGCAGCGTTTATTAATTTAAGAAATGATTCGCTCTAACGAGCTAACAACTTGAAACGAAAACTTGCATAAATGAAATGACTGAAACCAAACTAGAATGTAAATAATTAAAGTGAAAACTAACTCGGACCGGATGCATCCGTCTTGCGAGGCCGACCATGACTAAGCCTAGCTGTAGTAGATCCTCAACTTGTCGACATTCCATGTCCTCTTGATAGGTTTTCTTGCCAAGGTTTCGAGAACATAGGCTCCTTTGTCGAGCTTCTCCTTAACCCGGTACGGGCCATCCCAATTCACGGCCAGCTTGCCATCCTTGGCGTTTTTGTTGCCGACGTCGGCCCTTCGGAGGACTAGGTCGCCTCGGTCGAACATCCGGGGCCTTACCTTTTGATTGTACTTGGCAGCAATAAGCTGCTTGGCCACCATGTCTTGGCAGTGTGCCGTGGTCCTGACCTTATCCACCAACTCTAGCTCAGTTGCCAGAGCTTTGGAATTTGATCCTTCCCCTTCCTCCAGGATTCTAAGTCTTCTCCATGATGGCTGGCCTATCTCGATTGGAATCATGGCCTCGCATCCGTAAGTCATGCGGAAAGGAGTTTCTTAGGTAGCCGACTGCATTGTCGTTCGGTAACCCCATAGTACGTTATAGATCGAGCTGTTTGATCCAACTGGTGTCGGCGCCCTCCATCTTTTTCCTTAGGCCATCCAGGATTACCTTATTCGCCACCTCGGCTTGACCGTTTGATTGAGGGTGTTCGACAGAGGCGAAGTGGTATGTGACTCCGAGGACACCATCATGTCCTAGAAGTTTCTGTCAGTAAATTGGGTGCCGTTGTCTGTCACGACCTCAGTCGGGACTCTGAAGCGGGAAAAGATGCTTTGTTGGATAAAACGCCGGACCCTAGCCGACGTAATGGTGGCGAGGGGCTCGGCTTCAATCCACTTAGTGAAATAGTCGACCACCACAATTAGCCATCGTAGTTGTCCGAGGGCAGGTTTAAATGGTCCTAGTAGGTCCATGCCCCACTTATAGAATGGCCAAGGGGCCGAGATGTATTCCATGTCGGATGGAGGGGACCAAATGATTTTGGCGTGCCTTTGGCAGCTGTCGCATGCTTTGACGAACTCCCTGGAGTCCGCCTCCATAGTTGGCCAGTAGTAACCGGCCCGCAGCGCCTTTGTTTATAATGCTTTCGCCCCCATGTGTTGTCCATTGATTCCTCCATGGATTTCGTCAAGAACATATATGCTTTCATTAATACCCAAACACCTTAGCATTGGAGTATTTAAGCCTTTTCGGTAGAGTTGATCGTCCACCATCGTGTACACTGTGGCCTCCCGAATGAGTTTTCTGGCATCGGTCGTCTCGAGTGGGAGAATTCCTCGCTCGAGGTAATCTTCAAGTGGTTCCTCCAGTCAGTGGAGGTGGATATGGCCATGATGCAGGCCGGTTCCTCCAGTTTTTGTTGCACTACGGTCATGTGGTTGGCCGTGCCTTTAGTGCTGGCGAGCTTCGAGAGGATATCGGCCCTGACGTTTTCTCCTCTCGGGATGTGCGTGACCGTTACTTCCTCAAAGTCGGCTTGGATTTCCTTGACTTTGTTCAGGTATTTCGCCATGAGATGGCCCTTAGCTTGGTAAGCCCCGTCTACCTGGGCGGCTTGGGCCCCGAGATCCTTGGCCTGTTGGAGCCCAGCCAGGAGTGCCTCGTACTCGGCCTGATTACTTGATGTCGGGAAGTTTAGTTGTAGGGAATGTTCAATTGCAATTCCTTATGGGCTTTCTATGATTATTCCAGCCCACTTCCCTTGGAGTTCGAGGAGCCGTCCACATATACTTTCCAGAGGTCTAAGCCGCCGACATCTTTATTGGTCGGGGTTAGCTCCAGGAGAAAGTTGGCCAACGCTTGTGACTTAGTGGCGTGCCGGGCTTCGTAGGTGATGTCAAACTCAGATAATTCAATGGCCAAACTAATCATCCTGCCAGCCAGGTCGGGTTTATGTAGTACCTGCCGAATCGGTTGACTGGTCCGAACCACGATTTTGTGAGCTTGGAAATACGGGCGAAGTCTTCTCGTCATTGTCAGTATGGCGAAAGCCAATTTCTCCAGCTTCTGGTATCTCAGCTCTGAACTTTGCAGGGCTTTGCTTACAAAGATATGGGTTCCTGACCGTTCTCAGCTTCTCGAACTAGTACCGAGCTCACTGCTTCTTCCCCAACCGAGAGGTAGAGGAACAAAGTCTCCGTTGGCTGAGGTTTTGATAGGACCGGCGGAGTTGCTAAGCATTGTTTGATCCTTTCGAATGCGGCGTCACACTCCGGGTCCCAATCCCTGTTGCTTTCTTTTTTAACAGTTTGAAGAAAGGGAAGGCGTTCTCTGCCAACCTCGGCAAGAACCTGGTTAGCGCGACCAGTCTTCCCGTTAACTGTTGCACTTCTTTCTTGTTTCGGGGCGCTTGCATGTCCAACACGGCCTTACATTTATCCGGGTTGGCCTCGATGCCACGGCTGGTGATAATTGAATATTTAATACACTTCTTTTTATCTCATGATTAATAATTTAGGACTCTTTAGTTAATAAATAATGGCTTTTATACTTATTTGGGCTTTGGGCCTTTGATTAGCTTTTAGCCATTTTTAATTATAAAATTCCAGTTTTACATTGCTTCACTGTTTTTACCATAACTCTTGAACCAGACATCGGATTTGCCTCATATTTCAGATGATTCAGAGAGCTACAATTGTTATGAAGACAGGAAGAGCAAATTCGGACAAGAGGGCAGTCAATTTTGGAGCCGAAGTCAGATGTACAATTCTGGATTTTATTTGGGCTCGAATTTTGTAATTTAAAACTCACTTTTATTTTATTTTAGTGTTGGGCTGAACCATTAGTCCCAATTCGTTTTTAGGTTATCTTTAAGTGAGGCAGCCGCCACACAAACATTCATTCATTCGCGCGTTTACACAGTTTTGGATTAATCCACAGAAGTTTTTATTTTCTCTCAAATTTTCTTCGCGTTCTTCGACTTTTCTTCATTTTTTCCAGCCATGCTCGGCTAAACTTCTGTGATTAACCCAACGTTGAGGATTCCATGATTCTTCCAGAGAGCCTATGCTTAATCGATAACGTTACTCGTTTCAGTTTTCATCTTATCGGATCCGATTTCTGAAAATAGTTCGAATATTAGATTTAATATTCGGTTTGGTTCGTCCCAAGGACTGAGTTCGAACTAGGTTAAAGTGTTGCTGTGCGATCGTACAGTGAGACGCCGCTGTTTGGACAAATGCTAGGCGATCGTCTAGTCGAGGGAATTTCTGGACGGATGCAGAGATCTCGGTTCGTCCAGAACCAAACGCGAGTTCGTTCATATTTCGCTCAAGGATGGAAGTTTCTGGAATCTAAACGTTGGGTTGATCGTTCTTAATCTGTTTCAGTTTATTAACGTTTATCTATCTGTTTCTACATATTTCGGTTATTTCAATTTATTTCGTTTTAATTTGTTGAATAAAAAAAATCCCCCCATTTTACTGTTTCTGTTTCGCTGTTGTTGTTAATCAAACCTGCTGCAAGTTCGTTGGGGAAACGACCCAGGTTCCCTATTTCTACAAATCATTTTCGAACTTGGTTATTTTGGGAGACAAGGCAAATCTCTTTCCAAAAATGGCGTCGTTGCCGGGGATCGAACCCGGGTCACCCGCGTGACAGGCGTGAATACTCACCACTATTTGCATCGGTCTGATTACTGACAGTGAAGTAGTTTTTTATTTTTTTTATTTTATTTTTATTTTTATTTTTATTTTTATTTTTATTTTTATTTTTATTTATTTATATTTAATTATTTATTTTTATTTTTATTTTTAAATTTTTTTTAATTATTTTATTATTTTTATTTTATTTTATTTCTTTTTTATTTTATTTTTTTTATTTGTCCCAGAATAGTCTAGGAGTTGCCCTGTCCAAGTCCCAAAAATTTTAAAAATCATTTGATAGTTTATAGGACTTGTTTTGGACTTGTTTCTGACCATTATGATTGTGTCTATTCTGTTGATCTTTCTGATTGTGTTTCTGATAGTATTTCTGATAGTCTTGTGGTTTTCACTGATTCTAGTAGCAATTTTGCTAACTCAGACGTTATGGCAGGAAGACAGGCAGATTATGCTACTTTAAAGGAATTGGGCGCACCTGATGTTAATTATCAACCTTTGTGCATCCAATATCCTGACCTTGCTGCTAACTTTGAGCTTAAATCTGGTCTAATACACTTGCTGCCTAAGTTTCATGGTCTTGCAGGTGAGTGCCCCATTAAGCATTTGAAGGAATTCCATGTGGTGTGCAGCACAAAGAAACCACATGCCATTGATGAGAATCATATCAAGCTGAGAGCTTTTCCTTTCTCATTGGACGGTGGAGCCAAGGATTGCTTGTTGTACCTTCAGCCCTCATCTATTGGGAGCTGGACTGATATTCAGAGGTTATTTCTAGATAAATATTTCTCTTCCTCAAGAGCAACTGCGATCAAGAAGGAAATTGGTAACATTAAACAGGTCATTGGGGAGACTATGCATGAGTATTGGGAGAGGTTCAAAAGGTTATGTGCAAGCTGTCTGCACTCCTGAGCAAAATTAAAAGAAAAAAACTAAAAGAAAAAACTTATTCTCTCTAACAATTGCCAGATTTTAAAAATTGAATAAAGGTCACAAGGCTTCTCAAGATCAACCAATCAAGACTGAATTTCTTTCATTTCAAATTACAAACCCTAGCAATCTCAATCAATGATGCTAATCACACTAGATGGTCTCTCAAGGGATGCCCTCAATCAATCTCTCAAGTGTATAGGGTTAATAAGTGTATCGCTCAAATTCTACTCAAGAAAATAGTCCTACCATAGGCTTGCTCAATTTCTATTTCTCCACTATTTATAACACATGCATGCAAAAATCAAGAGAGCTTGTTATTGAAGGTTGTAATGGGGCTAGGGTAAAGGTGTGAATAAGTATGGATATGATAGGCTAAGCACCCAAGAAATTCAAAGAACATCAGTTAATAATAGTAAATCACCTCAATATCATTTCTTTTTATTTCTCCTTCTTTACATTGCTTCCTCTCTCTCTCTTTCCTTCTTTTATTTTCTTTTCTTTCTTTCTTTTTTTTTTCTTTTCTTTCATTCTTTCTTTTCTTTTCTTTTTTTTTTTTTTTACAATGACCAACATCAAACGAAAATCAATGCCAAACGATGAATGGCACAAAATCAAATATCTCCCCCACACTTAAAATGTTGCACTCCAGAGCAACCCTCACACTTAAACACAAAACCAAGGTGAAACCAATGCTCAATAAATTTTCAAGGTGCGGAATTAAATGGTTTTACGCTTAGGCTTGTAATGTGGTTTAGAAAAGAATGAGTCAAGAAGGCACAAAGGGGCTAGCAAAGGAAATTGAATGTAAGGGGAAAGACTATTTGGCCAAAGTGGGAAAATGAAAGAAAGAAAACAAGCTTCCATCATACTTATGCACGCAAGTGAAAAATGTAGCTTCAAAAAGAAAAGGAGCAAGTTCTAGAGAACACAATTAATGAGCAGATGCACACATGAGAGAAAGAATGGTAAAAGATGAATTCCATTCATGCATGCTCAAAATCTCACAAAGGTCAATACCAAATCATGCAACCAGCATCCCAAAATTAACTACCAAGAAATATAATCCAAGAGTCCAGAAATTCAGCCCAAATAGAATGATCCATCAAAACCAAAATGTCCAAGTTCACAACGGCGCCATTTGATGAGGACCTTTTGTCATTAGCCTTGGGGTCCACAATCAATAATTAACCAAGGATTGCGTATAGGCAAACCTAGGATCGTTCTCTCTTTTCGAGGAGCCTTTTATTGAATCCTAAGTGATCTAATTGTCATGCAAGTGAAATGAAAACAAGGGGGATCGAGTTTTTGATTTTTTAAATTAATAAACTAAAATAGAAATGTAATTTAAATGAAGCAAAGATAAAATAGAAAATAAGAAAATGAGATTAAATAGATAAACAAACGATTAACCCAGAATTGGGATTCCATAACCTTCATCTGGCAAAAACATAATAATCGAATTTGTGATTGATTCTGGACAAACCGAAATCTCTGCATTTATCCAAAAACTCCCTCGACTAGACGATCGCCTAGCATTTGATCGAACACGTGGCGAGCTCGTTGTGCGATCGCACAATGCTCTCTGTAACCCGGTCCGACTTATGTCCTTGGGATATCAATCTAGGTATTAAATCTAATACTCATTCCGCAATTATAATCGGATCCGATTAAAATAAACAAAAACAAATTACGTTATCGATTGAAGTGCTGGCCCTCTGGATTCACAGAATCCTCAATCCATGGGTCAACCACAAAAGCTTAGCCAAGCATGGCTAGGAATAACACAGAAGAAAAGATGAAGAAGAATATATAATATTGAGAATATTGAGAATGTCTCTGTAGCCACCATCTAATCCTCCTTATACAGGAGAGATGACTAAACAAAAATAGGAAACCCCTAATAATAGGAAACCTCTAACAAATAAGAAATCTCTAAAAAAATAGGAAACCTCTAACAAATAGGAAACCTCTAATAAATAAGAAATCTCTAAAGATTGGTCTTTTATTACAAAATTCGGGCAAAATAAAAATCCAGAAAAATGCATCTGTCTTTAGCTCCAATTTCGTCCATCTTCTTGTCCGAATCAGTCTTCCAAGTCTTCATAGCAATTGTAGATCTCTGAATCATCTAAAAAAAAGAAACAAGAATCAGGCTAATCGGATATCTAGATCAAAAGTTATGGCGAAAATACTAAATCATTGTAAATGTGGAATTTAATCATAATAAATGAGTTCAATCCAATTAAAAGCTCAAAGGCCAATTAAGTAACAAAATCCATGATTTATCAATCAAACATTCCTAAATTTATTCACCAAGAGATACAAATAAGTGTAATAATATTCAATCATCACTGTCCACACCATCAGATAAATGAAAAAGACTTGATTAACAGTTTCTATGATGGTCTGCTACCAGTAGACAAAGGGTTGGTGGATGCTTCTAGCGGTGGGGCTATGAGTAACAAGACACCTGAAGAGGCTCGGGACTTGATGTCCATTATGGCGGATAACTCTCAGCAGTTTGGCACCAGGGCCAATAGTACCCCTGTTTACCATATTCAAGCAGCACCCTTAATCCAGCATGATTCTCAGAGATTAGAGACTAGACTTGATGATCTGACTTCCCTTGTGAGGCACCCATATCATTCTACGATTCTTGCCCTACCTTGCACTTGCATGATCCTACTTACCAAGACCGGTCGGTAGCTTCGGTGGGTGTTTTTCCGGGAAGCCACAATACCAGCAGGATAATGCCTTCTCCAATACTTATAATCTGGTTGGAGAAATCACCCCAACTTTCGCTGGAATCAAAATCGAACCGAGTAACCGGTATCAACGAGTGCAGGAATTACCAGTAGAGACAGTATAGACCACAAACTTTCCAGCAGCAGTCTGCACCTCCTTTGCCTTTACCAGCACCACCCCTCAACCAGCCATATGTGCACCTCCACAGGCGGCACAACAGCAGGCTAGTAGTGGTGGTAGTGGTTCCTCACTTGAAGATATGGTGAAGCAACTTGTCTCAGCCAATATGCAGTTCCAACAGCGTCGAAACTTCCATTCATGATTTGCGAACACAGATGGGGTAGTTGGCAACATCATTGAACCAACTTCAACCTCAGGGATCCAACACTCTTCCTTCACAAACAATTCCTAATCCTAAGGGAATGTGAGTGCTATCTCCCTTCGATCTGGAAAGCAATTGGAGGAACCTCAACCAGCTGCAGATGTGACTCCCATATCAGAAAAAGAGTCAGAAACTGTGAAGATAGACTCTAAACATAAAAAGGCAATGCAGCAAGATGAAGAGGAAGACATCCCCATTCCTCTTCCTTTCCCTCAGAGAGCCTCTCAATCCAAGAAGTTGGTAGAAAAATCACAACGAAAGAAGTCACAAGAGAAGGACATTCTAGAGACCTTTCGGAAGGTTGAGATCAATATTCCTCTCTTGGATGCCATCAAGCAAATTCCAAAATATGCCAAGTTCCTCAAGGAGTTGTGTACCAACAAGAGAGGATTGAAGGGGACTGAAAGAGTAAGCTTGAGCCAGAATGTGTCGGCACTTCTAACACCTATGCCTTAGAAATGCAAAGATCCAGGAATGTTTTCTATCCCTTGTATTATTGGTAATTATAGATTTGATGATTGCATGTTAGATCTAGGTGCTTCAATTAATGTCATGCCTACCTCTATCTATAAATCTATTGGTCTTTGTCCCTTGCGTCATACTGGTGTTGTTGTCCGGTTAGCTAATAGGAGCAATGCTCACCCTTCGGTTTGGTTGAAGACGTATTGGTCAAAGTTAATGAATTGATATTCCCTGCTGATTTCTATGTCTTAGATATGGAGGCTGAGTCTTCTAGTAGTAGATCACCAATCATTTTAGGGAGGCCTTTCATGAAAACAGCTAGGACTAAGATAGATGTGTACTCTGGTACTCTTTCCATGGAGTTTGGTGATATATTTGTGAATTTCAATATCTTTGATGCTATGAAACATCCTAGGGAAGAGCATTCTGTTTTCTACATTGATGTGATTGATGACGTTGTTGATGATGTTATTGCTGATTGGTATGATGATTGTCCAGATTTTTCATCTGTGAATGAATCTGTTGTATGTGATTGTTCTGATTATGAATGGTGCCCTGTTTGCACTGAGATTACTGCATCTGATTTTGACTTGCTTGAGGAATCTGATGTTGATTCTAAATTTGAGCTGCATTCTAATCCTGATGTACACCCTGATGTTCATTCCCTTGACACTATTGATTTTAAAGATACTCCACTTACCCCTAACCATAATGATGCTTTAAATGATGGAAGTAATATCTCCATTGATTGTATTGATATTATTCATGATTTTGACATGCCAATTGAGTTTCATTGATTATATGGGACGAGATACTGCTTGGTGTCATGATTTTATGCAGATACATGGATTGATAACTCCTATCCAAACACCTTCCATACTTGAGCTAAAATGTTATTTACAGATCTTAAAAAGGAAGTTGTTTGCTAAACATCAACAAGGGACATTACTAGTGCTTTCATGTGACTTACAACCAGACAAAGAAAAGAAGCCAATTATGCCACTTCATTTGAATCTCCAAGATTTCAATAGTCCGGTCGTACTCCCTCCTTACTCTTTTACTTGCATTACCTATTATTATTGGTTATATTTATCTTTTGCACTAAGGCCAATGCATGATTTAAGTGTGGGGGAGGGATTTTGTTCTTACTTTTGGTTTTTGTTCTTTGTTTTCAAAATGAGAAAAAGAATTTTTTTTTTTTTGCTTTGGTTTTTATTCCTCGTGTTCAAGAAAAGGAAGAAAAATTTTCTTTTGTGAATAATTTCCCTTTTTAAAATAAAAAAAAATAGTTTTTATGAATAACACACTCTCTTTCTATGATTGCTCTATCTCTTATGAACTTGGACATTTTCGTTTTAATGGATCATTCTGTTTAGTCTGCAATTCTTGACTCTTTGATTACATGTCTTGGTAGTTGATTTGATGATGTTGATTGCTTGAGTTGGTATTAACCTTGTGAGGTTTTGGGCCTGCATGAATGGAATTCATCCTTTGCCATTCGTTCTTTCATGTGTGCATCTGCTCCTGAATTGTGTTCTCTAGAACTTGCTCCTTTTCTTTTTGAAACTACATTCTTCACTTACGTGCATAAGTATGATGGAAGCTTGTTTTCTTTCTTTTATTTTCCTACTTTGGCCAAATAGCCTCTCCCTTGCATTATGATTCCTTTGCTAGCCCCTTTGTGCCTTTTGACCCATTCTTTTCCAAGCCACATTTCAAGCCTAAGCGTAAAACCATTTTATTCCGCACCTTGGAAATTTATTGAGCATTGGTTTCACCTTGGTTTTGTGTTTAAGTGTGGGGGTTGCTCAGGAGTGCAACAGTTTAAGTATGGGGGGGAGATACTTGATTTTGTCTTTGTCATTGTGAAAAAAAAGTAGAAAAGAAGAAAAGCTGAAAAGAAAAAAAAATGCATAGAAAGAAAGAAAGGAGATATATAAAAAAAAAGAGAAGAAAAGAAAGGTTAGCCTCTTTTTATATGAGAAAGAAGTTTCCATTCATAAAGAATAATTGTATTAATTAGTGCTCTTTTTAATTTCTTTGGTGCTTAGCCTCTCATTCCATACTTTTACCTACCTTCACCTTAGCCCCATTACAACCTTTAATAACAAGCTCTCTTGATTTGTGCATGCATGTGTTATGAGTAGTGGAGACGTAGAAATTGAGCAAGCTTATGGTAGAACAATTTTCTTGAGTAGAATTTGAGCGATACACTAATTTACCCTATACACTTGAGAGATTAATCTAGAGCATCCTTTGAGAGACCATCTTTTGTGGTTAGCATCATTGATTGAGATTGCCATGATCTGTAATTTGAGATGAAGGGATTTTGGTCTTGAATGATTAGTCTTTTGAAGCTTTGTGTCCCTTGTTTGGTTTTTGCATTGTTAGCAATTGTTAGGAAAAAAAAAGTGTTTCCTTTTAGTCTTTTTATTTGAATTTTGCTCAGGACTGCAAAAAGATAAGTGTGGGGGAATTTGATAATTGAATATTTAATACACTTCTTTTTATCTCATGATTAATAATTTAGGACTCTTTAGTTAATAAATAATGGCTTTTATACTTATTTGGGCTTTGGGCCTTTGATTAGCTTTTAGCCATTTTTAATTATAAAATTCCAGTTTTACATTGCTTCACTGTTTTTACCATAACTCTTGAACCAAACATCGGATTTGCCTCATTTTTGTCTCATATTTCAGATGCTTCAAAGAGCTACAATTGTTATGAAGACAGGAAGAGCAAATTCGGACAAGAGGGCAGTCAATTTTGGAGCCGAAGTCAGATGTACAATTCTGGATTTTATTTGGGCTCGAATTTTGTAATTTAAAACTCACTTTTATTTTATTTTAGTGTTGGGCTGAACCATTAGACCCAATTCGTTTTTAGGTTATCTTTAAGTGAGGCAGCCGCCACACAAACATTCATTCATTCGCGCGTTTACACAGTTTTGGATTAATCCACAGAAGTTTTTATTTTCTCTCAAATTTTCTTCGCGTTCTTCGACTTTTCTTCATTTTTTCCAGCCATGCTCGGCTAAACTTCTGTGATTAACCCAACATTGAGGATTCCATGATTCTTCCAGATAGCCTATGCTTAATCGATAACGTTACTCGTTTCAGTTTTCATCTTATCGGATCCGATTTCTGAAAATAGTTCGAATATTAGATTTAATATTCAGTTTGGTTCGTCCCAAGGACTGAGTTCGAACTAGGTTAAAGTGTTGCTGTGTGATCGTACAGTGAGACGCCGCTTTTTGGACAAATGCTAGGCGATCGTCTAGTCGAGGGAATTTCTGGACGGATGCAGAGATCTCGATTCGTCCAGAACCAAACGCGAGTTCGTTCATATTTCGCTCAAGGATGGAAGTTTCTGGAATCTAAACGTTGGGTTGATCGTTCTTAATCTGTTTCAGTTTATTAACATTTTTCTATCTGTTTCTACATATTTCGGTTATTTCAATTTATTTCGTTTTAATTTGTTGAATCAAAAAAATCCCCCCATTTTACTGTTTCTGTTTCGCTGTTGTTCTTAATCAAACCCGCTGCAAGTTCGTTGGGGAAACGACCCAGGTTCCCTATTTCTACAAATCATTTTCGAACTTGGTTATTTTGGGAGACACGACAAATCTCTTTCCAGCTGGTTAGCAGGAAACCCAGAAACTTTCCGGCCGGAACTCCAAAAGCACATTTGGCAGGGTTTAGCCGGATTCTATATTTCCTCAGTTTGTTGAAGGTCTGCTCAAGGTCTCGTATATGGCTGTCCGGGTCATACAACTTGACGATCATGTCGTCGATGTAGACCTCGATATTATGGCCGATCTGGTCCTCGAACACCTTGTTCATAATCCTCTGGTACGTTGCCACGACGTTTTTTAGGCCGAATGGCATAAAGTTATAACAGTAGTTTCCTTTTTCTGTAATAAAGGTAGTGGCCTCGCGATCGTCCGGGTGCATGGCGATTTGGTTGTACCCCGAGTAGGCATCCATGAAAGACAGCAATTGGAATTCGGATGAATTATCTACGAGTTGTTCGATGTTGGGCATTGGATAGACGTCTTTTGGGCATGCCTTATTCAAATTAGTGTAATCCGTGCATGCCCACTTGCCGTTTGACTTCAAAACCATGACCACGTTGGAAAGCCATGTGGTGTATTGTATCTCTCTAATGAACCCGGCCTCCAACAATTCGTCCACGTTCACATCGAGTGCCACTTGCCTTTCTGGTCCCCTCTTTCTTTTCTTCTGGGTCACTAGCGTTGACTCAGGCTAGATGGCCAATCAGTGGCAACAAAACTCGAGGTCGATCCCCGGTATTTCGGCCGGGCTCCAGGCAAAAACATCTCTGTTTATTGCTAGGAATTCCTCGAGCCTTACCCTCACGTCCGGGGTTAACGTTCTGCCTATCTTCGTGATTTGGTCGGGCCCGTCTCCGACGATGAGATCTTCCAACTCTCCTTCTGGCTCGGGACAGGGGACCTCCGGCTCGTCTCGCAAGTCCAACTCTACCATATTAACCGGATGGCTGCGCCTCCCCCCTTCTCGGCTGTTCGAATCGGGCAGGGTATCTTGAGGCTTGGAAGGGAGTAGTACTGCTTCTTCGCTTTCCTTGATCGTCTCAAAGTAGCATTGACGGGATTCCTTTTGGTCGCCCTTGTTGGTGAGGACTCGGTTGGTGTACCATTTTTATCTTCTGATGTTTGGTGGACACCAGCATATCCCATCTATCAATAGTCGGCCTTCCCAAGATTATATTATAGGGGGAGGGGAACTCGGCCACAATAAATCTTACCCGTTCTTTCTTGAAGCCTTCCTTCGTTCCCAGAGTCAGTCGGAGGTCGATGTACCCCTTGGGAGGGGAGAGCTCTCCATTAAAACCGACGAGGGTTTTCTTGCAGGGCTTCATATCTTCCTTATCGAGATTCATCCGCCGAGCTCCCGGTGTCTATGAATATTCTTTTGACCCGGCAGTTGACTAGGGTTCCCGTGATTACCTGGTCGTCCTGATGGCCGGGTACCACGTCCTTCATATCTTCCTTGGTGAAAAGGAACTGAGGTCGTTCCGATTTATTCGTCGTATCCGGATCTTCCTTGAATTTAGGGCGATCCCTTACTGAGAGGACCTCCTTCGAGTATTTCCTTCGCTGGCTTGCTGTGTCACCGCCTCCACCAAAGGCTCCATTGATCACGTTGCAATTGAACTCGGCCTCGGGAAATTCATCTTCCTCGAAACCCGGCTTCTGCCATTTTTCATCTTTCTTCCTCTCGGGGGCCGGGTTGTCCTGTCGGTCGCCCTGTTTTCGCTTATCTCTTTTTCGCCCTTGAGTTTTGATCACGTACTGGCGTAAATTTCCCTCTCTGACAAATTTCTCGATGGCGTCGCGGAGTTCATAGCACTGGTCTGTGGTATGCCCTGGACTATCGTGAAAAGTGCAGAAGCGGGTCTGGTCCGTATTGGCTCGTTTTCTGAGAGGCCAAGGTCTCTCAATCTTTTGCATTTTGGTCGATGACACCTCCTTCCATAGCTGGGAGCGGGAGATGTTCAAAGGGGTGTATTTATCGTACTTACCCTTCAACTCCAGCTTGGTATTGGGTGGCTTACTGTCCGAGCTCTTTCCACGACGATCTTGCTTGCGGCCATCAGACTGGTTTTTGTCCCGTGGTGGCGTTTTTCTATCTGGATCTCTCCGGGGGCGTTTGCTAGGCGCATTTGCTCTATGTCTAGGTATTTCTTCAACCGCGTTATGAACTCGCTCAAAGACTTGGCCGGTTGTTTGAAGAATGACTTGAAGAGCCGAGACTCACTATCGAGACCGGAGGCCAGTAAGTGCATGTGCACCTCTTCTGTTAGTCCGCGTACTTGTAAGGCGGCGTCCCTGAATCGATCCAAATTACTCTGAAGTGTCTCCCCAGGCCGCTGCTTAATTTGGTCTAGGATATATTGGGATTTCAGTTGTTTCTTGCTGGTAGCAAAATTCAACTCAAAGGCCTCCGACAGCTGGGCGAAGGTATGGATGGACTTGAGCGGCAAGGTATAGAACCATCTTAAGGCTGCCCTTTGAGGGTGGCCGCGAATAAACGAGTGATGACGGGCTCTTTGAGTCTTCGTACATACATAGTGACCTCGAAGTCCTCGACGTGGATTGTCGAGTCTTGGGTCCCGTCGTACTTGGTGAGTTCGGTCAGGTCGAAATTGTCTGGGTAAGGAGCGTTAAAGATGGCGTCTGAGAAGTAGGTGGTATTCTCCTCCCCGACTTAACTTCTCCGAGGAGCCACAGTTGGGGGACGTCGGGGTGGTTTGACCACTCGGTTCTCGCCCTCTTGGTCCGATTTTCGGCCACGGTATACCGGGCTTCTGTCTCGGGCGCTCTTTGACCTGGTCTTGTCCTGCCAATCGTAATTGGCTCCCCGCTCTCGGGCCCTTCCTTGGTTCCTGTCACCCCGGTCTCTTCTGGACGCCGAGGACTCCCTTGTGATGGTCTCGTCGGTCCAGGAATCCTTTCTCGTAGAACCCCTTGACGCAGATTCTCTCCGCCTGAATAATTCCTCCAATCGCTGGAAGTGCAGGGAGGATCGATGCTCCGAGGTCTCTATGCGTCTCAGGAGAGACCCAAGGGTGACCTGCATACGTCGGATTTCAGGGTGTTTGATACTGAAAGTTTTCGGGATGGCATCCTGGTGTCTTTGTCGGTCGTCTACCCGTCTGGAATCTTGAGTTGCCGAGAACTCCATTTCTGATGGTTCGTCGACTCGGTAACCGTTGCGAAGGGCGGAATTGACTGGTTCTTTGTGCCTCGGTGACGAGGGTTGGTCTTCCTTAGCATCCGCGTTATCGTGGACGGGGTTGATTGCTTCCTCGGCATGTTGGTCATGCTGCGACGGTGGGTCGGGCAGCGGTCTAGTCTCCAACTGCCTGTGGCTCGTGCTTCCTGTAGTCCTCATTGGTGGTAGGAATCGAAATTTATGGTTCCCACGGTCGATGCCACTATTCTGGTGTAGAACTCAGATGTCCAGCCGAGTGAGTGGGCTGGTGCTTTGATGTGGGATCAAAGGTCTCTTCCTGGGTGCTTATGAGGAAAGCACACAGTCGAAGGTGGGATCACTGTATACAGCCAGGCTCTTCACCAAGGGAGTGGGGTGTGTGCACAGTGTGACGGTAGGTAAATAGTTCAGGGTTAGAACGTGTGTACCTTAGGTCTCTATTTCAGTATTTATAGAGCACAGCTGGACCTGCCTGGCGTGATATCCGGCCCATGATCCGAACTGCATTATCATGTGCGGTGGTGCTCCTATAATACCGGGGTAGTTGAGATCCTCCTGGTTAGTAGGTGCGACTGGGTACATCACACCTATTCGTTGTTGGGCTCTGCCGCTATTGGGCCTTATATAGGTCCGTAACAAAAACTATACACTTGTAAACTATTCACATTAAATTTTATGAGTATAATTTATTTATTATTTATTATTTATTATTATATTAATAATTTTATAAAATAATTCATAACCATAAAAACTTAATCTAATGATGAAGACATTAAGTAGAGAAGAGGAATTGGAGAGAGGGTTAGTGGAAACACTCTTATACCGAGTTTTAGTGTGTATGTATCAAAAGAATTTCAACAATTCTGAAAGATAAAGGAAGTTGTAGGGTGGAAAAAGGTCTAGTTAGGTTAGACTTTGGCCAAATAGGTCTAAAATAGAAGCATAAAATCTGAGCTTGATCTTGAGAATGCACACTTTTTTTAGACTCAGACCCAAACCATCAAAAAGCTTACCAATGCCCGAGGCCTTTTGATAAGGCATACTTGCATATAAGCCTTTAAAAAGGGCCTCATATTTCAATTTTAAAGGTCATAAGTAGGCTTTAAGCTTGCTAAAGCCTACATTAAATTAGCCTAACATATTTCTACCCCTACATAAATTTAAATTAAGTCTCAAATTAAATTACAATTTTATATATATATATATATATATTATTTTTTTAATTAGAACAAAATATAATAACAAGCCAAGCCTGCATGCTTGTAGGCTAGGTCTCTTAAAAAAAGTCTGGCATATTTAATCAAGTAGGCATTTAAATAGACCTAAAGCCTAACCTATTTATTAAACATGTCAGGCCTCATCAGGCTCTAGCTAGGCCATAGGCCTTTGTTAAATGCCTGATGGTTTATATATTTCCACTCCTAATCGTAGTGTATATATCCTAAAATGTGAAATTGGGCTAATAAAAGCATGGTTCCTACCTATGAGAAGCCTCTCCTGAGTTATTTATATTATTTGTTGTTATATTCCTCTTTTTTCCTATAAGAAGAATTTGTTTAATTATGGAGAGCTGTAGATGTATGTTTTCACGTGTGTGGTGGAATAGCTCTTAAAAATAGTGTATTATACGCAACCCAAACCACATATATATTTACATTTTTTTCAACAATCCTATGAGTTATAGACCAAAACACCAATCAATCGCAGCCGTAATTATTGTTCTCCTTATAAGTGATAGAGCTATCATCAATTAGGGAGGCCCTGAGCATTTTCCTAATTTAATATTTTCTGTTTTGAAAAAAAAAAATGATATAATGAGTCACATTACTACAACTTATAGTTTTGAATGCCAATTGTGAGCATCAGGAAAAATTTTCAAGACAAAACTATCCTTGAACACATTTTATTTATTTAAAGGGATAAGGGTCTTAAATGCCATGGAAGTTTTAACCGGAGCACTAGTTGGACGGAAGTGTTTTTTGGATCAAAATTGCCGTGGAAGCTCACAAAAACATAGCAATTTTTCCCCTCCGTTAATTTTGACCGTTAAGTTTAACTGAGTGCACACGTGGCATGCCACCTCATCAATTAAATAAGAATTAAGTACCATTTTTGCCATAGAAGTTTTCGCTGAGGAGCAATTTTGGCCCCGAAATTTTACAAAACGTAGCAATTTTGCCCTTCCATCCCCAATATTAAATTTGACTATTAAATCAGTCAAAGAACACACATGTCATGCCTTGAAAAGGTCGAACTTGGAGTTAGAGAGGGAGATCCTTGAAATGTTGTGCTCAAGGTGGCCAAAATTTGTGAAGTCGAACTGGTCAATGGGACTGAAAGGTATGTCGCAAAACTCAGATGAAGCATTACTTATGATCTAAGCGAATGAAACGCAAAATGAGAAATGAATTGTCCTAAAAATTGGTTCAGTAAGACAAATCAATAGTGATAGTATTTACCTTTGTATAGATTGATCTAGGCCACCCACCCTATCCCACAAGGTAAATCTATACTGCTCCTAAAAATTCTAGCGATTTTAAGTAATGCTTATTAAACCAATATTTGAGACAATTCATTATTGATTTGTCCCAAATATTGGTTTGATCTCGACAAATGATTTCTCATTTTGTGTTTCATTTGCTTAGATCATAAGTGATACTTCCTCTGGGTTTTGCGACAGACCTTTCAGTCCCTTTGACCAATTTGACTTCACAAATTTCGACCGCCTTGAGCTCAACATTTCAACGATCTCCCTCTCTGACTCCAAGTTCGACCCTTTCAAGGCATGACATGTGTGTTCTTTGACTGATTTCATAGTCAAATTTAATATTGGGGACAGAAGGGAAAAATTGCTACGTTTTGTAAACTTCCGGGGCAAAATTGCTCCTTAGCGAAAACTTACGTGGCAAAAATGATACTTAACTCTTATTTGATTGATGAGGTGGTATGCCACGTGTGATGAGGTAACATGTCATGTGTGCACTCTGTTAAACTTAGCGGTCAAAATTAACGGAGGGGCAAAATTACTACGTTTTGTGAACTTTCATGGCAATTTTGGTCCAAAAAAACTTCCGTCCACCCAGTACTCCTCAGCGAAACTTTCCATGGCATTTAAGACCCTTATCCCTTTATTTAAAATATGTTTGAATTTTGAATTTCAGAAAGTCGAAAATTTGGATAGCATTAAGAGAAACTTGTTGTTCATTTATTTGTATTTGCAATTCAAATTAGGGTTAGGGTGCAGTTTGATCAACCAAGTGTTACACTAGGAGCACCAGGTACAAAAATGTTTTGAAGGTATCAAAAATACAAATGAACAATTGAAAGGGAGCAAAAATACCAATGAATAAATAAATTCTGATAAAAGTAACACAATCCCCATTTTGTTCTATTTGCTGAAGTTTTAAATTCTTCATTGATATTTTTGCTCTCTTTCAATTGTTCATTGATATTTTTGATACCGTCAAAACATTTTTGTGCCTGATGCTCCTAGCGTAACATTTGGTTGGTTAATCTGCACCTTATTCAAATTATAATTGGGACATGTAAAATAATACATCAACAATAAAAATATCCTAGATATTTTCATAACACCATAATAAACAAGCCCCAATTGACCCCATTATTTAAGCCTTATTCATCAATGATAGCCTAAAAAATTTGCTTGAAATTCTAGTATCATAAGAAAGATCTTATTTACTTCAACAGGAAAACTGAGATAATTCGATGAAAATATAAGGACTAAATGTTAAAAGAAACATTATACTAAAAAAAAATTCAAATTAAAAAAATTAATGACATATTATTAAAACTAAATAATATATCCTTTGAAATTTCAAAAAAAAAAATTATAATCTTAATGTTAATTAAGGTTTCAACATTTTTTATGTTTGGAAATTACAACTAATATTTTAATTTTTTAAAATGAAAAATTAATTTCAGTTTTAGATTAAATTACAAGATTTTATTTTCAACATCAAACAAATCTTAATGCTACCAACATCTTATGCATTGGGTTAATTATATACGTATAACTCATGTTTTTTTATAGCAGAAAGAACGAGAAAGAAACCAACAAAACACAAGCGACAAGAAGAAAATGAGAGAAAACAGAGTCCACAACTTCTTCATCAAATCCCAAATCACTATCCTTTCTTACGCATATAACAATATCAATAATTAAAAATGAGTAACGTAAAATAATGAGTAAATACCCTTTTTGGTCCCTGGGAAAAACACTGATGCCCTTTTTGGTCCCTGAAAAAAAATAAGTCACTTTTAGTCCCTAAAATGGAAAAATAAGGTCCCTTTTAGTCCTTTTGATCATTTTTTTGCACATTTTAATCCTCAGAAATTCCCAAAAAGGTCCTTTTTAGTCCCTAAAAAGGACCAAAATGACATTTCTTTTACTCAGGGACGAAAAAGGGTCAAATGTGTTTTTCCAGTGACCAAAAAGGGTATTTACTCTAAAATAATTAAACAAAATATATATATATCTCTCTCGCTCTCTCTCTCTCAATTATTAACATACTCAAGTAAAAAAAAAATATATTTATACGTTTGAAAATATCTTGTATTACCCCATCATTTGTCATCAAATTAAGAGGGATCAATGTATTTATTCTCCTTTGGATTGATTTTTTTTCATCATTTTTAAATCTAGATATATTTTGTAATAAAAAAATCTAGATATATTCATTCCCATAAAAATGTTGAAGAAAAGTGATTGCACAATTTAGTTAGAAGACCAAAATATATCAATATAAAATTTCGAGTAAGATACTCTAACCACCCTTCTATTTTTGATTTAATTATATAAACATCCCATCTATTTTGAAAACATACATTTTGGTTCAAACCATCAACTTTGAAAATTCATATTTTTATGTAAAGATATCCAATTGTAGTGATTACAAAATATATGTGACCTTTATTAAGTCTAATTTTAGTAAACTAAAAAATAAAAATAAAAAAATCTCCCACCGCTACTTGTACTCACACAAATCCATAAATGCCATTAAATCCTTACTGTCATAAAATCGTCCCAGTTTTAATTGTATAACTTCAAAAATTCATAATTCTTATTGTACTAGTCCAAATGACACCAATAACCTATCCAATTACAACTTGATAGGTCTATTTTTGGATTAAAAAGTTTAATGGCCATTGGACAACATTATTTACCCTAAAACAAAGAACAGTCAGACTGCCATGCAAGAAACCTTAATTGGCAGCGTTATTCTAATTTTTGGATTTCAAATCCATTCTTTCTAAAATCATATCAACAACCTATTCCTACACAATTTTACTCAAGGAATCCATGGAGACCTTGAAAATAGCAAAACCATACCCTTTATTCATGCCCTGTTCTGACCGAAATATTAGGGTTTCAAACAACAATTCACAATTTACTCACTAAACTAGGTTTATATGCTTCCAAAACATCATATAACTACGTGCATATGAAACAAATTAAAACATCATGAAACTCTAAAACCCTATTTGACAAAAAAAATTGGGGCAACAATGGGATTCCTTAAAATTCCACCAATCAACACAATACATACATCAAAATGAAACCTAAGCTCACCTTTTCACTTTCTAGGGCTTGTTCTTGGTTTCTCCAACTTTGGCACTTTGTAGACCACAAACACCTCTTCTCAAGTACGTGACCAAGCTGGGAATGTTGGTTAAATTGTGTTGTCTCTTGACGTTTAAGCAACTTGCTCATGAGGTTGAAAAACAAAAATTGATCTTTATTAAGCTTTATATTGCTCATAAGTTATAACATGTAACTCTTTACAGTGCTTATAAGTTATTCCTAGGTGGTTTTTGAAATAGTTATCATTGCAGAACCCGTAACTATTTACGGTACTCATGAGATATACCCGTAACTCTTTACGGTACTCATGAGATATGCCTGTAACCCTTTACGGTAGTCATGAGATATGCATGTAACCCTTTATGGAACTCATGAGATATACCCATAACTCTTTATGGTGCTCATGAGTTATACCAATAACTCTTTACAGTACTCATGAAAATTAAGATGTGAAAAATTAGAAATCTTTGTTAATCAGTGCGGAACCTGTAACTCTTTAAGGTCCTTATGAGTTATGCCTAGGATATGCTCGTTAAAACAGCTATTGGGGTTTAGGATTACCTTTGATCACTTGAAGACGTCAAAGCATATGATGTCTTCTAACGTTGATCCTTCTCCTTGGATCCTCCTTCTTCTTGGATGCTTTCTAGGCTATGGCAAGGTGGAGGCTTCAAGTGTTTGGGTTTATCTTTCTCAAGATAATGACGACGTCTTGAGGTTTGGTGAGCCGCAATAATGGAAGATGGGATGAAAAAGATTGGGCGACCAAGATTAGGGTTCTTGGTGCAAGAATGGGGGTACTTACCTTTCTTTCTTGAATTAGCGGCACACACACATATGGCGCCTTATACCTTCTTGAAAGATGCCACCACTTAATGAGGTTTTAACCTTAATTAAAGTGCTTATTTGAAAAGCCCAATCAAAGAAAGGTGCCATCCAAGAAGCCTAATCCAAGAGGATTAATCCTATCATGATCTTTGGATTATATCTTTATTCAAGGTTTGTTGCAAGAAGCTATTTGGATCTGTACACACAGCGGAATAAAATTTTTTTACGGATCCCTTAGGCGAATCGTTCAACCGCGTTTAGATCAAAGTTAGATTTTAGAACCATACCTTTGCGAGCTTTCTTGCGTTCCATTCTCGTTTGCGCCTCAAACCTCGTGCGCCGCAGACGTCGTACATGTCGAACGAGGTGGCATCTTTTATCTGTGCTTCTTGATCACGTGGGCTAGCTCCTTCTTGTTCAATCAGACAGGAGCTGACTACGCGTGTCCTCTCCCTCTACTGGTATCCACACGAACGACCTCCAACACTGACGGCAGCATGCTAGCTCCTCAGTATTCTTGCGTCTCTCTCTTTTTCTCTCTAGGGTTTTGTTTTTTTTGTGGCCGTCTAATTCATTCGTATGTTTAATACGACTAGATCATAATCTGTTATAGAGTTTCTAAAACCCTAATAATATGTCGTATTAAAATATTCAAAATTAATCCAATTAATTTCGAATTTTGAATTTGGATTAAATAATATTAATTAAATCTGTCCAACAGATCTAATCTAACTATTTCATCCGAATTAATAGGCCTTCAGATTTAATTTATATTTATAAATTAAATCAAGATATGATATGCTTATATTTAATTTAAAATGAGATCTGATATCTCAGTTCATATTAAATCTGATATGCAATATCTTTATTCGAAAATTAAATCTGAGATACAATATCTCAATTTATTATAGTTATTTGATTTATCAAATAAATTAAATACTATATATAATAATATTATTATCAATAAATAATATCATTATTATTTTCAAATTTAATAATATATATATATATATATATATAGACACACATATCCTAGATTGAATAAGTATTCATTAAATCTTAAACACATTTAAAATTCAATGAATCTGGACACTCTTGCTTGTGTTGGGCTATTCTTACGTGCGACCCTGTAGGCCCACATGAGATTGGCAGCGGGCCAATACTGTACCAGCCCACAAGTCGCAAGCGGCCTCTAGCAAGACATTGCGACTACCTAATTCATATGGGGATCGTTGATGCGATATAACCTATCGTACAACCATGTCACGTCCCCTTTGTCACGCGATAATTTAGTCAAGGATGAGGTATGGATAATGTCAACTTCCTGTTCTTGACCATTACTTTCTCGATTCTTGAGTAGTCTAACAACTAAAATGGAAACTCCTTTCCATCGTAGTATGACCATACATTTCTCAGACTCACTCATCGAGGGGCCCAGTAATATCTCTCTACAAATGTGAGGGACAAATTCCATCTTGACCATTCACATTCCTCTGCATGAAAACCACTGATCCCGATCCTAGCCTTTATCATCACCCGGTAAAAGGTGACTTTTGACTAGGTCAAAGACCAGCGACTCATCATGTAGGAATCCATGATGATCTCAGGTCAAAGGGCGTTGTGATGCGGTTATACATGAGAAAAGCTTATGACTTATTCCATGCAGCTTTCTCATAGTAGGTTGGTCCAACACCTTGTACTCTTACAAGTGCCCATGACTTTGATCCGTATCTCTATACCTCATCAAAGTCATACTGGTCTTATCTCATCTTCGTTCCCGCGTAGATGACCAACCAGGGACATTTAGGATAATCTATTAGATATATCCAGGGATACAATTATCAATGTAAACATTCAAACGAAATGATAACCAAAAGAGAATACTTTAAATTACATAAATGTCTAAAGTACAATGACTTGCCCCTAGGGCATAATTTCCGACAGAAGCCTTATCCATTTTTAAATGGATATAGCTTTGGATAGTTCAAAATGATCCTTAACCACCTAACCTCTCATGGCCCAAGAGGCCTATTGGGTCTTGTAACACATTTGGGCCTTTTAGTAAAGGTCCAAAGGTAGTGCTTAGTTAATTGAGCTTGGAGTCCCACTCCAACCCAATTATGCCTATAGTCTTGACAAAGCCCAATAACAATTATTGGCCCAAAGTTGCTAAATCAAACAATCAAGAACAACCTTAGTGTGTAAAGGATGAGAAAAAGATTTATATGGTTTTGAAGGATGACAAATTAATGGAGCAAAAGTACACATGTGCTTTACCCCCGGGAGCGCCTAGCACCGTATGCTTTTTTCGGGAGCAAAAATACACACGAACTTTCAAAACTGGTGCAAAAATACCATCTCCGTTAAGGTCCATTAGTTTCCATTATGTTTGTGCTGGGGCCCACCATATTAAAAAAATAAAAAAATGTTAATATTTTCTAATTTCCAAAACTACCCCTCTACCCTTGTCATGTTGATCTTCTGCTTCTTCACCTCCACCCACCATTTCCTCCAATTCAGGTTATTCAGAGAGAAATCCAGATGATAAGGCTCAGGCTATTCCTGTTGATCTTCTGCTTCTTCTCTTGGATCCTCATCCACATAGGGGCTCAGGCAGCTAGATGATAAGGCTTTGAGAAAAAAGACCTTCCTTTGAAGCATAGAAATCCAACGGCATCTTTTTCTCTCCAGATCTAGGTTTAAGATTTCGATTTCCATCCAACATTTGGGTTCAATTTCCAGTTTAGGGTTTTCGATTTCAGGTTTAGGGTTTTTGATTTCATCTTCGTCTCTGTTTTTAAACCATGGCACTGAACCGACAACGAGCCCCTGCGTCGTCTTCGTTGAGATACTTGCTTCGATTTGTCGAAGCACAGTACGATTTCATCTGATTCATGTTTTAAAAACAAGTTTTAAATTTGGGTTAACTTTAATATGCGATGAAGGTAATGAGTTTAGTTCATACAACATCTGGGATTGTGATTTTGATTTCTCTCCAAATCTTGGTTTGCAATTTCGATTCTCGTCTAGCATTGTGGCATTGCTGAAACCTCAAGCTGATTTATGCTTTCTTTTCCTAAATATTATTTTCTGTCGTTATTGTTCGTCTAATCCCATTCGAGAGTAAATGAATGATTTCTTCTCACTAATCTCATACAATGGTTTTGCAATCCATTGAATGATTTCTTCTACTTCTTTTGGGTTTCGATTTGTTTGCTATGTTCTAGGAAGGTGTATGATTTAATTGATTGGATGGTTAATAGGGAATAAAGAACGCACAAAAAAAGGAGATGAAAAAGTCTATCAAACTCAACTCTAGGTCCATAATCACTTGCAAAGTCTGAGAGGAGTGGATAACCTTTCTGGGTTGTTGGATTTAGGAAGAGTATCATGGTTTCAGCATCTGGATACCGGAAATGTTGAGGGTATTTTAGTACTTTCAGATGGTAATAACGGAAGTTAGTAAATTTTTAACGGAGATGGTATTTTTGCACCAGTTTTGGAAGTTCGTGTGTATTTTTGCTCCCGAAAAAAGCATATGGTGTTGGGCACTCCCAGGAGTAAAGCACATGTGTATTTTTGCTCCTTTACCCTTTAATGTTTGCTAAAAAAATAGATGTAGATAAAAAAGCTTACGTCACTCACATAGACATCCTCTAAAATTTTCATAGAAAGTTAAAAGAAAAACAGATGTTAAAAGTGTTTTTAGTAGTAGTAGGATGTTCACTAAAACCCGTGAAACATATTGCCAACTATATTACGATTCATATAATGAACAGTTAAGTATTTGACACTAGTTTTGGTTATTAGTAGGGTGTATATTTGGCGATTGTTGGTGATTAACCATAAAATAGACACACACACACAAAACAAACAAACACGAACACACACTTAATGATTGTTTGAAAATGTTGTGATATATATGTCAATATATGTCAGTTAATAGCTAATAACCATGAAGTACTGTGGATATATATATATATAAACAATGGGGTTCATTTTTTATTAGACCCCATGCATATTATGTTGGGATCCGTACACGCAGCGGAGTAAAAAAAATTACGGATCCCTTAGGCGGATCGCTCAACGGCGTTTAAATCAAGGTTTAGGGTTTCCGAATCGTACCTTTGCAGAACAATTTGAACTGGTGGGCTACCTTCTCGATCGCCGGCCGACTCTTTAGAATCGCCTTCCTCTACCGGTATCCACACGAACGGCCTCCAACACTGACGGCAGCGTGCTAGCGCCTCAGTATTCTTGCGTCTCTCTCTTTTTCTTTCTAGGGTTTTTCGCAGCTTTTCTAATACGCTCGACAAAATGTCCCGTAGGTTTTTTCTAAACCTAGTAGGCGTATTTTATTCAAAACCAATTTTTGAATTTGGATTAAAAAATATATTAATTAAATCTATCTGATAAATCTAATCTAATCTATTTATTTAATCCAAAATTAAAAGCCTTTAGATTTAATTTATATTTATAAATTAAATCAAGATATGATATCATTATATTTAAAATGAGATCCGATATCTCAGTTCAAATTAAATCTGATATGCAATATCTTTATTCGAAAATTAATCGAGATACAATATCTCAATTTATTATAGTTATTTAATTTATCAAATAAATTAAATACTATATATAATAATATTATTATCAATAAATAATATCATTATTATTTTCGAATTTAATATATATTAAATCAAGATATGATATCATTACATTTAATTTAAAATGAGATCCGATATCTCAGTTCAAATTAAATCTGATATGCAATATCTTTATTCGAAAATTAAATCTGAGATACAATATCTCAATTTATTATAGTTATTTAATTTATCAAATAAATTAAATACTATATATATAATAATATTATTGTCAATAAATAATATCATTATTATTTTCGAATTTAATATATTTATATATGCATATATATATATATATATATATATATATATATATATACACACACACATCCTAGATTAAATAAGTATTCATTAAATCTTAAACACATTTAAGATTCAATGAATCTGACGCTCTTGCTCGTGTTGGGCCATTCTTGTGTGCGACCCTGTAGGCCCACATGAGATTGGCAGTGGGCCAATACTGTACCAGCCCACAAGTCGCAAGCGGCCTCTAGCAAGACATTGCGACTACCCAATTCATATGGGGATCGTTGATAAGTACAATGACTTGCCCCTAGGGCATAATTTCCAACAGACTCCCACTTGCACTAGGTGCAATCATTAATTACCTTAATTCCCATTGCCCTAACATGACGCTCATGTTTTACTTGTGCAAGCGGCTTAGTAAGAGGATCAACGTCATTGTTTATGCGATATAACCTATCGTACAACCATGTCACGTCCCTTTTGTCACGCGATAATTTGGTCAAGGATGAGGCATGGAAAATGTCAACTTCTGTTCTTGACCATTACTTTCTCGATTCTTGAGTAGTCTAACAATTGAGATGGAAACTCATTTCCATCGTAGTATGGCCATACATTTCTTAGACTCACTCATCGAGGGGCCCAATATTATCTCTCTACAAATGTGAGGGACAAATCCCATCTTGACCACTCATATTCCTCCGCATGAGAACCACCGATCCCGATCCTAGCCTTTATCATCACCCGGTCAAAGGTGACTTTTGACTAGGTCAAAGACCAGCGACTCATCATGTAGGAATCCATGATGATCTCAGTCAAAGGGCGTTGTGACGCGGTTATACATGAGAAAAGCTTATGACTTATTCCATGCGGCTTTCTCATAGTGGGTCGGTCCAAGACCTTGTACTCTTACAAGTGCCTATGACTTTGACTCGTATCCCCATACTCATCAAAGTCACACTGGTCTTATTTCATCTTCGCTCCGCGAGATGACCGACCAGGGACATTTAGGATAATCTATTAGATATATCCAGGGATACAGTTATCACTATAAACATGCAAATAAAATGATAACTAAAGGAGAATACTTTAAATAACATTAACGTTTAAAGTATAATGACTTGATTTCTCCTGGTACTTTGCATAATAATTTTTTTGTATCACCTCTATCATTGATTTCTCTGATAAGATGAAATCGCTTGAGTATATGGTTGGTCCTTTGATGTGACCTAGGCTCCTTGATCTACGGAATAGCGCCGCTATTGTCACGAGAACAAGTCTATTGGATTTGAGATGGTAGGAACCACCCCTAGTTCATTAATGAACTTACTAATCCAAAAGGCCTCCTCAGTGCATCCGATGCTTTGCTATATACGAATCAGCTACAGTGCTCTGCTTAGAGCTCTTCCAGCTTACCGCACCACCATTCAAAGGAATACATATCCTGATTACGATCTTGAATTATCTTGATCAGTTTGGAAACTCGCATATGTGTGATCCGTCACATAGAGCTCATCCTCCAAGCCACCATATACCAAGAATAAGTCCTTAGTCCTTCTTAAGTACTTAAGGATATTCTTGACAGCAGTCCAGTGACCCTCACCGGGATCTTGTTGATATTTGCTGGTCATACTCAAGGCAAATGACACATCGGGTCGAGTACATAACATGGCATACATGATAGATCCAATGGCGGAGGCATATGGAATCTTACTCATGCAGTCTCTTTGATCTTGTGTACTAGGACACAGATTCTTACCAAGATGGATGCCATGAGACATGGGCATATTACCCACTTTTGATATCTGCATACTGAATCTATGCACTCTTAGATCTATCTCTATAGATCCTAATCCCAAGGATGTAAGTGGCTTCGCCTAAATCTTTCATTGAGAAAGACTTTCCTAACCAAGACTTGACACTCGCAAGGTAGCAATGTCATTCCCAATGAGTAGGATGTCATCAACATAAAGCACTAGAAATACAACTGTGCTCCCACTAACCTTTTTGTAAACACAAGGTTCATCTATGTTTTGAATGAATCCAAACTCTTTGACTACTTCATCAAAATGATGATTCCAGCTCCGAGATGCTTGCTTCAAACCATAAATGGATCTTTGAAGCTGAGCTTTCCGTTAAGGAAGGCTGTTTTGACGTCCATCTGCCATATTTCATAGTCATAATATGATGCAATGGCAAGAAGGATTCTGATTGATTTGGCCATTGCAACTGGGGAAAAGGTTTCATCATAGTCCACACCATGAGTTTGAGTGAATCCTTTTGCAACCAGTCGTGCCTTGAAGATATTTACTTTGCCTTCCATGTTAGTTTTCTCTTTGAAAACCCACTTGCACCCAACGGTTTTTACACCTTCAGGTGGATCGACTAAGGCCCATACCTCACTGTCGTACATGGATTGCATTTCAGACTTCATGGCACTAAGCCATCTTTCGGAGTTGGGTCCCACCATGGCCTCGCGATAGGTAGTTGGCTCATTGTGCTCAATGAGCAAAACATCACGGCTTCCAGTAATCAGAAATCCATATCTCTGAGGCTGTAGCCGTGTTCTATCGGACCTCCGTGGATCTTGTGTTACGTGAGTAGGCTCAACAACTTGTTGTGAGTCTTCTCTGGTTTCTATCTGTGGTTCTACATTGTCTTGTGACTCTCGAACTTCTTCGAGGTTCACCTTACTCCCACTTGTTCTTTTAGAGATAAACTCTTTTTCCAAAAGACACCATTCCGAATAACAAACACTTTGTGATCGGTGGGATTGTAGACATAGTATCCTTTAGTTTCCTTAGGATACCCCACAAAAAGGCATTTTGAGGATCTGGATGATAATTTATCAGAGGCTTGTTGTTTGACATAAACCTCACATCCCCAAATTTTAAGAAATGACAAACTGGGTTTCTTCCCAGTCCATATCTCATATGGTGTCTTTTCAACTGCCTTTGACGGAACACGATTTAGTGTGAACGCAGCTGTTTCTAGGGCATGGCCCCAAAGGAAGGTGGAAGATCTGTTTGACCCATCATAGATCGAACCATATCTAATAGAGTTCGATTCCTCCGCTCAGAAACACCATTCCATTGAGGTGTTCCTGGAGGAGTAAGTTGCGAGACGATCCCACAACTCCTAAGATGGTCAATGAACTCTTGGCTCAAATATTCACCACCCCGATCAGATCGAAGTGTCTTAATTGTTTTGCCAAGTTGATTTTGCACTTCATTTTGGAATATTTTGAACATTTCAAAAGATTCCGACTTATGTTTCATTAAATAGATATATCTATATCTACTGAAATCGTCTATAAATGTAATGAAGTACAAATGACCTCCTCTGGAAGATGTATTCATTGGTCCACACACATCAGTATGTATGAGGCCCAATAAATTGGTGGCTCTCTCACCGTGTCCAAGAAAGGTGCCTTTGTCATCTTTCCCAATAAACAAGACTCGCATGTATCAATTGATTCAAAATCAAATGAGTTAAGAAATCCATCTTTATGGAGTTTCGAAATGCGTTTCTCATTTATATGGCCTAGACGACAATGCCATAGATAGGTCGGATTCAAATCATTTGACTTGAACCTTTTAGTAGTTATGTCATAGATTCGTCCATTCAATTTTCTACTGTCCTTGAGATCCTACATTTATTCAAATGTGAGATCCACATGTAGTATCTAATACCCATGTTGAGGAAGTAGAAAAGCGAATATCTATGACATAGATACTTGAAGCGATAGCCCCGCTATCCTTCTTGTTCTTCTCCAGATCTTCGAGGTAGAGTTTGCAATTCCTTTTCAAATGACCAAGTTCATTGTAAAAGAAACAGACTCTATCCTTTGGAGGTTTTGCCTTCTTGGCTTTCCGTTTCATTCCCCTTCCTTTCTGAACGGTCAAAACAGTATTGGGCCTCTTCGTAAGGCTTAGCTCAGCAGTTTTGAGCATTTCATGCAGTTCAGAAATTGATTCCTCCATGTTGTAATCCATGACAAAGTTATCATAACTTCCTGGGAGTGAGTTTAAGATCATATCTATAGCTAACTCCTGGGACATGAGGAATCCAAGCCTCTCAAGGTGATCAATGTAGCCCTTCATCTTTCAAAACATGAGGACTAACGATGCACCTCGGCCATCTTGCAGAATGAAAGGCCTTTGTGGTCTCATACCTCTCTTGCCTTGCCTCATTCTCGGAACATTTCCGTAGGATGAACAATCATCTCGAAGCCTCCACATGTTCTAGATCTCTATTGAGGTCTAGAAGCATAGTGGCAAGCATCGAGCATCCTGCATCCATAGAGTCATCTTTATGCTTCGTATAAGCATCAGTCTGAGCTCTTGGATCAGCAGCTGAAGGCTCGTCAAGAATGAGTTGATTGATGAGATACTCTTTTCTTTCGTGTTTAGGATCAACGCTTAAGTTCCCAAACATGTCAAGAAAGTTTGTCTCATCGAGTTCGTCCTTCTTAAGGACTGATCGCATTGATGGTGTTGAAGTATTACTAGACTACATGATTCTACAACTAAAGATATGCAAAGTTTAAGTAATAATCTCCCACCGAATTAAGAACCCTCATTATAATTAGTGGGCTAAGATCCATATTTGGCTTAAATTTAAGTCCGCTTTGGCAGGACGCTTAAATTAAGTTATTTAGGTAGGCAAACCCCTTGCCAATTACATCATATGTAACTCTTAGATCTTTATGGGATTCAATCATCATATGACGTGTCATGTTTAATCCCATCTAATGCCTTGAGATCCAAAACCGTTTTGATAATCTCAATTAAGTCCGGACAATAATGAATATTGAGTATCACCATTACTCACTCTTGTCTCACCAAGATAACTCGATGCATCCACTTTGGTGGAACATACAAATGGGCGATCTAGGTTTTGACAAGTATTCATTTATTGGTGGCATTATGACTTAAGATTTTATTTAGAGGGTATAATTAGATTAATCCTATTAATTATACTTATATGAATGCAATCACTATTGTATCTCATATAATATCTAAATTAATTATGAGTGATCTAATCAAAACATAATTAAAACTCTAAATTGATTATGAGTGATCTAATCAAATCATAATTAAAATTCTAAATTAATTATGAGTGATCTAATCAAACATAATTAAAATTCTAAATTAATTATGAGTGATCTAATCAATCCATAATTAAAAATTATAAATTAATTATGAGTGATCTAATCAAAACATAATTAAAATTCTAAATTAATTATGAGTGATCTAATCAAACCATAATTAAAATTCTAAATTAATTATGAGTGATCAAATCAAACCATAATTAAAAATTCTAAATTAATTATGCAATGATCAAATCCAAAACATAATCAAGGACTGCGACACAACATGGCTCACCTAACCTAGAATCCTCTCAAGCCAATGAGAGGACTTCTCTAGATAAAATTAAAGAAAAATACTTCATGAGAAACCTCGTTTCAACATAGCATGCCATATTTAAAAAAAATACAACACTTGTAAATTCTAGAGCCATATTGTTCACCATACCCAAACAAGTTAAATCACACCATATATTTAATTCATACAGTTATGCAATAAAATATTATGGTTAAAGTTATCATGATATAAATTCTCTAATTTATATTCATGATTTAAAATCTCGCGCTACTGACAATCAGCCGGGATCCCTACATAATCAAAATAACTTCATGTTTTCGAAAATAATTTCCCAAAAAACGTGATTTTTTCGAAAATAATTTCCAAAAAAAACGTGATTTTTTTCCCTAAAATTTCAAACCCTAACGAACTGATCGACATCGGATCTGAACGTTTCAGATCCACGCGAATCAGCTACACAGTCCGATCTGAACAATTCAGAGAACTGCCGCAATATCCGACTAGCTATCCGTAGAAATCCTAACGCGAGTTTTGTAATTCAAACGCATACAAAGATCGGTTTTAGCATATATATCATATATATAAACACGCGTAAAACCTAATTTAAACGCACGGTTGAGTTGGCTCGATGCCACCGTTGGGATCCGTACACGCAATGCGGAGTAAAAAAATTACGGATCCCTTAGGCGGATCGCTCAACGGCGTTTAAATCAAGGTTTAGGTTTCCGAATCGTACCTTTGCAGAACAATTTGAACCGGTGGGCTACCTTCTCGATCGCGCGAAGCCGACTCTTGAGAATCGCCTTCCTCTACCGGTATCCACACGAACGGCCTCCAACACTTACGGCAGCGTGCTAGCGCCTCAGTATTCTTGCGTCTCTCTCTTTTTCTTTCTAGGGTTTTTCGCAGCTTTTCTAATACGCTCGACAAAATGTCCCGTAGGTTTTTCTAAACCTAGTAGGCGTATTTTATTCAAAACCAATTTTTGAATTTGGATTAAAAATATATTAATTAAATCTATCTCGATAAATCTAATCTAATCTATTTATTTAATCCAAAATTAAAAGCCTTTAGATTTAATTTATATTTATAAATTAAATCAAGATATGATATCATTATATTTAAAATGAGATCCGATATCTCGTTCAAATTAAATATGATATGCAATATCTTTATTCGAAAAATAAATCGAGATACAATATCTCAATTTATTATAGTTATTTAATTTATCAAATAAATTAAATACTATATATAATAATATTATTATCAATAAATAATATCATTATTATTTTCGAATTTAATATATATTAAATCAAGATATGATATCATTACATTTAATTTAAAATGAGATCCGATATCTCGCTTCAAATTAAATCGATATGCAATATCTTTATTCGAAAATTAAATCTGAGATACAATATCTCAATTTATTATAGTTATTTAATTTATCAAATAAATTAAATACTATATATATAATAATATTATTGTCAATAAATAATATCATTATTATTTTCGAATTTAATATATTTATATATGCATATATATATATATATATATATATATATATATATATATATATATATATACACACATATCCTAGATGAAATAAGTATTCATTAAATCTTAAACACATTTAAGATTCAATGAATCTGGACACTCTTGCTCGTGTTGGGCCATTCTTGTGTGCGACCCTGTAGGCCCACATGAGATTGGTAGCGGGCCAATACTGTACCAGCCCACAAGTCGCAAGCGGCCTCTAGCAAGACATTGCGACTACCCAATTCATATGGAGATCGTTGATAAGTACAATGACTTGCCCCTAGGGCATAATTTCCAGCATATTACATACAAAGCAAAGAATGTCTCTATTGATCTATCTCTCCATTTCCTTTCCATTGAATGTCTCCACTATTGGATCAAGTTTCAAAAGATCACTACTACAAAAAAGGGTTACTACTTCCCTAAAAAACGTCCTTATTTTTAAAAAGGAAGTTAAAAGTAAAGGTAGTGGCATTCTTGTAATTATATAATTGAATTCTAAGCATTTGGCGTCCTAAACTAATCTTCAGGACGCTTTTAATTAGATAAGGCGTTCTAAAATAATTTAGGAACGCCAAATATTAAATTTTTAGCGCCAAAAATTACCGCCATGGCGAGCTTTTTTTGCGAAATTTTTTTGGCGCTTAGAAATTTTTTTTAGGCGTCCTGAATATAGGAACAGGACGCCTAAATTATCTTATTAGCGTCCTGATTTTATATCAGGACGCCTAAAAAAAATTATTGGCGTCCTGAAACATATTCAGGACGCCTTTATCGAATTTTAGGCGTCCTGATATAATTTAAGGACGCCTTTATTTGTTTTAAGGCGTCCTAATTTTGTACCAGGACACCTTTATTTGTTTTTGGGCATCCTGATTCATATTTCAGGACGCCTTAATTCGAATATATACTTACTCCGCACACTCTGATCTATTATTTCCTCTGCACTTCCATTTTAGTCGAAATCCCACTCACGACGAAAGCCCTAATCTCTATCAGCCACTCTCCCCTAATCGCGATTGCCGTCCATCGACAGTCCGTCGTTCTCATCTCCATCTTCCCTCTTCACGGCGGTGTCCGTCGTCGGCTCTCGTTCGTTGTCTCGTCCATTACCGTCGCCGATATCCTCTCCTTCTTCCCTCTTCGCTTCCCTCTCGCTGCGGCTCTAACGGTACGCAATCAAAACCTTAATTAATGCTTTTGCTTAGCTTATGTTGCCATTCTTCGAGGCTTTTATCAATGGTTTGCTGTCTACACTTGGTTTCTATATTATATTGATGCTGGTTTTTGTAGCTAGACTTGGTATTGCTGCTGGTTTTCGAGTTTACATATGTAGGGGGCTCTTGAAGTTATATATAAGGAAGTGCAAAAAAACTCATGACTTACCTTAACCTTCAACTTCTTTGCTTTTTTTTGCCTTCTTTATTGCTTGATGCTTCATTCTTGTTCTTTCTTTAATTTTCTTGTGTATGTGCCGACCTTGGGCAGAAACTGAGGGAGCATTTGGTCTTAAATATTAGTTAGATTTAATGTGCATTGAAGTAGCTGATAATTTCGAAATTTCCTTAGTTAGTAATTAAGTTTTGTTGAATTATGTTGAAATGGTTTGTTGTTGAAATGGTTTGTTGTTGAAATTTTGGGATGTCTTACTGTTAAGGGGAAATGCTGCCGATTTTTTTTTACAAGATTGAGAATATGAATCATGCATGTCATTCTTGAAGTTGACTATTGTTGGAAATGTCTTAGGTGATAATAAAATGGGTCATAGTAGGATGAATGCTTTGAGAACTAGTGAAGAATATGAGAATGGGGTGGAAGAGTTTATTGAATTTGCTAGAAGGAATGTGGCTACAAAAAATGGGATGTATTATTGTCCATGTGTTAATTGTTTAAATGAGATTCGAAGGGATATTCCTGATATAAGGGATCACCTAATTTGTGATGGAATAAACCTTCGATACACAACGTGGATATGGCATGGTGAGGAAGTAAGTACCAGTGCGTCCCCACCAAAATGAACTAGAGGTAGATGATGATGATGATGGAATGGAGAGGATGATTCATGATGTTGAGGTAGAATCTTTTGCACAATCGCATGAATATGATAGCGTCCGGAGTGATGCAGAGACACCTTTGTTCCCTGGGTGTACTAAGTATACACGGTTGACTGGGACCTTACAACTAGTCAACTTAAAGGCAACTTGTGGGTGGACCGATAGCAGTTTCACGTCGCTGCTTGAATTGTTGTGTGATATGTTGCCAGATGATAATGTACTTCCAAATCGTATGTATGAAGCGAAGAAAATCTTGTCTACCATGGGCATGGAGTATGAAAAGATACACAGTTGCCCTAATGACTGCATATTGTACAGAAATGAGTATGAAGGCCTTAGTAATTGTCCGAAGTGTAAAACTTCAAGATACAAAGTGAAGAAAAAAGGTGGTGGTTCTGGAGATAAGACAACAAAAAGGCAACCTTTGAAGGCATTGTGGTATCTTCCAATAATACCACGGTTTAAGCGTCTGTTTACTAGTAAGGCAACGGCGAAGAAGTTGAGATGGCATTCTGATGAGAGAGTATCTGATGGAAAATATCTTCGGCACCCGGCTGACTCTCTACAATGGAAGAAAATAGACGAAATGTTCCCTCAATTTGGCAGTATGTATGAAACGCAAGTTCGTGATGCTTTCTATGATGATTTCTGGACCAAAACAGCCCGGGAACAATATCGATGTGTACTTGGCGCCTTTGATTGAGGATTTGAAGAAGTTGTGGGAGGAAGGCGTAGATGTGTTTGATGCATATAATAAGGAGTCCTTCAAGTTGCGTGCAATGATATTTACCACGATAAACGACTTTCCTGCATACGGAAATTTGTCAGGGTACAGTGTGAAGGGGCATAAAGCATGTCCAATATGCAGACACGGACTTCCATCAACTAAAGCACGGGAAAAAAACGGTCTACCTCGGTCACAGAGGTTTCTTCATCGGTTCCACCCGTATCGTAAGTTAAGAAAGCGTTTTAACGGCCAACCGGATCATAGAACGGCTCCAAAGGCATTGACCGGAGAGGAAGTTTATAGCCGGGTGAAGCATATCAATGTCATATTGGGTAAGAAGCAAAGGATTGTGGGTCGGAATAATATATGGAAGAAGAGGTCAATTTTCTTTGATCTTCCATATTGGCGTAGTCTTGATGTGAGACACAGTCTCGATGTGATGCATGTGGAGAAAAATGTTTGCGATAGCCTTGTCGAGACTCTTTTGCACATACCAGGGAAGACTAAGGATGTAATTAATGCGAGACTAGACCTGGTTGATATGGGAATAAGAGAACGGTTACATCCACAAGTGATGGAAGATTGTAAGAGGGCATACATGGAGCCGCAGCTCATACACTATCAAAAGCGGAGAAAAAAGTTTGTGTGGGTGTCTATATGACATTAAGGTTCCACAATGATATTCTTCTAATTTGAGAAGGTGTGTTTCAATGGACGATTTGAAGTTAGTGGGAATGAAGTCCCATGATTATCATGTGTTAATGCAACAACTATTATCAGTAGCAATTAGAGGCATTATGAAAGATGAAGTGCGAACCACTATAACAAGATTGAGTATTTTCTTTAATGCTATCTGTAACAAAATCATTGACATTGAAAAGATGGATGAATTGGAAAATGAGAGTTCTATTATTTTGTCCCAACTAGAAATGCATTTTCCTCCTGCTTTTTTTTTTTTTATATAATGGTGCATTTGATAGTACACTTGGTAAGGGAGGTAAGGCTGTGTGGTCCAGTTTACCTAAGGTGGATGTACCCTTTCGAGTGATACATGAAGATCTTAAAAGGATATTCTAAAAATCCTTATCGACTGGAAGCCTCAATAGTTGAGAGATATGTAGTTGAAGAGGCTATGGACTTCTGCAAGATTATCTATTAGAGGCGACGATACAATCTCAGCATGACGAGGGGATAAGCGAGGGAACTCGAGGAGTCAGACTGAAGAATATGCCTCGTTAAGAGGTGTTGCAAGCACACTTGTACATCCTGAATAATATGGAAGTGGTTCAACCATACATTGATGAACACAGGAAGAGTTTGAAGAATATGAATCCAAGGAAGAACGACATGCAGATAGCTAATGAGCAAAAGAAGACATTCATAAAGTGGTTCCAGCAAAGGTATTGCACGAGACCGGTGTGTCGGATACAATTGAGTGGTTAGCTTGGGGCCTTCTTTTCAGGTCATCACATGGAGTGGTTATGATATAAACGGATATTCTTTCTACACAAAAGACCAAGATGACAGAAGTTCTGTGCAAAATAGTGGGGTGATGGTTGAAGCTAAATCCATGCACTTTTCGAGTTTGAAGTACAAAAACCCGATTTTAGCATCAATGGCTTATTATGGAGTTATTGAAGAAATATGGGAGATGAGCTACAACAAGTTCAAAGTTGCTTTATTCAAATGTAAGTGGGTTAGCAATAATGCTGTTGTCATAGATCATAAATTTGGATTTGTCTCAGTTGACCTTCAACGACTTGGTCATAGGGATGAGCCATTCATTCTAGCAAGTCAGGCGAAGCAAGTGTTTTATGTTACAGACCCTACTGATAAAAAAATGTCTATTGTGCTTCAAAGTAAAAAAAATGCTGAACCTTGATGATACACTCCCTTTCTCAACAAATCCACCTATAACACGTGAAGTAGAATTGATAGTTGATGAAGAATATGATGCAAGAAAGGATCATTGTGAAGGAATATGGGAAACCATATGAAGATTGCACACTTATGTACGTGATCGCTCCATGATTCTCAAATGCATTTGATATTTTTGTAGATTGCACACTTGAGTTTATGGCTTGTTTTCCAATTTACAGTTTTTTGATAGTGTTGCTCCGTTCTTGGATGAAGAAGTTGATACTGTTTGAGATGTGTTTTGGCTAGACATCTTTATGTGAATTTGACATTGTTGTTGGCTGGTACCCGGTAGTGCACTAGTTCAAATGTTTAGTGCGAATTTGACATTGTGTTCATCCTTATGTATTTCATTTTGACATTATATTGTTGTTGATATGGTCATCATGAATTTCATCATGTATTTCAAATGTTACTGTGCACTAGTTTTTATATGTTTCACGGTTAAATCAGCCTGATATATGTTAATGAAGGAATGTTATTTTTAAACTGTGGCTACCTAGTGGATTGTAAATATTGTATTCTTGTTTTGCAGACAATTTGGGAATTTATATTAATAAAACTTATCATTTTAAAAATAAAAACTCAAATAAAACGTCCGGAAAGTAAAAAAAGGACGCCTCATATTGAACAAAAACAAACTAAACAAGGCGTCCTGAAAATAATTCAGGTCGCCTCATATGAGGCGACCAGAATTTAATTAAGGACGCCTCATATGAGGCGACCTGAAAATAATTCAGGACGCCTCATATGAGGCGTCCTGAAATTAATTCAGGACGCCAAACTTAAAAATATACGACTACCCAGCCCGAGACGTCCCTGTGAAAAAGGATGTTAATTGGGTCTTATTTAGGTCGTTTTTTAGGTTTTTTGTAGTAGTGGATTTAATGTTATATTAATATTTTTATATGGCATTAAATCCTAACCATTGAAACTCTATCCAATGGTGGAGAGGAATCAATGGAGACATTCCTCTCCATTACATATATACCTATACATATACAAAAATCACAGATCCATCCCTATCATCAAGACGACTTACCATGAACATATAATAGAATACAAGGAATCAACACCAAAAGCAAATAAAAGCTCATCCAAATTACCAACCAAAGCAAATCAGTTACAACAAAAGATAAAACAAAAGATAAAACAAAACATAAACTAAAAGCAGGAACACAAACAAAAACCAAAACCAAATCTAAACTAGCTAAACAAAGAACCTAACATACATCTAAACAAAAAAATGGTACTCTATAGGTAACTCTATTATGATCCAATATCCATTTACAATAAACAGTCATAGCCAACTCTTCTATGACTTCTTCAATTTGTCTGGGTGAATATTGCTCACAATAACTATCCTCACTCAAAGTATTACATTCAAAAACAAGTATGTTAAGATATGTATGGCTTGACTTTTTGTTTAACTTAAACACACATACATGCATATATATACATACCCAGCGGCGGACCTACGTTGGCGCAGGTGCACGCATGTGCGGACATAAATTTTCAGTTTATATATATATATTAAAAAAGTACTTGTATCTATGGTGGGCACCAAAAGCACTTACACACGGGTGGAAAAAAGGCTTTTAAGACCGGACAAAACAGGTACATTAGGACCAGACCAGCGACCAGTCTTGTTCCAGGCGGTATTAAAAGTCTACCTTTAAGACCGGACTTTTAAACGGTCTTAAAGAGTTTCTTTCAGACCGGACATTTTAAACCTTCGGTCTTAAAAGTCGTACTAAATAAATCTGAAATATTTTTGGTTCGGTCCTAAAACTCAAACTTTAAGACCGGACATAAACTCGACCGCTCTTAAAAGATCCAAATATTAAGACCGGACAAATATCAATCCGGTCCAAAAGATAGCGGACTCTAAGACCAGAGGACTAATTACCCGGTCTTAAAAGACTGACTTTCAAGACCGGATATAAATGGACCGGTCTTAAAAGACCAACTTTTAAAACCGGCTTAATACCTTTAAGAGCGGTCATAGAAATACATCCGGCCTTAATATTTGAACATTTAAGACCTTTTTTTATTATTTGCGGTCTAAATCTTCCCTAATTTTTTCCCTGTTCTGTTCTTCTTGATCATATATATACACAGATCCACCATCCAAAACATCACATAAAAGTCGATATACTTTAAGCTACAAGCTATGAACATGAATAAATTGAATTTGGAAAAAGAATACAAATATTATCCACCATGAGTTATGTGGCCTCTTAAGTCTACAACAACTAAAGTAATTTATACAATAAGCTAAGATATAACTAATTACAATCACAATGAGTTACAAAACATGCAGGACATAAATCAACATATATGTAGTCCAATATAATATATTATTCACCATGCCTTCATCTGATTCCCACCCAACAACGTAACATGCATCCTCTTTTATAACATGCCCCTTTGAATCGGATCCTGCCACAAAAACAAAACAAGAACAAATTCATATAGTCAATGATGACATTGTTTAATTAAGAACATAGAAGGAATATAATATAGTTAAAACCTTAAAGTTTTCTAAGAATTCTGCATATGAATATTACCTTATGATGAATTGACTCTTTTATAAAGTGATATCCTCCCATATCCCTTCTTGATGATCATTTCTTATGCCGGGTTCATTATCCGCTTCATCTTCTTCGTTCATGTCCGGTAGACCCGTTGTAAAAGGAGTACTCTCAGGAAGACCATAATTTGAATGACTTTCCTCATCAATATCAATGACCCTCTTTCCTTGGAGAGCTACAAAATGTATAACCATTGATCACGTACGAATTCCAACTTATGACATCAACCTCAAGACCACGTGCTAACCATTTCATTGTATCGAAACACATTCGATCCCTCGACCTTTTGTTTGAACCGGTTTGCAAAAGTTCTGTTATGTTCCCTAATCAACCTTTGTTCGGTCATTCGATGGTTCTCTTTCCTTACATCTTCTTTATGTGCAGATATGCTGGCTTGAACTTCATCAACATTATTCAAGATGTATAAGTGGACTTGTGACAATTCATCACGATCCACACTCTTTACCGAAGCCCCTCGTCTACCCCCTTCAGCCAGCTGACGTTTTGGAAGCCCAATATGTCTTACTTTGGCCAAATAATTTTGACAAAATTCCATGGCCTCTTGAAACATATTTCGAACAATTGATGCTTACGGCCGTACGCGTTCTTCACGTACCCTTTTAGGAATTTCATAGATCTTTCAATAGGGTACATCCACCGTAAATGGATAGGGCCGCACAACTTTATCTCCTCACTAGATGAACAATCGATGAACCATGATGTCAAAAATGTAGGAACAAATAGCTTCTCAAGGCGGCACAAGATAAGATATCCTTCATTCTCCAATTCATCCAACTTTTCAATCTTGAAGACTTTACTACAAACCGCATTGAAGAAGAAACAAAGTCTAGTCAAAACGACCCGAAGATCATATTCGGCGATGCCTCGAATAGCTACTGGGAGTAGTTGTTGCATCAAGACATGACAATCATGAGACTTTTGGCCTACTAATTTCAAATCCTTCATTGAGACAAGCCTCTTAAAATTTGAAGAATACCCCGAGGGAACTTTTGTGCCATGTAAACACTCACAAAGCTTCGTTTCTCATCCTTAGACAAAGTATGAGAAGCCGGGGGACAATAAGTTCTCTTCCCATATGGCCTTGGATGCAAGTCTTCGCGTATTCCCATTGCTTGCAAATCCAATCTTGCCTTCACACCATCCTTGGAACTACCTTGTATGTTGAGAAGCGTGCCAACAATACTATCACATACGTTCTTCTCCACATGCATGACATCAATACAGTGTCTCACATCAAGATTGCGCCAATATGGAAGATCGAAGAATACATATCTCTTCTTCCATATATTTGTTTCTTTTCTATTCTTTCCAGTCTTACCGAAGATGACACTGATATTTTTAACCTTTTCATACACTTGCTCCCCAGTCAATGCCACCGGAGCTTCTTCATACTCTTGGCCACCAAAAAATGCCTTCTTTAATCGACGATATGGGTGGCCCCGTCTAAGAAATCTCCTATGTCCAAGATACACCGTCTTTCTTCCATGTTGAAGTTGATGGTAGCGTGTGCCTTCTTCACAAACCGGACATGCTTTATGGCCTTTTACACTATACTCGACAAGTTCCCATATCTTTGGGAAGTCGTTTATAGTACAAAATATCATGGCTCTCATTCTAAAGACCTCCTTCTTGAAAGAGTCAAAAACATCGACACCTTCTTCCCACAACTCCTTCAAGTCTTCGATCAAGGGCTCAAGGTAAACATCTATGTCATTTCCGGGTTGTTTTGGTCCCGAAATCAACATAGACAGCATGATGTACTTTCATTTCATGCATAACATAGGAGATAAGTTGTAAACAATCAGGAGTACAGGCCATGAGCTATGTATGCTGCTAAGGCTTCCATATGGATTCATGCCATCCGTGCTAAGGGCAAGCCTGAGGTTCCTAGGTTCTTCGCCGAAGTTCGGAAATAATTGATCGATTTTCTTCCATTGAGAAGAATCGGCCGGATGTCGAAGCTGTCCATCCGAAATCCTCTCATCTGCATGCCACCTCAGATTTTTGCATCATTTACATTCGCAAACAACCGCTTGAACCTTGGTATGATTGGAAGATACCACAACACTTTTGCAGGCCCCTTATCTGACTTGTACCGTGGGGTTTCACATATCGGACAACTCTGCTTCTCTTCAAACTCTTTTCTATATAGTACGCAACCATTCGGGCATGCATGGATCTTTTTGTACTCCATCCCTAGTGGACAAAGTATTTTCTTAGCATCATAGTAGCGATGCGGCAACACATTACCATCCGGAAGCATGTCCTTCAAAGCCTCAAGCAATTCTGAAAAACTCTTGTCGCTCCATCCATGACGTGCCTTCAAGCTTACCAATTTCAATACAACGTTCAACAATTGGTATTTTTTACACCCAGGGTATAGCGACGTCTCTGCATCACTGCACATATTACCATATGTGCGTGATCGCTCAAAAGCCTCTTCTCCTACATCACGGATAATGTCCTCTATGCAATCATCCATATCAGTGTCATTATCATCAAAGGCCACTTCCCCATGTCGTCTTCAGGACTTAGTCGACTCTCATTCAAACATTCTACACAAGGACAATAAAACTTCCCCCTATCATCATGGGCATTTTGTTTAGCAAATTCTATAAATTCCCTCACCCCATTCTGATATTCAACACTCGTTCGTAAAGCATTTATCCAACTGTGATCCATAGTAGAATTCCTATATATAGACGAAAATCATTGATCATACATAATCCGAAAAAATTGAAACTTGCATATAAAATAAGCCAACATCCAAATGCAAATATATGTGCTCAAAGAATCACTTTTACGGAGGAACTTGCCCATTAAATGCATAACAAAGAATCACTTTTGGTCATAAATGCATCACAGTGAATCTAAGAACCAAAATAAATGCAAGACGAGGAAATTAAATGCATGGGATGAAGGTCTTGTGGACTCACCTGTAGCATATAAATTCAAATGCGATTGCTGAGTCTTACTTCTCCGGCAACGAACAGTGATATTGCAGACAAGACAGCAAGAGTAACCTAAAAACACTTGTTGGTCAGTTGGGTAGGTCTAAAGTGCAAATATAATCTTCAAAAAAAATATATTCATTTACAATAGAGAATACCCATAAGAACATTACATTGATTTCGTTAAACCCATGAAAACCAAGAACGATAAGCTGGAAAATAATAAAGTTATATAACCGAAACACCTCTTACAGCTTCGTCTATAGACGTTTAGCTAAGGAACCAGATAGTGATTGTCGAGAGAGGAACGCGAAGAAGCGACGAAGCAACACACAAACACTGGAGTCGGAACCTGAGTATTCACTTTCGGCGCGGCAAGAGATATTCGAGAGGGAAATTTAATTTTCCGCGCGACAAAGATACCTTATTTAGCTTTTTGGATTTTATTAATACCGGTTATTTATTAAATGTCCGGTCCTAAAGATACAAATAACATTTTAAGACCGGAGTTTTAAAAGTATCCGGTCCTAACCTTTTATTAGTCATTTAAGTTTTAAGACCGGAGGTTTATCAAACGTCCGGTCCTAAAATACAAAATACTCTTTAGTACCGTTACTTATAAAATGTCCGGTCTTAATGGCCTTGGTGATTGCATTAGAATGAATCAATAAAATAAAGGATATTTTTTTGGACAAAAAAATAAAGGAAAATTGGAGAATAAGCTTCTTTCATTAATTACTGGAGAACAGCCAAAAAATTCATACGGAGTTCTTAATGTCTTACATTACTTTCAGAATATGCATACACAAGAAAAAAAACAAAAGAAAAAGAAGCTGAATATTATCATCCACAAGAATTTGACTGAACAACCTCGGCGATTTCGGCGTGAAGAGCATTAATTTCCACGGGAGATCAGCAACTTCTTGTCTTATTTGCTCCACCCGCAATATTAATGGATCATTACTGACAAAGCGAGAGGGGTCGAGGTAGGCGCGCCGGGGCCAACGGTTGGGTAGGGGAGCACGAACATCTGCATGTTGTGAAGGCTGGTGGGGAGCACGAACATCAGGGGGTGCGGCATGCGCAATCTCTTCATCATCCGAAGAAATAACAATGGGTCCAACGACCCGAGAGTCTTCGGAAACAATAGGACACACTCTACGAGCGGTTTGCTTGTATCTAACCATGGTTTGAGGCTTTGAGAGGTTGGGGCGAGAGATAGGTAGTGAGGAGTTAACAAGGACAAAGAGGTAGTGTGTGGAGTTAATAAGGAGAGAGTAGGAGAGATAAACATCGATGATGATTAAGTCAATTGGTATAAATGAATTTAATGTTTCTACTTTAAGAGCGTATTTGTTTAAATATCCGGTCCTAATAGTCAATTATTTTTAACAATTACTTTTAAGACCGACCTTTTATCTTGTATCCGGTCCTAAAACACTTTTAAGACCGTCTTTTATACTATATCCGGTCCTAAAACTCATTTATTTTTATATTTTCAAATTTATTTTTTCAAGTAAGAATTTTTGGCTAAAAAATATTACTTTTAAGAACGGATCTTTTACAATATCCGGTATTAAAAGTTCATTCTTTTCAAAATCCTCAGATTGCAGAGTCCCCTTCCACATAAACTTCCCAACTAGGCGTCTCCTCGTATTCTGAGTAACTATGCGTCTCCTCGTTAATGTTTCCGGCGTTTCACATTGTTCAGGATGGGTTCTCTATTTAAACCCGTTGTTACTTTACTTTCTTCACATTCATCTCCATCTCCTCCTACAACCTCCACCGTAATGGCTCCTCCACCACGACGAGGTCCTCGTGCTGGGTGAAAGCCTGAGGCACCTCCATATCCTCCTCCGTTGCCTCCGAACCCGAACTTCTGGCAGCTGCTGCAGCACTTGATAGCCCGCGTCGATCATATAGACCGACGCTTGGGCCAACTGTTTCAGGTCTATCACGCCGTCAACAACAAGCTGAACGCGGTACTCGACGCCAATGACGTTGAGTACCATACCTCTGATGACGACGTCTCCGACCCTTCCCTCCCCTCCGACAACGATGGGGAGGATTAGAAATTTTTATGTTTTTTTTTTGTACTACTGCTGCCTCACACGGCAGCAAAAAAAAAATTAATAAATAAAATAAAAATTTTTAGATCCCAATCGCTTTCCTTGTACTTCCTTTATCATGATGTTCTTTTCTTTTTCCGACAAAAAGGAAACAAACAAAACATTATCCTCTTCGTGGTGATCAACATAAAAAATTTGCATAATAAAGTTAACAGTTACGACCATACAAACCAAAAACAAAAAACATTGTTTACCTTATTCGAACTAAAACAAACAGAGTGACGATTCTTCTCAAGTTTGGACCATCGTTGTCATCCTCCTTACTTAACCTGATGTGAACATTTTCAGTGTCCTTTTCGTTATCTTCTTTCTTTTTCCGACAAAAAGAAAAGGGACACCGATGATGATCTTCACATCCAGGTCAAGTAAAAACGAGGACAACGAAGCACAAAACCTGAGAAGAACGCCAGAAACTTGGTTGTCTTGAACCCTAACGATTTGTCTGAAAACCGAGTCAGGAACTCTATTTAAAGGAAGAATATTAGGACCGGACATATAACAATCCAAGGTCCTAAAAGTTAAGCCTTATTTTAAAAATTTGAAGTTAGGAGCGGACAAATAAAAAATATACGGTCCTAAAAGTCTACCCATACTTTTAGAATTAGACGAAGACTTTTAGGACCGGATATTTGTTAAATATACGGTCTTAAAATGGACGAAGACCTTTAGGACCGTTCTTTTAACAAATATACGGTCCTAAAAATTAAGCCTTATTTTAAAATTTTGAAGTTAGGAGCGGACAAATGAACAATATACGGTCCTAAAAGTCTATCCATACTTTTTAGAATTAGACGAAGACTTTTAGGACCGGATATTTGTTAAATATACGGTCTTAAAATGGACGAAGACCTTTAGGACCATTCTTTTAACAAATGTACGGTCCTAAAAGTCGCGAATACTTTTCAGAAACTCTTATGGCTCATTTACAACATCCGCATGTATCTCAAATTTCAAGCACTAATTAAATAGCTTTATCCACCAATCCATTCATTCAGAAACCCAAAATGGACACACACAAATTGTTCGAAAAAATAAACAAATTTATTATTGAATTGCATTGCGTTATATTTACAAAAGAATGAATTAGCTAGTCGAAAAAATAAACAAATGTATGTACAGAAGGCTATTGTTGCTACAACATATATTATTTACAAATGAATTAATTTAGGACATTAATTATTGTCCCGACTTTGATTTTCTAAGACCAGTTTATACAGATTCACAAAACACATGGCGTATGTGCTCCACTTCATCATCATCAAATGACTCTTCACAGGCAAACCTCTGTAACATCAAAGACAAAAACAGAAATAACATATTACGTGCATATTTCATATGTAACATTAAGCCATCAGTGACTGAATTCAGCCATAACATTTTACTTTTGCAGGGAATTTAGTCTTTCCTCCGTCACAATATCATATATGTGTTTCATGACGTAAGGGCCACATAAGTTCGATTACGGCGGTTGCCGACGGGTCTAAAAAGAACAAGAAATATATAAGAGCATATATAGCTTATCGACCAAGTTCACAAGACAGGTTATGCCATGTCCAAATATGTACTAACCTTTGGTTGGTACCATTTAGGTTGAGATCAAACCCACGCCTTTTTTACCGTTCTTTGGAAGGTCTTCATGCCACTATCATCAAAATCACAAATTTATCGGTAATGTTCACTGAAAATTCACAACAGGGATTTCGACAAGACAATCAAAATGACATTCTTACTTGTTGATGATCTCGCTTCAACGTAGGCGATGGATCCATGTGAATGGAGCATAAGAAGATAACATAATGCGACTCCATGTTCATGACGACCAACTGATAGTGGTTGCTGAAATTTCAATACAAGAGAAAGTACTCGTGATATATATATATATATATATATGTAGCGAGAATTAAGTGAATTGCGAGACAAGAAATGTGATATATATATACCCGAGCCAGTTTGGAAACAAGTACACCTTTCTTGGCACTTCACACACCCTCTTTGATATGTACTCTGTCTCAATTCCTTGGATGTTGTACTTGCATACACTGGGCACAAGAATCCAAAATCCTCGATTCTCGCCTGTTCAACAAGTTTCTCATGCATGCACCTACAAGAATGACATCGATCAGGGAATTAGTATATATGTATGTGTGTCTAAACGGTGCATTTAAATTATGTAATCAAGGAAGAAGATACTTACTTTATAAATACTTGAACACATGCACTAGTAACCTGCTGTCCAGGAAGCAGCATGGACTCTACATCTTCATTATCAACTAAAAGCGGTTGAGGATGAGCGAGGCCTACTACTTCATTGACAGACCACAATTTATCTTTAAACCATTTTTTGACTACCAAATTGGATATTTTTTCCTTGGCCATCAAGTTAGCAGTAGGGGATGGCACTTGAGGAGGGGGTGCAACTTGAGGAGGGGACGAAGCTTGATGAGGGGATGGAACTTGAGGAGGGGGTGAAGCTTGATGAGGGGGTGGAGCTTGAGGAGGGGATAGAGCTTGACGAGGGGATGGAGCTTAACGAGGAGTAGAGACATCTACAAGCTTCATTGGCCAAGAGATGAAGGTTCCCTTGACATCACTCACAAGCTTCAGCTCGTCAGTTGGGAGAGGGACAGGTGCATCATTGATCACCTCTTCAACTGACACTCTGACTTCATCATCATCCATTTGTTCGTGGTGTACAGTTGATCCCAAGTTGTGGACAGTCCCTTTAGCAACCAATTGTCTAAGACTATCACGATCCTCCACATATAGATGACAAGGTTGCTCTATTGCTTTAGGCCTACCCGTCCTCCAATCCCCCTTACACGCCCCAAGTGATCTGCTTTTCCAGTCGCAACGGTCAGAACATCATTCCTCCTGTCCGACGCAAAAGATCCCTCTGCCTCTTTCTTTTTAAGATCTTCTTGTAAGATACAGATAAAGAGAAGCTTAGTAATGAAACATATTTAATTAGTAAGTAAAACGTCACAATATCGATACTTACAATTCGTTCAGCAACTACACGAGTTTGTTCACTCGTGTAGGCGCTGCTTGGCTTTTGCCGAATATACAACCACAACTCCTCACGATGTATTGGAGATGGCGGCTGGTCAACTACTGCAGAAGGATTGGATTCAGCTTCATCTTCCAATCTCTTCCGCTTGGCTGCCATCAAATCTTTTTTGGCCTTTTCATATCCGCCGCGAGAAGCCCTGTGAGGGTAATCATTCTTTCTCCCGATCTCTTGGTATTTTTCCCTTCTTTTCTGTGAATCAAGATTGAAAACAACTATCAATTATGAATTCCAGACATGTCACTAACAGAAATTAGAGAACTTCTGCTTGATATGAACGTCAAACATTAGTCAAATTCACTTCATCAAGTTTAAACATTTTACTTAAGGAAGATGTAGCATTGTAGAAGAAATTGGGAGAACAAAAGGAAAGGGAGTTGCTGAATTGTTGCCAACTCAGTCAATTCATTCATTCATCATAATTGGTTCCTATACACATATTAGAATAACTAACTAACTACTTGCACCGAAACCATTACACAGTTAACATACTAACTAACTAACAGCAACGTCTAACCATATTACACAGTTTACATATCAGACTTGCATGGAATTAGGACATGCTCCTCTGATGCAGGACAAAGGCAGGAAATGTATACTTCTATTCACACACCAAACCATTTAACTAACAGGATTAGATGTACACAATAACATTCACATATCCGCACGAGGTTAATAAGCAAACAAAAGTGCAAACAAAACTAAATATAAACTCACCGAGCTTCGGGAGTGGTCCGCAATGAACAAATTGTTGCCAAGTTTGTTCATCAAGAAATTTGTACTTGTGCCGGGGTTTATGGTCAGGCTTCACCTCGGCAAAAATATACGTGTTAGCAATAAAGGTCTTAAACTTCCTGAACCGCTCAGCACAATAAGACAATGTTGAGTCTTTCAACTTCTCAGAGTCAGGGACGGTGCATGTAAGCCGGATAGTGTCCCACATAGGATCCTTTATTGTTTTTTGGTCCACATTTTTCCACTCATCAGTCAAAATGCTAACCTTCTGCGTACTAGAGCGCCGACAAAACTAGTATATGTGGTTTTATTAGGACCGAAAGGTTGCAAATTTTCATCAAAAGAATCTCGAGCTTCGTCCCAGAATTCCGACTAAGGGATACTTCCATCATTCGTGTGCCGCTTCTACCACGGCGTGCACGGCGCTGAGGAGGCTCAATGTGAGATGAAGAGGGTTCATTCGTCCGACCCTCACCAGTCAAACCAGTATCTGGAGTTTCAAGAACACGAGTGGAATCGTTTTCACCGTTCATTTTCAAGACAGTAAGAGAGGAATGCCTGAGAAAATGAGGGAGTAACAGAGGCTAACGATACGCGGGGCGAGGAAGAGAGGTAATGCAACAGGAAGGGTTTCACAACGTGAACAGGGGTTCATTCTTCAGTGAGAGTGTCAAAAGCTTCCCCGCGAAGAAACTATATTTGGCGCTTCATTTTTAAGACCGGACAAATGAGTATATACGGTCTTAAAGGTTAACCTTTAAGACCGGACTTCCTAAAACTCCGGTCTTAAAATTAATTATTTTTTATTTAAACTTTAGTACCGGCCTGATTTTAAGTCCGGTCTTAAAAGTCTAACTTTTAAGACCGGTCATTCTGTAACTCTGGTCTTAACATTAATTAATTTTTTATTTAAACTTTAGTACCGGCCGTGATTTATGTCCGGTCTTAAAGGTCTAACTTTTAAGACCGTCTTTTATAAATGTTCGGTCTTAAAACTTTAATACATTTATATTTTAATTTTTCCTTATTAATTTTGGAGTGTAGAAAATATAAGTCTGGCTGTATGAGATTTCTCCAAAAGTAATTGATATTTCAATTTTTTAATAACATTTTTTAAGACCGGTTGTTATTTTAACAGGTTTGGATAAGACCTATGAAAAATGATCCAGTGTAAGAAGTTCATTATATTTACAAATCTGCCACCGGTCATAGTTTTAGGAGCGGTCCTTCGTTAGTGCGGTCTTAATGAGGAAGTCTTAAAGCACTTTAGCGTATAAGAAGTTCTTTTTATTTACAAAACTGCCACAGGTCACACCTTTAAGAGCGGGGCGTCGATGATCCGCTCTAAATGAGGCGGTCTTAAATCCCTTTTTTGCACTAGTGACATAGGGTCGATGGCGGTCTTCAACTCTGTCCTAACATGATTTTGAGGGAGAAACAAGTAGTGAATCATGTGCTCCCTTTGTAAGTTGTATGTGCGGCTTGTACCAACTGTATGCTACATAGGGCTATCTATCATACACTTAACCTCCTCCTCACCCTAAATAAAGAGATAATCAAATTATTGTAAAGCAAAAAGAACTAAAACATAGGCTTTGTGAACGAGTCGTACTACCTCAGTTAAAGTCTAACAGGGGAATATACAGCTATCATTAGCACTTGAGGTGTTATACATTCCTTGCTTTCTCGTTGGGTCCCATCTCATGTACTAATCAATAATAGCTTATTGTGCTTCAACCTGTGCTTCAACATCTCAATTATCTCTATATACTATCGAAGCTTTTAATTAGACACCCTTGTTAGCCTCTTCCACTTCCTAAAGTATTCTTTTTTGCTTACTCCATAGCCAACAACCCTCAAAAGACCATCGTGGTTAGAAAAAAGCACATTTTCCAAGACATCCTCGTCCCGAAGAAGCTCACCTTGATTTACTTCTTGATTCAAGATCTCCTGTAGCAAAATGAAATGTTAAATACCTTTTTACATAAAAAAATTGGGTTAAGTACCAATTTTGCCCCAGAAGTACATGTCCAGGAGTACTTTTGTCTTGGAAGTTTTTTTTGGAGGAATGTTGCCCTAGAAGTATAAAAACGTAGCAATGTTGTCCCTCCATTAATAGCCCTAATGGTCAAACATTAGTTGACCTCATTATGCTGACGTGGATTGTTTACGTGGCATCTTTTTTCCCCTTTTTAAGTAGCAATTTTGCTCTGAAAGTACACGCTCATGAGCAATTTTGCCCTGGACGTTTTTTTTTTGTCTCAATGTAGCCTCGGAAGTCTAAAAACATATGATATGATTAAATAACTTATTTAGCTTTCTTAAACTCTTGAAAAAAAGTGAGAAAGATGCCACGTAGACAATTCACATTAGCATAATTGGGTCAACTAACATTTAATCGTTAGGGCAGTTAACAAAGGGGAAACATTACTACATTGTTATACTTCTGGAGCAACATTGCTCAAAAAAAACTTCCTGGGTAAAATTGCTCTTGGGCGTGTACTTCAAGAGTAAAATTGATACTTAAACCTAAAAAATTCAATTATAATTTAATCAAAATCATTAGTATATAAACCATTCTTGAGAAAACCTTTTGCACGAAAGGAATCTTAGGACCCGTTTGTTACAAAGAAAGCTTGGGGAGGGAAAGGGAAGATCCCAATCTTCCCATGGATTTTGGCTGTTTGTTACACAGAAAGTCCAGTCAGCATCTTCCAGTGAGGGTCCATCTTCCCTCATTTGAGGGAAAGTGCTTTCCATCCGAAAATGGAAGGAAAGCTGCCATCTTCCAGGAAGATGGTTTTTTGACGATTTACCCCGAAATTCAAATTTGGCGGAAGTTCGAACTTGGCGGGAAAGTTCAAACTTGGCGGGAAAGTTCAAATTTGGCGGGAAAGTTCAAATTTGGCGAAATTTTTTTCTTCAAAAGTTCGAACTTAACAATAATATATTTTTTAAAAATATATTTTAGAAAAAAAAAAATTTTTTTTTTATTTTGAATTAATTTCTTTTGAGGGTAAAATAGACATTTCCTAATTTTTACCAACTTTCCCTCTTCATTTTCTTCCTACCAAACAACTCAAGCCATCTTCCCTCATCTTTCAAATCTTCCTTTCCTTTCCTTTCCCTCCTCCAAAGTTCCTTTCCCTCCCCAAACTTTCTTTATAACAAACGGGTCCTTAATGTTATCCTCTTTGTTTTGCCTTGCAGCATCGTACACCACTCAATGGTTGATAGTGACATCCAAGCCTGACATCTAATTCTCTTTCAACTACTGCTCGATGTTCACATGCCCCATGTGGCCTCCACGATACGGGTATGCGTTACTTTTCACTCTCTCACAGTTTTCCTTGCTAAATTCCCATGAAAAGAAACAATAAAGATGTCAGAATTACACATTACATTATTATAGAAGTACCATTGACTTTTTTACTTAATTTCCCTTGAACACTCTATCACTTCGTAGCCCTACAAAACCAGCCCATTTGAGTTGTTTGACAACTTCCTTTAGCAGTGTTAGAACCACCAACTCATCTACAACTTCAGGTTCCAACAAATATTTATTTGTCACAAACGATCAAAACAAGGGCAGTGTCTTGCCCGCCTTCCTGAGCACATAATCCTTCTTTTCATCATCTATGTGGAATCCAGAATACAAAAGACACAAATAATTGTTGGTGTTAGGTATAGCGGTTAATAAGATATTATTAACTATGTAGCATCATGTCTTACCGCAATTACATCCCAGAAAGCCTTTCTTATTGACTCAATCGCCTTACTTTTATTTGTTTAAAGTGATAGGCATATTGCTTTTTGCTGCATGCTCGAGGTAGCTAATAAACTTATCAGATTTCACAACATGACCTTTCTTGTTCCATCTCACATTAAGTTTCCTCCCCTCTCTCTCTTTGTTTTCTGGACTGCCTTCATCACAACAAGACCCTTCCTTAGTGCTCTTTTCTCTTGTGGTATAAGTTGGGCATCATCATTTTGCACATCGGAAGGGTTGGCAGAGGTTGTGGCTTAGGCAGAGGGGTTAGGTTCATTAATACTTGAGCCACTATCAATATTAGATGCCGACATATTAACCTATAATAGATATTGACATATTAAGCAATATCATGATTACTAACTAACCACCTTTAATCTAGGTTCTAATCATAAATGCTCAACGAACAATTAGCAAGAATATATATATCTTGAGATGAAAAAAAAAACAATTGTTCATATAGGTGACAACTTGCAAAAAATTCTACTTGCATTGACTTTTGGATTTTCAGCAAGTAAAAGTTCCACCAAAACTCAATTTAATCATATCAAAATTGCAAATCACAAACTCAGTACAATGTAGAAGCTCAAAATTTTGATTTCTAAAACTCTAGCAAGAAGGTTAAAACAATAATCACAGTAGGTAACAACCAGTTTTCCTAGATCTAACAAGCTACACAAGTTATAAAATATTAGAAAATATGCAAGAACACCCAAGAGCACAAATAAATAAAGAAACATGCAGGTTCTTAAGTTTCGAGGAACCCTAAACTAACCTTGAAGCCGGATAAACTATAACACATATATGAATGTAGCATAAAGTTCAAATCATTAACTACAATTAAGGGCAGAAATTTCTTTCCTTTATGCGAACAGACGAAAGCACACAGAGAGCCATGAAGAACCCATAACTTTAGAGCTTCAAAGAACGCATAACCTATAACAAGCTTGAATCAATTTCAAAGCTTCAAAGAACCCAGAGCTTCTTGTTCAAGTTTGAGTCATTAGCATCAGGTTTAGAGCTTCAAAGAAACTAGAACCTAGAACAATCCACGAACAACTTCACATATAGCCACAGATGCGAGAATGAGGAGAATCATGATTTTGGCAACAATAGAGAGCAAAATAACGGTGGGGATGTTGGAGAAGAGTAGTCACAACTATTTGACAATCACGCAGAGAAATGGTGGGAATTTTAAAATCTCGAGAATAGGGTTCAAAAATTGATTTTAAAGCCATATATTTCATGATTTATGTTGAAAAGTCGTCAAATATATAAGTTTCCCAGTGTTGTTTATGAACAACCATCATATATTGGTAGCATATATATAACGGTTTTAATATACCATCGTCAAGTAAACGATGGGTTTAAGTTTCATGGTATTTTGATAAACAACTGTCATATATTGGTAGCATATATACAAAATTTTTTTAAACACAACTGTCAAGCAAATAATGGATTTTTCTCCCAATAAAAAACAACCTTATACAATACAAAAAATTGTCATTTCGTAGCGGTGAATTTGTAGCGGTTAAAAAACTGCTTCAAATGTCATCTTTTGTAGCGAATTTGGTCGAAAACGCTATATATTTACAATGGGACCACTCACGCCAAAACACGCACTGGTTAGGGAATAAACTTTGTAGTGGTTATAAAAAATTAACTGCAATAAAATTTGGCACCAAGCTGGCGCTAAATTCGTAGCGGTTATTTTGTAGCGATTTCCTTTCAGAAACTGCCATAAAAGTGGCGCCAACTTAGCACCATGTGGCATGAAGGTTGTGGGGATTTCTTTGTGATGGTTTAAAGGAAGAAACTACTACAAAATGCAAAGAGTCTAATGTTTATAGTGGTTGTGCCTAGAAACCGTTATAAAATGCAAAGAGTCTTGCAAAATTTGTAGCGGTTAGGCCTAAAAAACCACTACAGAATGCAAATAGTCTACAAATTTGTCGCGGTTTCTTGTAAAACCACTACACAGTTGAAGCTATATGAACAATTTTTCATGAAAATTATTTTGAGAATAATTCGCAACATGAAACCAAATATTGGTTTCAAAGTAGCTGCCTGCCTATGAAAATTTGCAAATTTGTTATGCTTGGTATCATGATATACGTATCATGTTACCTAGCACCATATTTGCACTTCTTCATATGGTGGCAACTACTTTCAAACTAATTTTATCTTCATGCTACAAATCCTTGATTATGATAACAAAATTGTGTAGCAGTTATAAGAAAAAATGCTACAGAGTGTAAACAAACAATCACAGTTGTATAAGTTATATAAACTTGCTACAAAGTGTCACAGTGAACGAGGTAGGGTCTCATGTTTTGTAGCAATTAATCGTAAAAACGACTACATAATGCAAAGAGTTAATCAAAGTTGTAGCAGTTATCTAAAACCACTACAAACTGTCTCGTGTTTTATAGTGATTAATCCTGAAAATCGCTATAGAATGTAAACAATTAATCATAGTTGTAGTGGTTATCTAAAACTACTACAAAGTGTCATGGTGAATAAGGTAGGGTTTCGTGTTTTGTAGCGGTTGGTGTAGCAATTTTATATAAACTGCTACGAATGCTTACATTTTGTAATGGTTTCGTAATAAAACCGCTACAAAAGTGAGATGTTTAAACTCACGCTGCCACCCAATAGCTAACCACACAATAATTTTTTCTCACCACGTAAATATCATTTTTACATGCTCTCTTGTGAGTTTAGCTGCAACATTTATGGAGTTATGGCTTCAAGGAAAGATTTAGAGAAGAGGAAAGAGGTGATACATGCTAGAGTGCCTCGATGGGGGGCCGTTAGTAGAGGTGGTGGTGATAAGGGCCATTGAGGGGAGCACGGGGGTAGAAATGTCCTCGTGCCACTGCAGGAAGGGATCCAACTGTTGGGATCCGTACACGCAGCGGAAGGATTCTCATCCATTAAAATTTTACGAATCCCATAGAGAGGATCTATCAACGGCGTTTAAATCAAGGTTCGTTAGAGAAACAGTACCTATACGAGCTTGTATGCGTCCTTTCTCGAACACGTGGGCTAACACCTTCTTGTTCGACCTTTGCAAAAACGTGGGCTAACACCTTCTTGTTCGATCAATCTCTAGGAGATGACTCTACGAATCCACTCCCTCTACCGGTATCCACACCGAACAGCTCTCCAACACGTACGGCAGTGTGCTAGCGCCTTCTTACTTTGTGTCTCTTGTTTTTCTCTCTAGGATTTCTTTCAAGGCTTGTTCGTCCATTGTACTAATATGACTTAGATCAATATCTATTTATAGAGTTTCTAAAACCCTAATTGGGCCGTAATAAAATATTCAAGACTAATATCAATTAGTCCTTGAATTTCGAATTTGGATTAAATATAGTAATTAAATCTGTCCAACAGATCTAATCTAATCTATCTAATTAATCCACATTAAAAGCCTGCTGATTTAATTTATTTCTATAAATCAAATATGAGATATGATATCCATCTATTTAATTAAATCTGAGATACTATATCTCAACTCAATTAAATATGAGATACAATATCTCTATTTGTTTTAAATATTTAATTTATCAAATAAATTAAATAAAAAACAAATATATATATATATATATATATATATATATATATATATATATATATATATATATATATATATATCCATCCATCCTAGATTAAATGTCGTATTCATTAGATCTTAGACATATCTAAGATTCAATGAATCTGGACACTATTGCTCGTGTTGGGCTATTCTTGTGTGTGACCCTGCAGGCCCACATGAGATTGGCAGTGGGCCAATATTGTATCAGCCCACAAGTCGCAAGCGGCCTCTAGCAAGACATTGCGACTACCCAATTCATATGGGGATCGATGATACGATACAACCTATCATACAACCATGTCACCTCGCGAAATCCGCTCTTAACTCAACTCAAGAATAAAGAGATGAATCAGTCCATTCTATCTACTCATAGTTCTACTCCTGTTGAGCTACTAACTCGGTACAGGAAGAAGTTTTTCAACTCAAAGGAAAAGCCTTCTGTCTATCCCTTCATAAAGAGCTATCTTCTTAACAGCTTTCAAGGAATAAGCAAGGAACTAGGCGCTTCGCTTTCCTGTTCTGGTTCTCAGGTGCGCACAAAGTCTTATATTTCTCGGTCACTAAATGACTGATTGTTCACGACGAACCACGGTGAGAGCAATGTGATGATCCCGACAGAGGGCCTTCAACTCCGTGCGGTAGGCTCTGATTCGGGAGAAGAACCAGTTGGTATCGGTGTCTGAGCGCCAGTAGAGGGGGGCGTTGGTGAAGATGTATGATCTATCAGACGAGTCAGTGGGGCCGGACGAGGTGGAGGAGTGTGAATCGGAGGGAAGCACGATGGGGGCGACGGGAATAGGTGCTGGTGGTGGCAAAGCCTCGAGGCAGCGGTCGTAAACTGGCAGGGGAAACCGGCCTCATCCCGCCACTCGCTTGACTCTTGGCATGGTGCTGGACAAAGGAAAAAAAGAATGGGGGTAGAGGACGAGGTGTGCGAGTAGGTTTGGAAGATGAAAAGGTGAATGCAATGAGTGTTGGGTTTAAAGGTTTAAAAGTGAACCGATGCGAGGTCTGAGTGGTGAGCTGGCATGATACGTCATGTGTTGGGCCCATAAGTGGTAGCTCGCAAACAAATTGGCACAAAACTTGTCGTAACATAAATAAGGGCATACCTAGGCGGCATGGTTGTGGTTGGAACAAGTATGTTGCTTTGTTGTAGCTGCAATGCTCGTTACCTTGCTGTAGCAATGACTATGCTGGACCTTATCTGACCTACAATTCCTGGAAACGAAGAAATGAAAAAGGAAACAGTAAGCTGGGCTGCCTCCCAATAGTGCTTGGTTTATGGTCTTCAGCCTGACCATGCTAACGACATTTTAGTTTTGAGGTAACCCAGGGATACTGCCTACTTCCTCGCTCCTGTTTCTATCATCCTGTGGGAGCAAGCATTCCTCAGCTGGGTCCATAATTGTATCGTCTTTAGAATTTAGAAGGTCACATGGTCATTATTGACTCACATGGTAAGTTCTTCCTTTTCCACATCAATCAACGTTCTCCCAGTTTCCATAAAAGGTCTTCCCAAAATGATCGAAACTTCGCGATCTACTTTGAAGTCATGGATGATAAAATCCATAGGAAAGATGAATTTATCTGCTTTAAACAAAACGTCTTCAATCTTGCCTTCAGGTAGGATGATGGAACGGTCAGCCAACTAGAGTGTGACTGTCATGGGCCTTGCCTCCCTGACCGCCAATCTTTTGAATATAGACATGGGCATCAGATTAATGTTGGCTCCGAAGTCACATAATGCTTTGCCTGTGTATTGAGGTCCAATGACACAAGGAATTGTGAAGTTACCAGGGTCCTTTAGTTCCGGGGGTAATCGATTTGTCAGCAATGCACTATAGTTTGGGGTTAGTGCTACCGTCTCGAACTCCTCCAGCTTTCTTTTCTTGGACAGGATGTCCTTCATGAATTTCACGTAATTGGGCATCTGTTCTAAGGCTTCTACCAGAGGGATATTGATATGCAGTTGCTTAAGCATGTCAAGGAATTTTTTGAATTGCTTTTCTTGGCTCTTCTTTTGAAGTCTTTGTGGGAATGGAGGGGGTTGCCTTGTCACCTGAAATGGTCCTAAGTTAAGGTTATGTTGTGACGATGATGTTGTAGTATTTCCCTTTACATTCATCGTGTGGTCCTATGGCGTGATAAATGGAGGGGATGCGGTAGCATTGATGTTCTTTTTAGTTTGTGATGGCATTTGGTGCTTCCACTCTTCTTCACAGGATTGTTCTACAGTTTCCTTGCCTTTTTTTATTTGACCAAATTCTGGATCAGCTTCCTTGATTGCCCTTTTGGTCACCTTCATGGGTTCTAGATTTTTACCGCTTCAGAGTTCTATTAACTTGACCTATTCCTTTATGTGGATTCTGGGGATTTCAGTTTCACTCAGAAAAGATCTAGAAGGTTTGTTGTTGAGGGCAATTGTTAGCTGTCCTACTTGGTTCTCCAGGTTCCAAAGGGTCACCTGCTGACTTGTTGGAAATTATGCCCTAGGGGCAAGTCGTTGTACTTTAAACGTTATCAATATTTAAAGTATTTCTCCTTTCGTTATCATATTATTTTCATGTTTGTTATGATAACTGTATCCTTGGACATATAATATAGATTGTCCTAAATGTCCCTGGTCGGTCATCTATGCGGGAGCAAAGATGAAATAAGACCGCTATGACTTTGATGAGTATGGAGATACAAATTAAAGTCATAGGCACTTTAAGAGTACAAGGTGCTGGACCGACCCATTATGAGAAAGCTGCATGGATTTAGTCATAAGCTTATCTCATGTACAACCGCGTCACAACGCCCTTTGACTTGAGATCATCATGGATTCCTACATGAGAGTCGCTGATCTTTGACCTAGTCAAAAGTCACCTTTGATCGGGTGATGATAAAGGCTTGGATTGTGATCAGTGGTTTTCATGCAGAGGAATGTGAATGGTCAAGATGAAATTTGTCCCTCACATTTGTAGAGAGATAAGACTGGGCCCCTCGATGAGTGAGTCTTAGAAATGTATGGCCATAATACGATGGAAAGGTGTTTCCATTTCAACTATTAGACTACTCAAGAATCGAGAAAGTAATGGTCAAGAACAAGAAGTTGACATTATCCATGCCTCATACTTGACCAAGTTATCGCGTGACAAAAGGGACGTGACATGGTTGTATGATAGGTTGTATCGTATCATCGATCCCCATATGAATTGGGTAGTTGCAATGTCTTGCTAGAGGCCGCTTGCGACTTGTGGGCTGGTACAATATTGGCCCACTGCCAATCTCATGTGGGCCTGCAGGGTTACACAAAAGAATAGCCCAACACGAGCAATAGTGTCCAGATTCATTGAATCTTAGATATGTCTAAGATCTAATGAATACAACATTTAATCTAGGATGGATATATATATATATATATATAATAATAATATTTGTTTTTTATTTAATTTATTTGATAAATTAAATATTTAAAACAAATAGAGATATTGTATCTCAGATTTAATTTTCGAATAAAGATGTAGTATCTCATATTTAATTGAGTTGAGATATAGTATCTCAGATTTAATTAAATAGATGGATACCATATCTCATATTTGATATATAGAAATAAATTAAATCAGCAGGCTTTTAATGTGGATTAATTAGATAGATTAGATTAGACTTGTTGGACAGATTTAATTACTATATTTAATCCAAATTCGAAATTCAAGGACTAATTGATATTAGTCTTGAATATTTTAATACGGCCCAATTAGGGTTTTAGAAACTCTATAAATAGATATTGATCTAAGTCGTATTAGTACAAAGAACAAACAAGCCTTGAAAGAAATCCTAGAGAGAAAAACGAGAGACACAAAGTAAGAAGGCCCTAGCACGCTGCCGTACGTGTTGGAGAGCTGTTCGGTGTGGATACCGGTAGAGGGAGTGGATTCGTAGAGTCGGCTCCTAGAGATTGATTGAACAAGAAGGTGTTAGCCCACGTGTTTGCAAAGGTCGAACAAGATGGTGTTAGCCCACGTGTTCGAGAAAGGACGCATACAAGCTCGTATAGGTACGGTTTCTCTAACGAACCTTGATTTAAACGCCGTTGATAGATCCTCTCTATGGGATTCGTAAAATTTTAATGGATGAGAATCCTTCCGCTGCGTGTACGGATCCCAACAGGACATTGGATGATTGCATCATTTTTTGCCATATACACCTTCAACAGATTTGTCATGGAAGTCTGCGGGTTTGAATCGCTGCCCTGTTGCTTTGCTTGCTGGGTAAACCCTGGTAGGTTTGATGGTCTGTTAGAGTACAATGGGCCCGTTGACTGTCCTACTGCTTGTTGACCGTGAGAGTTCCACGAGAAGTTAGGATGCTGCCTCCATCCTGGGTTGTACATATTAGAGTAGGGGTTGTTAGTATTGCCACCCCTATTAAAGTTGTTAGCATAGTTGATTGATTTGGGGTTGGCAAAGCACTGAGAGTAGGAGTGTTCACCGCCTGAACATAGACAAGCTACCTGGGCTAGCTGCATTGGTTTGTTGTTTAGAGGAAGGGTCAGTCCTTTCACCATGTTGGTGAGAGATGACACCTGGGCTGTGAGGGAAGTCATAGAATCTAATTCATGTATTCCAGGGAAAATTCTGGAGGGGGTTGTTCTGTCTGCTTGCCATTGATGGCTATTCATGGCCATGCATTCTAACAATTCATGTGCCTCTTCATAGGATTCCATCAGAATGGAGCCCCCAGATGAAGCGTTTACGATTGAAAGTGTTTGTCCATCAAGTCCTTTGTAAAATGTTTCTAACTGAACCTATTCACAAAATCCGTGTTGTGGGCACCTCCTGAGAAGGTCCTTAAATTTGTCCCATGCTTTATATATTGACTCACCCGACTTCTGTTGGAAATTGGTAATGTCCCCTCTGAGTTGAGCGTTATTTGTTGGTGGAAAAAATTTGAGCAAGAACTTACTCCCCAGATCATTCCAGGAGGTGATTGAATTAGCAGGTAGGTTATTAAGCCATGTCCGAGCTTTATCTCGAAGAGAAAATGGGAATAATTTAATTCGAAAAGTGTCGGGTGTGACTCCTCAAATGATGAATGAGTCGCATAGCTCCATGAAAGATTTGAGGTGTAAGTGAAGGTCTTCAGAAGGGAGTCCCCCAAATTGTCTGGTTTCATTCAGCATCTGAATAATGAAATCTTTGACTTCAAAGTGACCTGCATTGAAGGTCAGGGGTGTGATAGCTGAATTTAGCTTGGTTAAATCTGGGATCCCAAACTCCATAATAGCCTTATTCAGGTTCGGATTCGATGGTGGAGGGTCCTGATTGTCTACATTAATTGCTTGATGCTCCCTTTGTTCCTGGCCATGATTGTCCTGTATATCCGCCATGTCTGCGGAGTCAAATAGGCGACTTCTTCGCTTCTGCTTCCTGCACCATTGCTTGTAGGTGCATTCAATCTCATGATCGTAAGGCTCAAGGTTAATCGAAGGCGAGTTACGCATACACTACAGAATGTACCTGGAAATCAAAAATAGAGAAGGAGTGAGCTTTATTATATAAGACACAATTGTTTAGCGTTAAATTCGTAATCATAAAAGGGATCTACAGTCCCCGGCAATGGCGCCAAAAACTTGTTGGTTGATTTCCTTCATGGCAAGTGAACCAATCGAACAATAAGTATGAAATGTTCTTGTGGGTATTATCTGTTGTTAATGAATATTGTTTTTTGAAGATTATATTTGCACTTTAGACCTACCCAACTGACCAACAAGTGTTTTTAGGTTACTCTTGCTGTCTTTCCTGCAACATCAACGTTCGTGGCTGGAGAAGTAAGACTCAGCAAACGCATTTGAATTTATATGCTACAGGTGAGTCCACAAGACCTTCATCATGTGCATTTAATTTCCTCATCATGCATTTATTTTGGTTCTTGGATTAACTGTGATGCATTTATGACCAAAAGTGATTCTTTGTTATGCATTTAATGGGCAAGTTCCTCCGTAAAAGTGATTCTTTGAGCATATATTTGCATTTGGAGTTGGCTTATTTTATATGCAAGTTTCAATTTTTTCGGATTATGTATGATCAATGATTTCCGTCTATATATAGGAATTCTACTATGGATCACAGTTGGATAAATGCTTTACAAACGAGTGTTGAATATCAGAATGGGTTGAAGGAATTTATAGAATTTGCTAAACAAAATGCTCATGATGATAGGGGGAAGTTTTATTGCCCTTGTGTAGAATATGCAAATTTGGTGATAGGTAACATGATACATATAACATAATACTCAGGACAACCCATTTGCAAATTTTCATTGCAAGTAGCTACATTGAAACCAATGTTTGGCTTCTTACTGTTAATTCTTCACAAAATATAATATTTGTGGAAGTGTCTATATAGCTTCAAATGAGGAGCAGTTTTTATGGGAAACCACCACAAATTTTCCAATTAATTGCATTTTGTAGCGGTTATATATTAATCTTACACTAGTGGAAAAAAGGCTTTTAAGACCGGACAAAAAAGGTACATTAGGACCGGACCCGCGAGCAGTCTTGTTCCAGGCGGTATTAAAAGTCGACCTTTAAAACCGGACTTTTACACGGTCTTAAAGATTTTCTTTAAGACCGACATTTTAAACCTTCGGTCTTAAAAGTCGTACTAAATAAATATCGACCGCTCTTAAAAGATCCAAATATTAAGACCGGACAAATATCAATCCGGTCCTAAAGATAGAGGACTCTAAGACCGGAGGACTAATTACCCGGTCTTAAAAGACTGACTTTCAAGACCGAATTTTTTCAATGGACCGATCTTAAAAGACCAACTTTTAAGACCGGCTTAACACCTTTAAGAGCGGTGTTATATATACATCCGGTCTTAATATTTGAACATTTAAGAGCGTATTTTTATTTGCGGTCTAAATTTTCCCGTATTTTTCCCCATTCTGTTCTACCCGATCAATATATATACACAAATCCACCATCCAAAACAGCACATAAAAATCGATATACTTTAAGCTACAAGCTATGAACATGAATAAATTGAATTGGGAAAAAGAATACAAATATTATCCACCATGAGTTATGTGGCCTCTTAATTAAGTCTAAAACAACTAAAGTAATTTATACAATAAGCTAACATATAACTAATTACAAAGGCAATGAGTTACAATACATGCAGCACGTAATTCAACATACAAATGTAGTCCAATATATTTTTCACCATGCCTTCATTTGATTCCCACCCAACAACGTAACATGCATCCTCTTTATAACATGCCCCTTTGAAACGGATCCTGCCACAAAAACAAAACAAGAACAAATTCATATTCAATGATGACATTATTTAATTAAGAACATAGAAGGAATATAATAATAGTTAAAACCTTAAAGTTTTCTAAGAATTCTGCATATGAATATTAATTACCTTATGAATTGACACTTTTATAAAGTGATATCCTCCCATATCCCTTCTTGATGATCATTTCTTATGCCGGTTCATTATCCGCTTCATCTTCTTCGTTCATGTCCGGTAGACCCCTTGTAAAGGAGTACTCTCAGAAGATCACCATAATTTGAATGACTTTCCTCATCAATATCAATGACCCTCTTTCCTTGGAGAGCTACGCACCACATTTTATTTTCTTGATCGGTGATATAGAACACTTGTTTTGCATGATCTGCCATAATAAAAGGTTCATCTCCAAAACTTCTACTATTGACATCGACTAAAGTGAATCCTAGTCGATCGATCTGAACACCATTATTGACATTAACCCACTTGCATTTGAAGATGGGAAATCTAAATTTGACATAGTCCACCTCCCAAATCTCTTCAATAACCCCATAATATGGCATGACTGCCAATTTAGGCCTCTTGTCTTTCGAAGCGGAGAAGTGCATAGATTCAGCCTCTAACATAACACCACTGTTCGGGATGTGCTCCTATCATCTAGGGACTTCGTGTAAAATGTATAACCATTGATCACATACGAATTCCAACTTATGACATCAACCTCAGGACCACGTGCTAACCATTTCATTGTGTCAGAAACACATTCAGATCCCTCGACCGTTTGTTTGAACCAGTTTGCAAAAGTTTTGTTATGCTCCCTAATCAACATTTGTTCGGTCATTCGATGGTTCTCTTTCCTTACAGCCTCTTTATGTGCAGATATGCTGGCTTGAACTTCATCAACATTATTCAAGATGTATAAGTGGACTTGTGACAATTCATCAGGATCCACACTCTTTACCTAAGCCCCACATCTACCCCCTTCAAAGATGCCGACGTTTTGGAAGCCCAATATGTCTTACTTTGGCCAAATAATTTTGACAAAATTCCATAGCCTCTTCGAAACATATTTGAACAATTGATGCTTCCAGCGTACGCGTTCTTCACATACCCTTTTAGTTATTTCATAGATCTTTCAATAGGGTACATCCACCGTAAATGGATAAGGCCGCACAACTTTATCTCCTCACTAGATGAATAATGAGATGAACCATGATGTCAAAAAATGAAGGAACAAAAAGCTTCTCAAGGTGGCACAAGATAAGATATCCTTCATTCTCCAATTCATCCAACTTTTCAATCTTGAAAACTTTACTACAAACCGCATTGAAGAAGAAACAAAGTCTAGTCAAAACGACCCGAAGATCATATTCGGCAATCCTCGAATAGCTACTCGGGAGTAGCTGTTGCATCAAGACATGACAGTCATGAGACTTTTGGCCTACTAATTTCAAGTCCTTCATCGAGACAAGCCTCTTAAAATTTGAAGAATACCCCGAGGGAACTTTTGTGCCATGTAAACACTCACAAAGCTTCGTTTTCATCCTTAGACAAAGTATGAGAAGCCGGTGGACAATAAGTTCTCTTCCCATATGGCCTTGGATGCAAGTCTTCGCGTATTCCCATTGCTTGCAAATCCAATCTTGCCTTCACACCATCCTTCGAACTACCTTGTATGTTGAGAAGCGTGCCCACAATACTATCACATACGTTCTTCTCCACATGCATGACATCAATACAGTGTCTCACATCAAGATTGCGCCAATAGGGGAGATCAAAGAATACAGATCTCTTCTTCCATATATTTGTTTCTTTTCTACTCTTTCCAAAGCTTACCGAAGATGACACTCGATATTTTTAACCTTTTCATACACTTGCTCCCTCATCAATGCCACCGAGCTTCTTCATACTCTTGGCCACCAAAAAGGCCTTCTTTAATCGACGATATGGGTGGCCCCGTCTAAGAAATCTCCTATGTCCAAGATACACCGTCTTTCTTCCATGTTGAAGTTGATGGTAGCATGTGCCTTCTTCACAAACCGGACATGCTTTATGGCCTTTTACACTATACCCTGACAAGTTCCCATATCTTTGGGAAGTCGTTTATAGTACAAAATATCATGGCTCTCATTTGAAAGACCTCCTTCTTGAAAGAGTCAAAAACATCGACACCTTCTTCCCGCAATTCCTTCAAGTCTTCGATCAAGGGCTCCAGTAAACATCTATGTCATTTCCGGGTTGTTTTGGTCCCGAAATCAACATAGACAAAGATGATGTACTTTCGTTTCATGCATAACATAGGAAGGCCATGAGCTATGTATGTTGCTAAGGCTTCCATAGGGATTCATGCCATCCGTGCTAAGGGCAAGCCTGAGGTTCCTAGGTTCTTCGCCGAAGTTCGGAAATAATTGATCGATCTTCTTCCATTGAGAAGAATCGGCCGGATGTCGAAGCTGTCCATCCGAAATCCTCTCATCTGCATGCCACCTCAGATTTTTTGCATCATTTTCATTCGCAAACAACCGCTTGAACCTTGGTATGATTGGAAGATACCACAACACTTTTGCAGGCCCCTTATCTGACTTGTACCGTGGGGTTTCACATATCGAACAACTCGCTTTCTTCAAACTCTTTTCTATATAATACACAATCATTCGGGCATGCATGGATCTTTTGTACTCCATCCCCGTGGACAAAGTATCTTCTTAGCATCATAGTAGCGATGCGGCAACACGTTATCATCCGGAAGCATGTCCTTCAAAGCCTCAAGCAATTCTGAAAAACTCTTGTCGCTCCATCCATGACGTGCCTTCAAGCTTACCAATTTCAATATAGCGCTCAACAATTGGTATTTTTACACCCACGGTATAGCGGTGTCTCGCATCACTGCACATATTACCATATGCATGTGATCGCTCAAAAGCCTCTTCTCCTACATCACGGATAATGTCCTCTATGCGATCATCCATATCCGTGTCATTATCATCAAAGGCCACTTCCCCATGTTGTTTCCCACTTGATGGCACTTGTTCACCATGCCATACCCATACCGTATAAGTCTTACAAAATCCGTGACAAATTAAATGTGTGCGTATAACTTCAGACATAGTCGACACTCATTCAAACATTTTACACAAGGGCAATAATACTTCCCCATCATCATGGGCATTTTGTTTAGCAAATTCTATAAATTCCCTAACCCCATTCTCGATATTCAATACTCGTTCGTAAAGCATCTATCCAACTCGTGATCCATAGTAGAATTCCTATATATTATTTAGACGAATTAAGAATTACTTTTGGTCATAAATGCATCACGGTTGAATCCAAGAACCAAAATAAATGCAAGACGAGGAAATTAAATGCGGGGATGAAGGTCTTGTGGACTAACCTCGTAGCATATGCGTTTGCCGAGTCGTCTTACTTCTCCGCTCACGAACGTTGATGTTGCAGCATAAGACAGCAAGAGTAACCTAAAAACACTTGTTGGTCAGTTGGTAGGTCTAAAGTGCAAATATAATCTTCAAAAAACAATATTCGTTAACAACGAGAATACCCATAACAACATTACACCGATTTCGTTAAACCCATGAAAACCAAGAACGATAAGCCGGAAAGTAATAAAGTTTTAACCGAAACATCTCTTACAAACTTCGTCTATAGACGTTTAGCTAAGGAACCAGAGAGTGATTGTCGAGAAAGGTACGCGAAGCGCGACGAAGCCGAGAGGGAAATTTCGAGTCGGAACCCGAGTATTCACTTTCGGCGCGACAAGAGTTCGAGAGGGAAATTTAATTTTTCCGCGCGACAAAGATACCTTATTTAGCTTTTTGGATTTTATTAATACCGGTTATTAATTAAATGTCCGGTCCTAAAGATACAACTAACATTTTAAGACCGGAGTTTTAAAATTATCCGGTCCTAAAATTTTATTAGACTTTTAAGTTTTAAGACCGAGGTTTATAAAACATCCGGTCCTAAAATTCAAATTATCTTTAGATCCGTTACTTATAAAATAAAATGTTCGATCTTAATGGCCTTCGTGATTGCAATATTAAATCAATAAAATAAATGATATTTTTTGGACAAAAAATAAAGCAAAATTGGAGAATAAGTTTCTTTAATGAATTACTGGAGAAGAGCCAAAAAATTCATACAGTGTTCTTAATGTTTCTTACATTACTTTCATACAGTGTTCTTAATGTTTCTTACATTACTTCAGAATATATACACAACAACAAAAACACAAATGAAAAACAAGCTGAATATTATCATCCACAAGAATCTGACTGAACAACCTCGGCGATTTCGGCGTGAAGAGCATTAATTTCCACGGAGATCGGCAAGTTGTTGTCTTATTCTCTCCACCCGCAATATGAATGGATCATTACAGAGAGCGGAGAGGGTCGAGGTAGGCGCGCCGGGCCAACAGTTGGAGAGGGGGATTACGAACATCCGCATGGCCGCCTTCAAGATGACGGTTGAACTCAAGAAGGAAAGGATCGGCGTAAGGATCGAGGGGGCGCGGCATGAGCAATCTCTTCATCATCCGAAGAAATAACAATGGGTCCAACGACCCGAGAGTCTTCTAAACAATACGACACACTGTCGCTGGAGGAGGCGCACCATATAATGATCTAGCCATGGCACGAGAGTGAGGCGTGTATGCACCCCTACGAGCGCTTTGCTTGTATCTAACCATGGTTTGAGGATTTGAGAAGTTGGGGCAGAGAGCTAGGAAGTGAGGAGTTAACAAGGACAAAGAGGTAGTGTGTGGAGTATATAAAGACAGATGGCAGGAGAGATAAACATCGATGATGAACAAACCTTTAAGACCGGACTTTTATCTTATATCCGGTCCTAATTTTAATTCAATTACTTTTAAGACCGTCCTTTTATCACATATACGGTCCTAAAACTCATTTAAGACCGATATATTACTTGGTATCCGGTCCTAAAACTAATTTTTAATTCAATTACTTTTAAGACCGTCCTTTTATCAAATATCCAGTCCTAAAACTCATTTAAGACCGATATATTACTTTGTATCCGGTCCTAAAACTCATTTATTTTTATATTTCAATTTATTTTTTTCAAGTAAAAATCTTTGGTTAAAAAAATATTACTTTTAAGAACGGATCTCACACAGTATCCGGTATTAAAAGTTCATTCTTTTCAAGAGTCCCTTCCCCATTGTTGAAATGAATTCAGAATGGCTTCTCCACCACGACGAGGTCCTCCTTCGGGCGAAATCCCGAGGCACCTCCATATCCTCCTCCGTTGCCTCCGAAACCGAACTTCGGGCATGCCGGAGCACTGATAGCCCGCGTCGATCATATAGACCGAAGCTTGGGCAAACTGTTTTAGGTCTATCACGCCGTCAACAACAAGCTGCAAGCGGTACTCGACGCCAATGACGTTGAGTACCATACCTCTGATGACGACGTCTCCGACCATTCCCTCCCCTCCGACAACGATGGGGAGGATTAGAATTTTTAAGTTTTTTTTTTTGTACTACTGCCTTACGAGGCAGCAGAAAAAAAATTATTAAATAAAATTTTTATTTCCCAATCGCCTTCCTTGTTTGTCTTTAACTTTATGTTCTTTTTTCTCCGACAACAAGAACAAACAAAACATTGTCCTATTCGTGGTGATCAATCTTAAAAATTTGCGTAATAAAGTTAACAGCCATACCATACAAAACAAAACAAAAACATTATTTACCTTTTTCAAATAAAAACAAACAGAGTGACGACTATTCTCAAGTTTGGACCATCGTTGTCTTCCCTCTACTTTTCCGTATGTGATGAAAATTTTCGTTGTCGTTTTCGTTATCTTCTTTCTTTTCCGACAAAAAGAAAAGGGACACCGATGACGTTCTTCACATCCGTAAAAGTAGAAACGAGAACAACGAAGCACAAAACTTGAGAAGAACGCCGAAACATGGTTGCCTTGAACCCTAACGATATGTCCGAAAATCGAGTCACCAACTCTATTTAAATGAAGAATATTAGGACCGGACGTATAATAAATCCTCGGTCCTAAAAATTAAGCCTTATTTTAAAATTTAAAGTTAGGAGTGACAACTAACAAATATACGGTCCTAAAGGTTTCTAATCTATTAAATAAAATGAAGACTTTTAAGACTGATTACTAACAAATATACGGTCCTAATATTTTAGCCGTATATTTTCTATACTTTTAGGACCGGATATTTGACATACATACGGTCCTAAAAGTCTCTACCCATATTTTTAGATTAGACGAAGACTTTTAGGACCGGATATTTGTTAAATATACGGTCTTAAAATGGACGAAGATTTAGGACCGTATATTTAACAAATATACGGTCCTAAAAGTCTCTACCCAAATTTTTTAGAATGAGACGAAGACTTTTAGGACCGGATATTTGTTAAATATACGGTCTTAAATGGACGAAGACCTTTAGGACCGTACTTTTAACAAATATACGGTCCTAAAAATCTCTACCCAAATTTTTTAGAATTAGACGAAGACTTTTAGGACCGTATATTTATTAAATATCCGGTCTCAAAATGGACGAAGACCTTTAGGACCGCACTTTTAACAAATATCCGGTCCTAAAAGTCGCGAATACTTTTCAGAGCCTCATCTGGCTCATTTTCAACATCCGCCTGTACCTCAAATTTCAAGCACTAAATAGCTTTATCCACCATCCCATTCATTCAGAAACCCAAAATGGACACACACAAATTGTTCGAAAAATAAACAAATTTATTATTGAATTACATTGCTATATTTACAAATGAATGAATTAGCTAGTCGAAAAAATAAACAAATGTACTGTAAGGCTATTGTTGCTACAAGATCATATATTATTTACAAATGAATTAATTTAGGACATTAATTATTGTCCCGACTTGGATTTTCTAAGACTAGTTTATACAGATATTCACAAAAACCTCGCGTATGTGCTCGATTTCATCATCATCAAATGGCTCTTCACAGCAAACCTCTGTAACATCAAAGACAAAATGAAATAACATATTATGTGCATATTTCATATGTAACATTAAGCCATCAATTGATCGAATTCACCATAACATCTTACCCTTAAAGTGACTTTAGTGTTTCCTCCGTCACAATATCATATAAGTGTTTCATGACATACGGCCACATAAGTTCGATCCTTCCGGTTGCCGACGGGTCTAAAAATAACAATAAATATATATAAGAGCATATATAGCTTACTGACCAACTTCAGAAGGCAATTATGCCATGTCCAATTATGTACTAACCTTAATTTTGTGCCATTTAGGATCTGTGAGCTGAGCACCACACTTTTTTTTTACCTCAACACGGAAGGTATTCATGGCACTATCATCAAAATCACAAATTTATCAGTAATGTTCATTGAAAATTCACAACAGAGATTTCAGACAAGACAATCAAAATGACATTCTTACTTGGTGATCATCTGCTTCAACGTAGTCGATGGATCGCTGTGAGTGGAGGATAAGAAGATAACATAATGCAACTCCATGTTCATGACGAACAACTGCCAGTGGTTGCTGAAAATTCACAAAGAAAGTACTCAGTGATATATATATATATGTAGCATAATTATATTAAGTGAATTGCGCATAAGTATATATGTACCCGAGCCAACATGTGGAAACAAGTACACCTTTCTTTGCACTTTACACAACCTATTTGATATGTACTCCTGTCTCAATTCCAGAGGTAGTGTTGTACTTGCATTCACTGGGCACAAGAATCCAAAATCCGAAATTCTGCCTCGTTGAACCGGCTCGTGCATGCACCTACAAGAATGACATCGATGAGGGAATTAGTATATATGTATATATGTGTGTCTAAACGGTGCATTTCAATTATGTAATCAAGGAAGAAGATACTTACTTCATAAATATTTGAACACATGGACTAGTAACCTCCTTTCCGAAGCAAAGCATGGACTCTACATCTTCATTATCAATGTAAACCGGTCCAGATTGAGGAGGCCTATTACTTCATCGACAGGCCACGATTTATCTTTAAACCATTTTTGGGCTACCAAATCTTGTATTTTTTCCTTGGCCGTCAAGTTAGCAGTAGGGGGTGGAGCTTGAGGAGGGGGTGGAGCTTGAGGAGGGGATGAAGATTGAGGAGGGGGTGCAGCTTGATGAGGGGGTGGAGCTTGAGGAGCAGTAGAGACATCTACAAGCTTCACTTTCCAAGAGATGAAGGTTCCCTTGACATCACTCACAACCTTCAGCTCATCAGTTGGGAGAGGGACAGGTGCATCAAAGATCACCTCTTCAACCGACACTCGACTTCATCATCACCATTTGTTCGTGGTGTACGCTTGATCCCAATTTGTGGACAGTCCCTTTAGCAACCAATTGTCTATGACCATCACGATCCTCCACATACGATGACAAGGTTGCTCGACTCGACTGTCCAACAATGCAGCTCCTCTAGTGCTCGCCGCCGCATAGGTTCACCAAGGTGTCAAGGGATCCACACCGGTCTCTCGGCCGAGAGCTCGGGAGGAACTTCATTTTCTCCATCTCCTCCTTCATCTTGCTCATCTCGATTGAAACATCCTCAATGTAGCATCTTTCGCCGCCGATTCCTCACTTAATTTGGCCAGCTCGATCCATCTCCTCCCGGTAACCATACTTTGTCTCGTGGCGTTTGGATTTACCAAAGTATTGCTTTAGGCCTACCCGTCCTCCAATCCCCTTACACGCCCGAGTGATCTGGTTTTCCTGGTCGCAATGGTCGAACATCATTCCTCCCGTCCGACGCAAAAATCCCTCCGCTCTTTCTTTTTAAGATCTTCCCGTAAGATACGATAACGAGAAGCTTAGTGATGAAACATGTTTAGTAAGTAAAAATAACAATATCGATACTTACAATTGCTCAAAGAACTACACGAGTTTTTCACTGTGTAGGTGCCGCTTGGCTTTTGCCGAATATACAACCACACTCTCCTCGCGACGTATTGGAGATGGCGGCCGGTCAACTACCGTAGAAGGATTGGATTCACTTCATCTTCCAATCTCTTCCGTTTGGTCGCCATCAAATCTTTTTCGGCCTTTTCATATCCGCCGCGAGAAGCCCCCGTGTGGGCAATCATTCTTTCTCCCAATCTCCCGATATTTTTCCCTTATTTTCTCGTGAATCAGATTAAAAACAACTATATATCAATTATGAATTCCACCATGTCACTAACGTAAATTAGAGAACTTCGCTTGATATGAACGTCAAACATTAGTCAAATTCACTTCATCAAGTTTCAACATTTTACTTAAGGAAGATGTAGCATTGTAGAAGAAATTGGGAAAACCAAAGGAAAGGGAGTTGTAGAAATGCTGCCAACTCAGTAAATTCATTCATTCATCATAAATGGTTCCTACACATATTAGAATAACTAACTAACTAACAAAGAACGCCTAACCATGGCCATTACACGCTTTACATATCAAACTTGCATGGAACTAGGACATGCTCCTCTCATGCAGGACAAAGGCAGCAAATGTATACTTCTATTCACACACCAAACCATTTAACTAACGAGATTAGATGTACACAATAACATTCACATATCCTCACAAAGTTAATAAGCAAACAAAAGTGCAAACAAAACTAAATATAACTCACCGTAGCTTCGGGAGTGGTCCGCTTCGAACAAATTGTTGCCAAGTTTGTTCATCAAGAAATTTGTACTTGTCCTGTGGTTGATGGTCGCTTCTCCTCGGCAAAAATATAAATGTTAGCCGAAAGGTCTTAAACTTCCCGAACCACTCAAAGACAATAAGACAATGTTGAGTCTTTCAACTTCTCGCACTCAGGGACGGTGAATGTAAGCCGGATAGTGTCCCACATAGGATCCTTTATTGTTTTTTGGTCCACATTTTTCCACTCATCACCAAAATGCTAACCTTGCTGCATACTAGAGCGCCGACAAAACTAGTATATGTGCTTTTATTAGGACCGAAAGGTTGCAAATTTTCATCAAAATGAATCTCGAGCTTCGTCCCGAATTCCGACTAAGGGATACTTCCATCATTCGTGTGCCGCTTCTACCACGGCGTGCACGGCACTGAGGAGGCTCAATGTGAGATGAAGAGGTTCGTTTGTCCGACCCTCCCTACCAAACCAAGATCCGGAGTTTCAAGAACACGAGTGGAATCGTTTTCACCGTTCATTTTCAAGACAAGAAGAGAGGAATGCCCGAGAAAATGAGGGAGTAACAGAGGCTAACCAGACGCGGGCGAGGAAGAGAGGTAATGGAACAAGAAGGGTTTCGCAACGTGAACAGGGGTTCTTCAGTGAGAGTGTGAGAGTGACAAAAGCTTCCGCGCGAAGTTAACGTTTGGCGCTTCATTTTTAAGACCGGACAAATACACATATACGGTCTTAAAAGATAACCTTTAAAACCGATCTCTATATATGTCCGGTCTTAAAATTAATTAATTTTTTATTCAAACTTTAGTACCGGCCAAATTTTTTGTCCGTTCTTAAAAGTCTAACTTTTAAGACCGGTCATTCTGTAACTATGGTCTTAACATTTATTACTTTTTTATTTAAACTTTAGTACCGGACAAATTTTAAGTTCGGTCTTAAAATCAAAGTTTTAAGACCGGCTTTTATATATGTTCGGTCTTAAAACTTTAATACCTTTATATTTATATTTTTCCGTATTATTTTGGAGTGTAGAAAATATAAGTCTCGCCTTGATGAGATTTCTCCATAAAAGTATTTGACATTTCAATTTTTTATTAACATTTTTAAGACCGGTTGTTATTTTAACAGTGTCCGGATAAGATCTATGAAAAATTGATCGAATAAGAAGTTCTTTATATTTACAAATATGACACCGGTCACAGATTTAGGACCGGTCGATACTTAGTCCGGTCTTAATGAGGCGTCCTTCATTGTGTAAGAAGTTCTTTTTATTTACAAAACTGCCACCGGTCACACCATTAAGACCGGTGCTTCGATTATCCGCTCTAAATGAGGCGGTCTTATAGCCCTTCATTGTTTAAGAAGTTATTTTTATTTACAAAACTACCACCGGTCACACCTTTAAGACCGGTGCGTCGATTATCCGCTCCAAATGATGCAGTCTTAAAGCCCTTTTTTGCACTAGTGTTAACCGCTACAAATGTGCAAGACTCTTTTTATTCTGTAGCAGTTTTTACATACAACTACTACAAAAGGTCAGACTCTTTAACTTTTGTAGGGGCGTTTAGTTCTAAACCGCCACATCTTTCGCACCACAACGCGCCTTGCACATTTGTAGTGGTTTATTAAAGTAAAACGTTACAAAAGAACCGTTATAAAATTGGTGCCAGCTTGGTGCCATATTTTGTAGCAGCAATTTAGTGGTAACCGCTACAAAGTTTGTTCCCTAACCAGTGCGCGTTTTGACGTGAGTGTCTCGTAGTAAATTTGCAGCGGTTTAAGTCTAAACCGCTACAAAATGTGATTTTTGAAACAGTTTGGTTTTTACCGCTATGAACCATCAGTTTTTTATATTGCTCGTATGATCGTTGGCAACGTCGACTCTTCCGTTGATGGCCAAATCAAACCACTGTAACACTGGGGTCCTCCTTAATGTAACCCTTTGCCCTCTTTCATTCGGATTCAAAACTAAGAATTCGGTCAAACTATAAAGATTAATGTTGTATTAACTCAAGCTTTTATTTAAAACTAAGTGGGTCAAAGTTAGAGAACTGAAAGGATACTATTTTTTAATGGGTTAAATACCTAATTTGTCATGGAAGTATTGCTAAGGGAGCGCCCAGCACCCGAAAGTATTTTGGGTATCATTTTTGCCCCGAAAGTTTACAAAGTGGAGCAAATATGCCCTGAAAGTTTTTTTAGGAGCAAATTTGAACCGGAAGTTTTGTTTAGGAGAAAATTTTTGTAAACTTCCGGGGCAAAAATGATACCAATCCAACGGTCAAGATCAACTGATGGGCAAAATTGCTATGTTTGTAAACTTCCAGGGCAAAAATGATACCAAAAATACTTCCGGGTGCTGGGCGCTCCCTTAGCAAAACTTCCATGGCAAATTAGGTCTTTAACCCATTTTTTAATTAAAAGACAAAACAAAAATATTGTATGAAGAGAGAGGAATGTTTAATTGGTTATATTAATACATGTGTTGAATATAGAATGTTGATATTTCTTTTCCATTATCCCCCAGGGGGATATCTGTTGTACATTATGTTTTTAACAATATGTGTATAATTAAAGAATTAAGTTATTTTATATCCTTAAAGAACTTTTCCACCATTCCTAAAACTTAGTTACTATTCACATGCACTCAGCTTATCATTTACGATGCAAATTAAAGTTTATCTCATCTATCTATTCACCTTATCTATAATTACTCATTAGTAAGGTTGTCAAATTTGCGAGTTTAAGCATACTCATGATAGTGAGGTAAACTTGTATCATGAACTCAAATCGTAAACTCGTAAGAATTTTGTTTTACCATTAAATAGATATTCATAGTGTATAATTAAATAATTAAAATATAAAAATAACAACAATTTGATTTAAATATTTTTTAAATCCAAATAATTGAAATTAAATCCACCAACATTCATAATTTATTATATTTAGCAAAGAAATTTCTATAAAATTTACATTTAAATCTACCGAGCATGATCAAATCGAACAAGTTAACACGAGTTTAAAGATGAATAAAGACGACTTTGTAAGCTAGAAATAAAAAAATGGTAAACTTGGTATATAAACTCGTGATTTTAATCGAGCTTACAACGATCATGAGTTTACCAGTGACTCGACTTAATTTTGTAAGCTAGAAACGTAAAAACGCTAAACTCAGAGAGTCAACTCGCGAGTTTGATAACAATGCTCATTTGAGTCATTGAGTTGAGCTAATTAATCCGTATCCTTTTCAACTTTTTCTTGACAAACCAGTATGGCAATGCCTTCATATGTACCTCTTTTTGACACCTGATCAATTTACTTCACATGCATGATTTTGCTACAAATGCATGAATTCAGTGCACATGGATGAATTTACTGCAGATGCATGAATTTGCTGACTCTCTCTCTCTCTCTCTATAGCTAGCTATATATATATGAACTAATATCACTTGTGTGCATTTGAAGATCATTTAGAGCATCAAAAGAAGGTTCACGATCTCAACAATGGCAAGTGCCTCTCAGAATGCCCCACCTGCCGTTAGAAGGTAACCAATAATTTAGAACTTCACCTATATATATATATATACACACAGTGTCAATTTGACTTGATTTATAATGTTTAACTTCCCATTGGGTTGAAACTATTAATGCTTGATTTTTTTGAGAATAAAGTTTCTCTGGGAAAAGCCTCAAGCAGCTTCAAAAGAATATTATTTTATGTTTTTTTTTTCTCTATTTTTCCCCCAAAATTTTCTCATTGTTTGGTTTTAATTGGGAGAGAAAGTTGAATTGAAAAATTTATGTGAAGAAATCATGAGAGAGATTTTGTCACAGTATATTTCTCATAAAACCTCAAATGAATCAGTTTTGCACTGTCTCAACCAATTTATCAACCCAATGATCCAGTTTTTAGATTTTATACTTTAAAGCTTGAATGTCACTTGCAGGCTTGAAGGAAGGGTGGCTCTGATCACCGGTGCGGCAAGAGGACTCGGCGAGTGCACGGCAAGACTCTTTGTCGAGCACGGGGCTAAAGTGGTAATTGCAGATGTCATCGACGACTTAGGTGAAGCTGTGTCCAAAACCATACCTGGTTCCACCTACGTTCACTGTGACGTCACAAACGAGGAAGACGTACAAAATGCCGTGGACACAGCTGTTTCAAAGTACGGCAAGCTCGACATCATGTTCAACAACGCCGGTTGCCAAGACCCCAACACAGACAACATCACCGACATCGAATTGTCGGATTTCGTGAAAGTCATTAGCGTGAATCTCACTGGCGTGTTTATTGGCACCAAGCACGCCGCCAGGGTGATGATTCCGGCACGGCATGGCAACATTATCAACACTGCTAGTGTCTGTAGCATCACCGGAGGGTTATCAACACATGCGTACACAAGCTCCAAGCATGGTGTTTTAGGGCTGACAAAGAACACGGCGGTGGAGCTTGGCCGGTACGGGATTCGGGTGAACTGCTTGTCACCATACGTGGTGGCGACTCCGATGGCGAAGGGATTCTTCAGGCTCACTGATGAAGAAGTTCACAATATATATAATCCTCTGAAAGGTGCTAAGATAGAGCCTCAAGATTTTGCTGAAGCTGCTCTGTTCTTAGCAAGTGATGAGTCTAAGTTTGTGAATGGCCACAATCTTGTGGCTGATGGTGGATACACCATCACTAACTATGGCTTCACCATTTACAAGCACTAAGTTTAACTTATCATGTCTTGGCCTGGGATGTGTGTGAAGAAGAAGTCATCTTTGTTCTTGTTTATGTGTGCGTACATGTTCGAATAATCACGCTCATGCATACCGCGTGTGCTTAGTTCTTGTTTATGTTAAACATTTTTATTTCAAATTTTCTATGTTAATGTTTGAATAATCACATTCTCATGATCCTTCTCTCCATTTCATTTTCATTTAATATCTCCCCATTATATCAAATTTAAAAGATTAAGATTTCATGCTATATAAAAATATTATTATAGCATTAAATAAAATAAAATCTATCATGGTAAATAAAATAAATCATAACCATTTAGAATTGATCTAATAATGGAGGTATTAAGTAGAGAGAAAATGGAACATTCATTCTCTCTGATTCAAGTTATCAACTTTATAATTACATAATTTTATAATTACATACCACGTGCACTTGCCTACCTCCTTGTCAGTGCCATGTCACAATTTTATTGCTAAAGTAAAATAAGAAAGTGACAGGACAAGAGAGGGGTTATAGAGAGAGGGAAGAGAGAAAAAGAGGAAAAAAATTGTAGCTGATTAGCTTTTAGGTGATAGTTTTTACAGAAAAAGTTGTAAAAGTACTATTTCAGAATTGTTAGCAGAATATATTTTGTGAAAATAGTGATTTTATAAAATAATAGTGTTTGAATATTGTTATCGGAATAGATTTTTTATGCTCAAATTTACTAAAAAGGATATTGGCTTTTGTTGTAATTACATATAAAAGATAAGATTGTATTTTAGACATTTTTAACATTAAATTTCATAATAAACACCAAAAATTACATAAATTTGTCTACATGTAATATTAATTAATTTAACTAATTTTTTTAATATAGTAAAATTAGAGAATAGGTTTTATATTAAGGATATAAGGGAGCATTAAAATTTCTTGAAACTATAAAATTAGCACTTTTAATTTGAATGAAATTAAAATTAATTGAAATTAATTTTTAATTACCAATTTAAAAAAAAAAAAACTGGAAGAGAGAGAGAGAGAAGAGTTGCAAAAGGAAATGATAAACCCAAAGTGTGGGGCCCACTAACATGAAAAAGGACACAAGAGAAAGAGAGAAGCATGGGGCTACCAACCTGAAAAAGCAAAAAAAATACTCAGCTACACCAAAACCATGGTTTTGGACAAAAACCGAATTCTGGGTTTTTCATCAGTGTTTGGGTATTATTTTGCAAAACCATGATATTCTCCCAAAAGTACTTGTTTTTTCCCCTTCATAAAAGCAAGTCTGCTCAAAATGAGAACAACCACCACCACCATCTAATCAAGTCTTGAAATAAAAAGAAGTTATTCTACCAATTACATTTTTTCTGTCTTTGCCTGGGATGTGTGTGTGAAGAAGATCAAGAAGTTATCTTTGTTCTTGTTTATCTGTGCGTACATGGTCGAATAATCACGCTCATGCATAGTTCTTGTTTATATTAATGTTTGAATAATCAAACTCTCATGGACTGTGTTGAAGATGATACTCTCATTGTGTCTTTCTCATTATCTTCTTATCATCTCATATCCACCATTAGATCATGAAATAGATGGTTTAGATTTAATATTTTATAAAATTATTATTATTATACATCGTTATAAATTAAAATTTATTTATTTATTATGAATTGCAATTATGAATATATAGTATAGATTAGACTTTAAGAGTTTTATTTTACTTATTTATGTTTATAGAAATAATTTTATAAAAGATTGAATATGAACCATATGTTGTTTTAATCTAATAGTGAATATGAGATTATGAGAAGAAAATAAGAAATGAGATAAACTCAACCAATGTTTATACTATAATGTGATGAAGTTATCAAATTTGTAATTACATACCACATGGCACTACCGTTGGCTGCCGCATGTCCACTACTGGTGCTGGCATCTGCCCTCCTCCTCACTACTACAAAAAACGTATTTAACGTCCTAAATTTGACCCAATTTACGTCCATTTTTGTAGGGACATCTTTTACGAGGACGCAAAATATGCATACTTTTGGCGTCCCAAAAATAATTTGAGACGCCTTATTTAAGGCGTCCCAAAATTTATTTTGGGACGCTGTAGTTCCCTTTTTTTAAAAAAATAAAATAAAAACCCAAACCTTAGGTTTGGGTTCGCTGTAGAAGCAGAATTGAGCGCAGAAGAAGAACCAACATGAATAATCAACAAGAGCTTCCAAATCAACCTAAAATGATATAATCAGATCAAAAATAACAGAACCTAATATAATCAAAAACCAAAATGGCTGAAAACTGGGGAGACTTTCAGATCTGCGGAAACGGCGTCGACAACTTCTCAGAACCCACGCTTCTGTTGCCAACTCTTTTGTAGAAGGAGGATCTGAAGGTGGAAGCTCACCACGTTGCCATCAATAGAGGGAGCCTGGGTTGACGGAAATCCTGCGAATCGAAACATAAAAAATCAAAGAACCCATCAATAGAGGGAGCTTCAGATCGAAGATGAAGGAGGAGGGAGAAATCGAAGATTGTGTGACGGCGCCAACGTCTTCTCAGATTGAAGATTTCAGATCTGTGATTCCTTCTTCTCCCTTGTTTCAGATCTGCAATTCCTTCTTCTTCATTGTTCCAAGCAGTGAGAGTGACGAACAGGAGGCGCTACTTCATCGGCAGTGGTGCTTGCAGTAGCTTCTCATATGGTCGGAAGAGAAAGTGAAAGTCTGAAAAAGAAGAGAGGTCGTGGCTTTAATTTTGTGTTTTTTTTTTTTTTTGCGTCCCAAATTAGAACGCAGGATGCCTAATATATTGACTTTGGCATCCTAAATTTATTTTGGGACGCCAAAAAATTTCCCTTGGTACAAAAAAATTGCACAAAATCAATCAAAAATTCAAAATCATGTTTTTTGGTGTTCAAAAATATATTTGGGATGCCTTAAATATCAATTTAAGGCGTCCCAAGCATATTTTGGGACGCCAAAAAATTTCCCCTGGCACCAAAAAATTGCCCAAAATCCGCCAAAAATTTAAAATCATGATTTTTGGCGTCCCAAATTATATTTGGGACGCTATAAATGATATTTAAGGCGTCCCAAATATAGTTTGGGACACCCAAAAATTCCTCCTAGCACCAAAAAATTGCCCAAAATGCACCAAAAATTTAAAATCACGATTTTTGGCATCCCAAAATATATTTGGGACGCCTTAAATGATATTTTGGGATGTCTATATTAATTTTAGGCGTCCTACAATTATTTTTAGGATGCCTAAGTCGCGCAAAGTTTAGGCAAATTATTATGAGAATACCACCGCTTACATTTTTTACTTCCCTTTTTAAAATAACAACGTTCTTTAGCTAAGTAATATCAATATTTTGTAGTAGTGCCTCATCAGTGCATGTCACAAATTGATTACTGATGTAAAACAAGAAAGTGATAGGGGAAGAGAGAGATGAAATGAAGATAAGAAAAGAGGTGATCGTAATCAATCTAATTCAATATACAATTCTAGCCTCAAAATAAGAACCCTAAAACTATTTCTAGTAATAATTCTTTACCAAATCAAAGTTCAAAAAATAGTAAAGATTATGATAAACCCAAATAACCTACAAATAATAATAATAATAAAAGGGGCACGTCTACGATCAGGTTTAGGGTTCATGATGCCCTTGATTTTTGAAGTTATAGAAGTTTGATCTATTTGGAGATTCCGTATCACTAAGGCTTAATAAATTTAAACAAGGAGTTAAATTATTGTTATTTAACTAGGTGTTACGACAAAGAAGGTTTCGCATTGCACGAAGGTTCTAACTAGGGTTCGAAAATTTTGCAAAGATAGGGTTTTTTAACTGTTGTTCGATTCGAAGAAGGGCCCATAATCTCCGCTATAGTGAGTACGATGCAATTTTCAAAGTAGCGACTGCTCAAGCTTGATTCATCGTTGGACAATTTTCTGTCTTGTATAAAGTATAAAGAACCTTAGGAGCATCTGCTAGGATTTCTCTGGAGAAACGACCCCGACGCTCTGTATCGCGACAGTTGCTAGGGCTTCTTTTCGACGGTGCTCGAATCACTCCGCCACTGCTTGGCGGCTGTGCCCGTGGTTTTCTCCGTCACCCACTGCGACGGAGTTGAAAAGAGGGACCTGAATCGTTGAGTTACCGGACAACGAATGGAAACAGAGAGGGGGAACCCGATGATGGAGGGAATGGAGGCTGGGAAACACTGGAAGAGGAGGCTTGGGAGCGGCAACGCTGTGTTCACTGGAGAAGTGTCGAACCCACCCCGCCTTGAAGGATGGATGCGTGACGTGGAAGATGCAGTGAAGTGCGACACGAACGGAAGCAAGGAGGAAGGGGATAAGCAGCGATCTTACAAAGATTCTATGATGGCTAAATCCAAGTGGGGTGATACCTGGTTTGAGGCGAGAGAGCAGAACGGTGATGAAGCGATGACTGGAGAAGGCAGTGGTTCTAGTTCAAACGTTGGATTTGAGGATGTATTGGACTTTAATTCAGGAATTTCTGTTGATCTATCTGACCCTTTGTGCCCTAAATTTATGATTGACGATAAAGAAAGGGAGCGTCTTTGCAAGCCATTTGCGAAGTCTCTGGTTGTTAAATTGCTAGGCGGTTCAATGAGTCTGTACTTTTTGGAATCTAAGTTGAACCAAATATGGGCTAGAAGGGGTGCAATTAAACTGGGCGATTTAGAGAATGATTTTTTTGTAGTCTCCTTTCAAGAGTGGGAAGATTATGAGAGAGCACTCAAGGTTGCCCATGGGTGATATCAGATAAGTATCTAAGTGTGATGCGATGGAGACCAGGATTTAATCCCAGAAAGGAAAAAATTGATAAGATCGCAGCTTGGGTACGCTTCCCTGAAATTGAAGTAAAGTTATTTGATAAAAAAATTCTGTATAACTTAGCTAACTCAATAGGGAAGGTGTTGAAACACTACAAAAAAAAACCTATTTTGTCGCGGTTAAATTGTCGCGGTTAAAAAAAACCGTTACAAAACAACAAATTGTAACGGTTTTATCCCATAACCGCCACTAAATAGTAACGGAAGCCATGACGGTATGGACCTCGGCTACCTTTGTAGCGGTTCACTCAAAATAAACCGCAATGATTTGGCGCCACTTTGGCGCGCAATGGCGGAATTGTTGTCACCGTGATTTTGTAACGGTTTCTTGAGTAGAACCGCACAGATTTGGCGCCACTTTGGCGCGCAATGGCGGGAATTGTTGTCACCGTGATTTTGTAACGGTTTCTTGAGTAGAACCGCTATAAAAGTGGCGCCAACATTGGCGCCAACTTTGTTGCGGTGATTTTATAGCGGTTCCATCAAAAAACCGCTACAAATAAACGAAACGTCACAATTTTGTCACGGTGTCCAAGAAGAGTGACCGTGACCGCGTCAAAATCTATATTTTGTAGCGGTTTCGAGGGGAACCGCTACAAATTTTCACACTATAAATAACGTTCATCAACTATAACTACTAAAGGAATTACTAAATCTTCGACTTGTAACTGAATGAACTATCTCGCTTGGTCGTCCAAGGAATGCAGATATCGGTAGCTCGATCTCTTATATCGTGATGAGGGTCGCGGATATTTGCCTCTCTCATCCTTGCGAGGCAATTCGCTCACCACAAGCCAAGGTTTGCTCATTTCTTTGGCGTGAATACTTCTACTCTTCCGAGAAGAGTCCAACAAAGCGACTGGAGATTGGGTTCCATTGTAGCCACCTTTGTCTCACGAAAATATCTCCGATGAAAATGACTCACCGGTTTTTCGTGGGAGATCGGCGGCTACATTGAGTCCCAATCCCCACTGACATGTTGGACTATTCTTGGTTACTTCATTATGTGTAATTTATTACGTGGACAGTTTTAAAAAAATTAAAGAAAACAAATAAATGAATTGAAGGTTTGGTTTTTTAAATATTTGTACCAAACTAATTAGTTTGATTCATAAAATATTTGAATCAAACTAATTAGTTTGGAATTTTTTTGAAAAAATCATTCTCAGAAGGTTCACAACAAAACCGCGACAAAATGTGGTCATATTGTAGCGGTTTCTATGTAACCGCTACGAATTTCAAGGGTCACTATTTTGTAGCGGTTTTGTAGCGGTTATTACACAACCGCTACAAATTTTAACTACGATATTTTGTAGCGGTTTATGTGGCGGTGATGGATGAACCGTTACAAAATTTCAAATTTTGTAACGGTTTATGAGGTTAACCGCTACAAAATGTTCGGTTTTTTAAACAGTAAATCCTCATTTTCAAAGTCACACTTCCAACGGTTTGAGTTTTCACCGTTTTTACCTTTCACCCTCTTTAAACTTTTACTTTTAAACTTCTACCTTTCAACATCATGGTTTCTGGAGGAGAGAAGGGAAAGGGAAAGCAGTGTCCCTTTCAAAACCGGTTTAAGGGGGTAGTAGTAGGGCGGAGGCCGACGAGAGGGCGTGGGGCCCAACATATACCACCGCCATCTCAAGAGCCGAACGAGTTTGCCAATCTCTTCGCCGATGAAGAAATTCCAAATGTGGGGACCGTAGGGAGATCAAGAAGCAAGTTTGTCGTTGAACGACTTAGACGACGAGAATGCGGAGATCCATATCAACATTCCCTAGTGGAGGTGGAGCAGTTCATGGACCAGAAACCCGGCGGGACCACGGGAACCCCGACCGGCGTCTTCGCGTTCAAATGGATTTACAAGTGGATGTCGAAGGTATATCTAATTGGTTTTTTTGGAGAAATTAATTTAAATTTTGTAGGTTTAATTCAATTTTTTCTAATATTGCAGATAAACATGGGAACATCGCAGAGGACGCCGGATGTTTCCACTCTCACTCGCACGACTAGGAGATGTCCGGTATCGGGTCGTAGTCGGCGATCGGCACCGGTGGTCACCTGATGAACCGTTTTTTGTCTGAATTTGGCGGCAATTGGGCATGGTTCCCGATTTTTTTTAAGGATTGGAAGAGTGTGACGAAGGACACAAAGAACAAGGCGTTTAGCGGAGTTCTGCAGGTAGTCAATATTGTTTCATTACATTTTACATGTTAATAGTTATAAGTTTTAGTTTATTTCTTTCCTTATTTATTTCTTTATTTATTAATTTTTAATAATGAATTTATGATACATAAAAAAATTTAATTACATATAGTTTAAATTAATTAATAGTTTCACTTAAGTGATAATTTAAATTTAGTTTAAATTAAGTTTTGTTTCCTCCTCCGATCGCTTTGTCGCAGAGAAACACAAGAAGCAGGGCACAAAGAGAGGGTCCATCACACTACAGGACCAAGACGTTTGTCAGACTCTACAGTGAGATGGTATGTTATTATTTAACATACCGATTGTTTTGTTTTTCCAATAACAAAGTACATATTGTTTTAATTCTTTCAAAGAAAAGAAGGCTCGTGGAGGAGAACACACAAACGAACTATGGGAAGTTGTGGACACGCACCCATAGACACCGTGATGGGACGCCGACCTCTCGTGCAAGAGAGGAGATAATAGTAAGTTACAAAAACATTGAAAAATATAATGAATGTTGTATATTAAAATTGATCGTCAATTATTTTATTAATGATTGTTCATGAACGCCGTGGGTCGTGCCCGGATTGAGAAGACCGAGGCGAGCTACAAGCGCCGCAGACCCCGAGTCACAGGGTCTCGTGAATCCCACCGCCCCACCGAAAGCCGCAGTGGGCCCGCCGAGCATCCCGGCCGTGTTAGGGGCATGGGCCTTGGCGCCGTGCCTAGCATGGTGTACCCGAAGCATGGCTCCTCCTCTCGGCCCACCGGACCCTCCAGCTCGAGAAGGCCACCACCGGAGGCTTTTGATGAGATCATTGCCGAGAAGGTCGCCGAGCAGTTGCCGCACATGAGGCCGCACGGAGGGCCGACGAGGAGGCCGAGAGATGCGCAGGAGGGCCGACGAGGAGGCTGCATAGGCGCATGCAGAGAGCATCGCCCGTTGGTACGATCATCATGTGGAGAGCCGGATCGCCGTTCATCGGGGCCCCGGCGCGACTATTACCCGACCAGCGGTTTCCGATCCCGAGCCTCCCTCCGTTCATCTTTGAGGAATCCCCCACGTGTACCAACCCCCGAGATGACCCCCTAGGACAGACTTGATGATCATGTTCCCGATAGTTAGTTTTTATTTTGAAAACTTCACCATTCTCGTACGCTTGGATATTAGTTTAATTTGGTTTAAATATTTGGTTTGTTTAAGATGTGCTTTAGTTATATATTTGTTACCGTTAAATTTGATACGTTATTTCAAAACCTATAACTCATTTAACTAAATTTTAATCGAAAACCCTAAAACTTTTAATACAAAATTTTAATCCTTGTTTAACGTGTGCTTTAGTTATATATTTTAATTATAATCCAAAATAATTTCCTAAAATTTTATTTCAAAACACTAAAAATTAAATTAAATTTTGTAGCGGTTCGAATGAGGAAACCGCAACAAATTTGAAATTTGAAAAAGGGCGCCCTATTTTGTCGCGGTTGGATAACCGCTACAAGATTCAACAGGCATCATTTTGTAGCGGTTGTGATGAAGATAACCGCGACAAATTGTACTCAGTAGCGGTTGTAGTCGCGGTTTTATAACCGTTACAAAATTGTTCGTTATAATTGCAACGGTTGTTGTAGCGGTTATGTAACCGCTACAAAACATTCGATGCATGTTTAAAGATCCCAAGTTCTGCGTTGAATGTAATTAAACATTGTATCCACATTTATCTTCTATCCTAGATTTGTTTGTTACATATGGATAAGTCATGGATCAAGCAACCGCGTAGTTCTCCCGTATATTTAGCGGGATTGAACACTTTCTTAGATTTCGCCTTCTCTCACGCATGCATTAATGGGAAGATCGTGTGTCCTTGTGTGCGATGTAAGTTTAAGAAGTGGCAAACACGAGATTCTCGCTTTGGAACATCTTCTTGTAAAGCCTTTCCCGTAAGCATATACATTCGGGCGGTTCATGGGAGCAACGTGGTATAGGATATGGGCTCCATCTTCCTCGAACCTCACAAGTAGGAAATCAAGTACATCAAGATGATCCGGTTAATGAAGCCGTCCGTGATGCTTTTGGTGTTCAAGACGACAACTTCACAAAGAGGTGCAGGTCCGCACTCGTTTTCTTCAGAACGATGCAGCTGGGAATTTTTCAGCCTCATGGATGAGAGCGATCGTCCTTTGTATCAAGGTTGTCGAAATACTCAAAGTTATCTTTTCTTATCAAATTGTACCATATCAAGTGCATGTGTGGGATCACCGATAAGGCAATGTCGATGTTCCCGGAATTACTTCGAGATGCTTTCCCGCACGCGGACATTCCCTCATCCTTCTACGAGGCGAAGAAGATAATCAACGATTAGGCTTGAACTACCAAAAATAGATGCCTCGCCCAAACGATCGTATGCTTTATTGGGGAGAGGACGATCGGAGGGAGACTTGTAAGAAGTGTCACACTTCGAGGTTCAAGACTGCTCGGAAAGGGAAGAAGCGAAGAAGAAACCTGCGAAGATTCTAAGGTACTTTCCTTTAAAACCTCGCCCGCAAAGATTGTTTATGTCGTCTAAGACAACAAAGATATGAGGTGGCATGAAGATGATAAGAATGAAGATGGTAAACTCGTGCATCCACGTGATGTTTGAAGCGTGGAAAGCGTTCGACTCGCTCTTTTCAGATTTCGCGGCGGACCCTAGAAATGTCCGTCTTGCTTTGGCGACCGACGGTTTTAATCCATTTGGGAATGTTAGCACAAGCTACAGATATGGCCGCTATGTTGATACCCTACAACTTGCTACCGTGGATGTGCATGAAACAAAGCTCCTTCATTATGTCCATGATCATTCCAGGGAAAAGGCACCGGAAATGACATCGATGTGTATCTCCACCGCCGATCAAGGAGTTGGTGGAGTTGTGGAATGTAGGTGTGGAGACGTACGACGCGCACGAGAAGACACTTTTCAACTTGCGTGCGGCCTTGATTTGGACAATAAGCGACTTTCCTGGCCTCGAGACATTATCCGGGTGGAATGTGCATACCGGCCTTGCGTGCCCACCTGCAATTTTGACTCGACTCGTCGCGCCTTCCCTACAGCCGTAAGTGGTGCTTCATGGGTCATCGGAGGTTTCTCGATGGTACGCACAGGTTTAGGTTGCAACGCAATCGCTTTAATGGGCAACAGGAAAAAAGAGGACCTCCTCGGAATTTATCTGGTGAAGAAATCATAGAGCAGCTTCAGGATGTTGATGTTGAGTTTGGGAAAAAGAACGATCCTGCAAGGGCCAGAACAAAGACTGCCAGTGGCTTCGTGTTCTACGCCCAACAATGGCGAAAGGTGAGCGTCTTCTTCGCTCTTCCGTATTGGAAAGATAATTTGCTCCGACACGCCTGGATGTCATGCACATTGAAAAGAATGTGTGCGACAATGTGTTGTACACGATTCTCAACGAACTGTGCAAGTCCAAAGATCATCTCGCAGCCAGAAAGATCTACGGGAGATGGGCGTTCGTGGAGACGCGTGGCCGGATGAGCATGACAGATTTCAACCGGCAAGGTTCACCCTGACAAACCGAATAAGGAAATCTTTCTCGCTACCTTGAAGAAAATAAAAGTTCCCGACGGGTATTCAAGCAACATATCACGATGTATTGACTTGCAGTGCTCGAAAGGTTACAGGGTCAAGAGTCATGACTCACATGTGCTTATGCAATGCTTACTTCCGCTGGCCATGAAAATACGCTGCCTCTCGACGTGTCTCTCGTTTTGGTCGAGCTTTGTACTTTCTTTCTAAGTCGTGTTCGAAGGTTTTGATAGTGGAGGAGCTCGACCAGCCAGGAGAAAATCATTCTTACGCTGTGTCATTTGGAGATGATCTTTCCTCCGTCATTTTTCACTGGTCATGGTTCACCCGACAAGACACCTTGTTCACGAAACAAAGCTTGCTGGCCCGGCTCAAGCATGCCGATGGATGTATCCCGTTGAGAGGTACTTGTTGAAAAATAATTACTTTACCATTACTCCCTAGTCGCACGTTTAACCATTGATCCGGCTATTATTTTTATGGTTCTACTTTATAGGTTTCTTGGGAAACTTAAATCTTACGTGAGGAATAAGGCGTGGCACGAAGGTTCAATAGCATAAGGTTATATCGGGGATGAGGTCTTGTATTTTTGTTCCAGGTACTTCGATGACATTGAAACGTCATTCAACCGACCGCCTCGTGTAGACGATTGTCCTGAGCCTGAGCCGGAGCCAGAGACAACAGAGTTGTTAATCCCTCGTGTTGGTAAACCAGTTGGAGAGAGTGAGAAATTCAAACTCACGGCACTTGAGAAGTTCCAAGCACATAGACATGTCTTGATTAACTGCACCAAAGTTGAACCGTACCTTCGGTAAGGATTTCATACAAATATATATATATCGTATCCTATATATTTCCTTACATTTTATACATACTCACATTTCATTGCATGTTCAATTGCAGGGAATTCGGGAGTTATGTGAAGCGTGAACCGAGGATTCGTATACGACATCCTCCGAAATTGATAGAAAGGTTCACAGAGAATTCCCGAGTTGGTTTAGGAGGAGAATAATGAACGACCACAACCCGCACTCACTGTAATTCGAGCTCTCGCAGAGGCCCGCTTGACCACGCCCTAAGATTCACGGCATACAATGCCAATGGTTTTAAGTTTTGCACCGTCGCACGAGATCGGGATTGCCGACCCAAAACTCGTGTATATGGCACGTTTGGGACGAGGAGTTATGCGAGCAAGAAGGACGAAACATGCGGTTCGGTGACGTCCCGTATTATGGAAAGCCGCTTGATGTGGTCGGATAAGTTACACAGGCCTATTCACCGTGACGTTGTTCAAGTGTTTGTGGGCGAATACCACAACGTCCGTGGGACTCACGACAGACGACTTAGGCATCACATCGGTGAATTTCTCCCGCCTATACACAAAGGGTCGATCCGAAGATGACGAGCCGTATATTCTTGCCTCGCAGGCCCATCAGTTTATTATGTCGTCGATGAGAGGCACAAGGATTGGAATATGGTGGTTCACTTAAAGCCTCGGGACCTTTACGATATGGGCGATGGTGAAAAGGTCGCCTACGATTGTGAGCCGTTGCAGCCCGCCACTTCGAAGACTTCATCCCAGACATCGGCGATGACAATTTACCTATAGTTCTAAGACGTTTTTAAATTTACGCTTTATGAAATTGAAACATTTAACTAAAGTTTTAATTATATTGTGTTCAAACGTATTCAACTCACGCGTAACATTTTATGTAAACTTTCTTTGTAGGGATGTCAAGAAGATTGAGAGGAAAAATTAATGCCTATGCAGTAATATGAAATCTTTTAATATTAAGTTTTTTTAAAAAAACCTCGAAATTACTTTGTAGCGGTTATATAACCGCTACAAACACTAAAAAAATCCGAAATTAATTAGGAAAAAAACCCTTTAAGTTTTCTTTTAAAAAAAAACTCAGAAATTACTTTGTAGCGGTTATATAACCGCTACAAACCCTTAAAAACCGCGACAAGCTCAACCGCTACAATAACCGCTACAAAACCCTCAAAACCGCTACTAAATATAACAACCGCTACAAAAAGTGAGACACCAACCGCTACAAAATGATACGCAGACACCACCATAAATACCCCCACCCAACCTCATTTAATACGCCTCAACTTCTTTTCTACCCACGTTTTCTCTCGGTCATCTCAAATATTTTACGTTTCGAACATTGTGAGTTTGAACGGGTAAGTACCGTGTAACTAGATCAATTCTAATGTTTCTCATACTAATTTATAGTTCGATACTAATTAAACTTTGTTATTTTGCGGTTGAACGAGATATATCTTTCAACTTTCCTATTCTTTCATATACATTATTCAATTGATTTGTACATATAATTTTTAAATATTCAGTATTGTTTTAACCACCTCATTTCTTAGCACTTATTCTACTTACATAATCTTATTATTTTGTTTTTATACATGCACCTTATATATTTAAATTTCATAATTTACTACCTTTTATTTTTGTTAAAAAGATATATTAATAATAATTACTGAATTACGCCGATAAATAATAATTTTTTTTTAAACCGTAATGAATTTGTAGCGGTTGCAATAACCGCTACAACATTTCAAATAAAATGGCGTTATGAATTTTTTTAAACCGTAATGAATTTGTAGCGGTTGCAATAACCGCTACACAATTTCAAATAAAATTGTAGCGTTTATAGTAGCGGTTTGCAACCGCTACAAATATTCAAAAGCACATGTGGCGGGACTATTTGTAGCGGTTGTAAACCGCTACAAATATTCAGATGGCGGCAACTTTTTTGGCGAAAAATGGCGGAATGTTTGTAGCGGTTAGTAACCGCGACAAAATTATCAACACATTATTTTGTAGCGGTTATGAAATCATTCTTGGAACCGCTACAATATGATTTGTAACGATTACGGACCGTGACTAATGTCTCGAAACACACGTCAGCCCCGCCGATTTAGTGACGGTTTTCTTGAACCGCAAGAGGTTGTAGCGGTTTATGTGTATGTAGTATCGGTTTTTTAACCGTTACAAATCGGCTTGCCACAGGCGATTTTGTCGCGGTTCCTCTAACCGCTACAAATGTCGTTTGTCACGTCAAAAACCGTTACAAATAGGTCATTTTAACCGCTACTAATTGTCGTTTTTTTTGTAGTGAAATTGGATGTGCATACTGCTAGTAGGGGCGTAACAAATTTGCTAGAGTGTGCATTGAATTGGATCTAACGAAGCCATTAGTCCCTCATTATATGGTGGATGGAGTCCTAAAACATGTGGAGTACAAGAGTTTACATGCATTATGCCTGAACTATGGACTATTTGGCCACATTAATGAAAGTTGTGTGCATGGCAAGAAAGGTTCCAGCGAGGTGGACAAGGTGGTGTTGGAGGGGTCATACGGGATAGAGGAAGGTGAAATTGCAGAGAATTATAAGCAGGCTACTGGTCCATGGAAGGTTGTTCAAAGACTTCGTAGGCAGAGGAGGGATAGGCCAATGAATGAGGAAGTCAAAACTTCGTCTAGGTATGATGTGTTGAATACAGGAGAGGAACGAGGGTGATAAGTACATATTTTATAATTAAATAGGTGTATATTTTAGGATATAATTAGCTGGATTCATTAATAGTATATACCTATTTAATTATGTTTTATATATTTTTCCATCACTGAATCAAACTTAGGATCAAAGAATAATTCGACATAAAATATATTCATATCCTATCTTTATTGTGCAGGAGATATTATGTGATTTAATCAAAAAGAAAGCATCAAGAAAATGAAATAATTCATTATATATAGTTGATGTGGGCCACGCAAAGCAAAGACAAAATCACAATATAATTGTGTCAGCTGTTGGAGAGAATCACGCAACATTATTCAAGATCCTGTTTTCGAATAAAAAAGGGAATGATATCCCTTAGACATAAAGAAGCAGATCACGCAAAAAGGGAATGATTGAAGGAAATTACTATATATTGGGGGGAGCAGCGCGTAAAAATTATCTCGAACAAAAGAAAAGAACGAGAAGGAACGAAGAAGCGAAGGAGTAGAGGCTGAGCGTTTTGGATCTCTTCATCATCTCCACGGAAGGACGGAAGGACTGTGGAGGCGACGAAGAAGCTTTCTTTCCTCTCTCTTCTTATTCTTTGGACCTGAATTCTTATCTTTTTGTTATAGATTTTGTTATAGCCATGTGTGGCTAATTCTCTTTTCAACCTAGAGGACCTATGAACTTGTTTGGGTTTTAGAGATTATTCCCATCGATTAGTTTTGCTTAATTTGATTCAGTTTATTTAATCCTGTGTTTATTGCTATTGCTTATTGATTGGCCACCATTGAGCATGTTTTGGGGATTTAGGGTTGAACTTGGAAGAGGGAATCCTAAATTGACCTTGGGATAAATAATGTGGAATTAGGTTTAAATTTAATGTGAAATTAGGTTTTAATCTAATTTGCGTCTAGGATAGGAATATACCTAGAAGCTCCGCATAGTCAAATTAGAGTGAGCCCGGTTTAAAACGCATCTTATTTAGTTGTGTGAGACATTGCATAATTAATTAAGGTAGGTATATAAGTGGACCGGAAGGCATTTATAGACATTAATACTCTAGATTAGCTGATTAAGTTAAGTCAAAATTAGTTTAGTGGGGATAAAATCTCAGAACAAACAAGGGATTAGTAACTCTAGGTTGCTCGTTTGATTATTTTAGTAGTTTGTTATTTTGATTTTCTTTTCTTTTAATTAAATTCAATCTAGTTTGCTCAACTTAAACGAAATTGTGAAATTAATGCCTAAGCGAAGTTTGTGATACTAAGTCCTCGTGGGAACGATACTTTTCTTATCACTTTATTACTTGATACGGCCCGTATACTTGCAGAGTTATAGGCTTTAAAGTTTTTCCCTATCAAGTTTTTGGCGCCGTTGCCGGGGACTTGTGTGCCACAACTGTCTTGGTTAGAATTGATTGAGCATTAGTAGTTTGAGTTTGAGTTCGTAAATATTTTATTTTTTAAATAAAAAATAAAAAAATGGATTTCAATTGGCAACCAACTGGTCTTAATGTTGAAAAGGAGATGAATTCTTTGTCTTCTACACAAGATGGATTGATTGCTATTTTAAATTCTTTGAATGAATATAGGCAACGTAAAAGGAGCATAAATGATGGTTGTATTCCATATGTTGATTCTTCTCAAAATGTTTGCATGTCTTGTGTTTATTGTGGAGGGAATCATTTATATGAATATTGTCCATATAGTACAACTAGTCATTTTGTGAGAGATGATTTCACTAGGAACCAAGCTTATTTTGATAACTCATTTTGTCCTAGTGAAGATTTTGAGCAACATAATTTTAGGGATCCACATGTCTAATATTCTCATGAAAATACCCCTCCTTTTCACTCTTATCCACCTATTGAAGAACACACCATTGAGTATAAGGAAAAATCTAATTTAGAAAGATTATTTGAGGAGTATGTGGAAGTAGTAGAGATCTAGTAGAGAGCAAAAGGAGATGATCACTAGCCGTAAGAGATATAATAGAGAGAAAAAGGAGATTGTCACTAGCCTTAAGAGATCTAGTAGAGAGCAAAAGGAGATTGCCACTAGCATTAAGTCAAGTGTCCAAGATACTGGGGTATATGTGAGTCAAATTGTTTCAACCCTCGAGACTATGGTGCAAAATAATTCCTTAAGCCTGATGACCACTTCTTATGCTGATAATGATTATTGTGTGGAAGTTGAAGGTTTGGAATCACATGAGACTATGAATAATGTAGAAAGTGATTGTGGGTTTGAAATTGATTTAGATGAGAGTAGTGGGTGTTTAGAAGAGGTTCCTTTGTGGAGCCTAAGGATTGTGATGTTGGTGATCAAATTGATTTAGATGAGAATAGTGGATGTCTAGAAGAGGTTCCTTTGTGGAGCCTAAGGATTGTGATGTTGGTGATCAAATTGATATAGATGTCCCAATTGTTGTTGTTCTTGACCCTCCTCTTGAAGTGTTGACTCTTACTGATGAGAGTCAGTTTGATTTTATTGGAGGCTCTAAATTCTTGGAAGTGCCTATATTTATTTTCAAGGATATGCATGTTGTGCTTCATTTGAATTCAGTTATTGCTTGTAATCCAAGATTGTCTATGATTAAGGAAGTACAAGTAATTAACTTGAATGATCAATTTTTGTGTGTGATACCTTGTTGCTTGAAAAGAAATGAAGACAAGGTAATTATGGTGTTTGATACTTTTGATTAGAAGTTGTTTTGAGAAGTATGGCTGAAGACTATAAATTTAGCGCTTATTGGGAGGCAACCCAAGGGTTTTGTTTGCATATTTTATTAATTATTATTTTCTTTTCTCTTTTCTTTCTTTCTTTCAGTTTTTTTCAGGTTTGAAGAAGATCACTCCTCTAGTTGCTGCAAGGTCTTACTTGAACACTCTCTTCTCCCTAAAAATTTGAAATATCATGGATGGTACAAGGAAGCACTCCACATCAGAGTTAGAGGCTTAAACCAGGGGAGTACTAGTTCCTTTCCCTCTTTATATTTTTGCAACATTGAGGACAATGTTTGATTTAAGTGTGGGGGAGAGGTATTTCTTTGGTTATGCTTGTCCTTATGTAATTGAAAATAATTTTTTTTATTTGAGATTTTTGCATTGTTGAGGATTAACCTTAATTTTGAGCTTTCCCCATCTTAGAGAATATTATCAAGTCAAAAATTAAAATAGAAAAAAAAAAGTCTCAACCAAGTCTCTAAGCCTTGAGTTTTTTTTGCAATCTTGAGATGGACTATGAGAATAGGGGTTAGTTTGTAATGTGAGCAACAAATTATTAGTCCATGGATATTTTGCTACATGATTTCTTTAGAAAATTAGATGATGACATTTGCCAGCTAAGTAAAACTTTTGTGTAGGGAAATGACTCAAGAAAAAAAAAATCTTTAAAAAAAAAAAAACTCCAATGACTTCTCTAGACCTCACTTAGTAACCGGGGGCACTTCATCACCAATGTTGGCACTCGCGTCAAACGGTAAAGTCAAAGAGGGTTATGAGTTGGGCTAAAAGCCTCCTGAGGTGCCTGTTGGAGTAGCTGAGTAACCGGTGCTGCATCACCCATGTGCAGGGTCGCGTCAAAAGGGGACCTACAACGGCTCAAGAAACAAAAAAAAAAAATTAAAAGGAAAAAGAAAAAAAAAAGAAGAAAAAAATGAGTTATTTTCTACCTGAGAATTCTTAATGAATTAAATAAAAAGTTTGGTTTGGTGGGGGCGTTTGAATTTTTCTGGAGAAATTAAGTAGCATAATATCCCTCTTCTAATCTTATTGTTGCACTTATTGCTTGCCGATCTTTTGATCATGAGACGTTAAGAGATTGTTACAACTCTATTGGCTTAGTGAGACATTAACTTAAATAAGATTTGATGATATGATCTAAGTGTGGTGGTTTATTGCTCTCTGTTTAGGAATGTCATAAGCAATGTTCTTTTCAGATAATGAATTCTCTTTCTTTTGCTTGAGGACAAGCAAATGTTTAAGTGTAGGGGAATTTCATAAGTATATATTTTATAATTAAATAGGTGTATATTTTAGGATATAATTAGCTGGATTCATTAATAGTATATACCTATTTAATTATGTTTTATATATTTTTCCATCATTGAATCAAACTTAGGATCAAAGAATAATTCGACATAAAATCTATTCATATCCTATCTTTATTGTGCAGGAGATATTATGTGATTTAATCACAAAGAAAGCATCAAGAAAAGGAAATAATTCATTATATATAGTTGACGTGGGCCACGCAAAGCAAAGACAAAATCACAATATAATTGTGTCAGCTGTTGGAGAGAATCACGCAACATTATTCAAGATCCTGTTTTCGAATAAAAAAGGGAATGATATCCCTTAGACATAAAGAAGCAGATCACGCAAAAAGGGAATGATCGAAGGAAATTACTATATATTGGGGGGAGCAGCGCGTAAAATTTTCTCGGACAAAAGAAAAGAACGAGAAGGAACGAAGAAGCGGAGGAGTAGAGGCTGAGCGTTTTGGATCTCTTCATCATCTCCACGGAAGGACGGAAGGACTGTGGAGGCGATGAAGAAGCTTTCTTTCCTCTCTCTTCTTATTCTTTGGACCTGAATTCTTATCTTTTTGTTATAGCCATGTGTGGCTAATTCTCTTTTCAACCTAGAGGACCTATAAACTTGTTTGGGTTTTAGAGATTATTCACACTGATTAGTTTTGCTTAATTTGATTCAGTTTATTTAATCCTGTGTTTATTGCTATTGCTTATTGATTGGCCACCATTGAGCATGTTTTGGGGATTTAGGGTTGAACTTGGAAGAGGGAATCCTAAATTGACCTTGGGATAAATAATGTGGAATTAGGTTTAAATTTAATGTGAAATTAGGTTTTAATCTAATTTGCGTCTAGGATAGGAATATACCTAGAAGCTCCGCATAGTCAAATTAGAGTGAGCCCGGTTTAAAACGCATCTTATTTAGTTGTGTGAGACATTGCATAATTAATTAAGGTAGGTATATAAGTGGACCTAAGGCATTTATAGACATTAATACTCTAGATTAGCTGATTAAGTTAAGTCAAAATTAGTTTAGTGGGGATAAAATCTAAGAACAAATAAGGGATTAGTAACTCTAGGTTACTCGTTCGATTATTTTAGTAGTTTGTTATTTTGATTTTCTTTTCTTTTAATTAAATTCAATCTAGTTTGCTCAACTTAAACGAAATTGTGAAATTAATGCCTAACTGAAGTTTGTGATACTAAGTCCTCGTGGGAACGATACTTTTCTTATCACTTTATTACTTGATACGGCCCGTATACTTGCGGAGTTATAGGCTTTAAAGTTTTTCCCTATCATAGGGGGATATCTCTGCGGGTAGAGGGACTGCGATGGAAGAAAATAATGGGAGACAATTTATAAAATGAAAGGATAGGGGGCCGAGGAAACCTATGAGCATAGTTAAAGAAAATAGGCCACGGACGGAGGTAGTGATTGTTCCCAAAGGGTCGCAGCAGAGGTCGGTTCAACGGGAGAGGAGCAAACAAGAAGAAAGAATGGGGACTGATATGGGAAATCTGACTGTCCCTGTGTCGGAGTATAAGGGCAAAGGGAATGGTCAGGTGATGTTGCATGACACGAGTGTATCTGATTGCAGCAAAAAAAAGGGTTGGATTCAGTAAAGGATATAGGACAATACTATGGTGATGATATGGAAGATAACGGGGGTGACAAGAACTCGTTGGTTTCTGCTGATGCATATCAAGTTTAGATTGAAGGGTCAATGGATGTGTGTGAGGGACGAGAGGTAACACCATCTAATTATCTTTAATATTTAAGATCTTAATTTGGAATTGTAGAGGGGCAGCTAGTAAAGGATTTGCTGCTTCCTTGAAAAACCTAAATTTTGTCCATAAAGTGGATATGGTTGTGCTGCTTGAAACTCGGATCAGTGGCAATAAGGCTAAGAAAGCAATTCGGTCCTTTGGTTTTAAGTATTCAGAAATAATAGAAGCATTGGGTTTTGTAGGAGGTATATGGTTAATGTGGAACAACTCAAACTTGGTGGTTAATGTAATGGAGAGACATTTACAGTTTTTATATTGTCAACTGATGATTGGGTGGCAAATACCATGGTATTTCATTGTTGTCTATGCTAGTCGGCATGAGAATGTGGGGGGAGCTATGGGAGAAATTGGATAGTATAGCTACTACCATGATTGATCCATGGTTGCTAGCTGGGGATTGGAATGAAATAAGCACTTGCAGGGAGCAAAAAGGGGGAGGAAGGGTTAATGAGGGAAGATGTAGACGATTTCATGATTGGATTGAAGGAAGCAGGCTCATTGATTTGGGTGTCGGGCCTTTCTTCACATGGAGAGGACCTAAATGGAGTGGACATGAGCGTGTATTCAAGAGCTTAGACCGTTGCTTATGTAATATGGGGTGGCAGGAATTGTTTCCAGATTCCATGGTAAAGGCAGGCGTAAGGGTAAGTTCAGATCACCATCCCTTAATCATCAATACTTGTCCCGAATCTAATATGAGACGTGAGACAACTTTCCGCTTTGAGGCAGCATGGCTTAAGCATAGCGATTTCAGGAATTTCCTTTTGACGAAATGGGTGAGAAGAGGAGATGTGTGTGGGAACATAAGGGTAATTGAAGGAGCAACATGGGGTGTGGAGTAAAGAAATGTTTGGTCACATACGATACAGAATAAGAGGCCTTTGCAGGAGGTTGGAAGGGATTCAACGATGTGCGGACCGCTTTAGTAATCCCTTCCTCATGAATCTTGAGAAAGAACTGGAGGAAGAATTGGTGAATGTGTTCAAACAGGAATACGAGACTGATTCGCAGAAGGAGGAATAAGGTGAAATGCCTCAAGAATAGTGAGGGCAGTTGGGTAGAGGACAAGAATCTAATTTGTAACATGTTTCATACTTTTTATGATTCTTTGTTCTTGGAGGAAAATATGAATAGAGGATGGCATTTGACCAGACAAGTTTGGGGAGTAGTGAGAAGGGAGGACATGAGACGAATAAGAAGGAGGTTAGAGAATGAGGAAATTAGAAGTGCATTCTTTGATATTGGAGGATTCAAGGCACCAGGGGAAGATGGGTTTCTGGCGGTATTTTATCAAAGAAATTGGGATGTGGTAGGACAAGAAGTGTGTGAGTTGATTAGAAGACTATGGGATAGACCAGAAGAGATTGTAGATCTGAACAAAACTCTACTAGTCCTGGTACCAAAGGTGGAAAGCCCAGAGCAGGTTACTAAATTCAGACCAATTGCTCTTTGTAATGTACTATACAAAGGATTGATAAAGATACTAGTGCACAGATTAAAAGATGTTATGGATAGGCTTGTGTCATCTTTTCAGGCTAGATTTGTACCAGGATGTAACATCCAAGAGAACATCATCATCACCAAGGAGATTGCCCATATAATGCAAAGGATGAGTGGTAGGAAAGGTTATATGGTTATTAAGATTGATCTTGAGAAAGCCTACAATAGGCTAAGTTTGGGGTTCATAATGAAAGTATTGGAAGAGATTGACTTACCGGAGAATATAATAAATATCATTAAACACTGCTTGTATTCGGTCAAATGTGTTTATTGTGGAATGGAAGCAGAAAAGAGGAGTTTAAGCCAACTAGAGGGATTAGACAAGGCAATCCCCTGTCGCCTTATCTATTTTTTCTTGCTATGGAGAAATTATCGCATATTATTACGGATTCAGTTAAAGATAGAAGATGGAAACCAGTTAGGGTTGGAAGATTTAATGTATGCATATCACATCTCCTATTTGCGGATGACCTATTGTTGTTCTGTGAAGCTGGTGAGGAACAGATGGGGAATGCGCTAGAATGTTTGGATCTATTTGGAGAGGTTTCAGGCATAAAATCAATCCAGGTAAGACTTCTATTTTCTTCTCAAAGAATGTTCCTAGAGACAAACAAAACATCATTTGTGGGATGGGAGGGTTTCAACGCAAGGAAGAGTTGGAAAGATACTTAAGAGCACATATCACTCAAGGTCATAACTCCAGAGCTAAATTTCCATTTTTGATTGACAAAGTACAAAGGAAACTCAGTGGTTGGAAAACCCAATCCCTAGCCCTAGCAGGAAGGATCACTTTAGTCCAATCAGTAACATCACAGGTTATAAACTTCCAAATGCAACACAAAAACATCCCAGGTAAAGTTTGTGACAAGATTGAAAAACTTCAATGGAATTTCATTTGGGGTTCAAATGGGGAGAAGAAGAAATTACATGCCATTAGCTGGGAAAGAGTGTGTAGGCCTAAGGAGGAGGGAGGTGTAGGTATAAGGAGATTGAAGGGGATGAATGATGCTCTAGTAGGCAAGATTGTATGGAACTTATTAGCCAAACCTAAAGGATTGTGCTTTCAAATCCTAAAAGCTAAATATGGAAGGGGTGCTAATTGGCTAGCTGAGTGTATTGTGAAGCAACATGATTCACGCTTATGGAAAAATGTGGCTAGATTATGGCTTGAAGTTATTAAGGGTATTGGATGGGAGGCAAGGGATGGTAGGGGTGTGAAATTTTGGGAGGATAGATAGTTGAATGGGGTGGATAAATTGGGGAACTATTTTGTAGGGGAGTTGCGAATGTTAAATCCAACTCTCTCAGTGAGTCAAACCTTAAACAGAGAAGGGAATTGGAACTGGGTATGGCTTGAGGGGGTTCTACCGTATGAAGTTACTCAACTGTTAAAAGCCATTCCCCCACCATGTCCTGAGGATGGTGACGACATAGTTGTGTGGAGGGGGGACAGGGAAACAGGTATGATGGTGGAATATCACCTAGAGGGGGGTGAATAGGTGATCTTAACAAACTTTTCACAAGATACACTTGAAAATAAATAACCAGAGGCAGGGAAGAGAAATAGACACGAAGAGATTTATATTGGTTCGGTCTAATACTTTGACCTACGTCCAGTCCCCAAGTACACCTTGAGATTTCCACTAACTCTTCAAACACAAGTACAATTACCCACTCTGTAACTCAGGATGATCCTTACACACTCGGACTCACTCCCCCTTACAAGTTGTAATCGTACACCCTTACTTAAGGTTCCACAACCTTAAGTTTTGACAACTGAAATAACGAAGGTGTTTAACAGCTCCTCACGAGTGAATGAAATATGAACACTGAAGTACTATAGGTATCCGAAGATACTAAAGACAATTGAAGTAGTTGATCACAGTAGTACATAATTGTATATCTCGTATTCTTGGTGGTTCTTTTGAATTGAATCAGACGGGCTTTTATAGTGTCACCTATTCATGTCGTTGAGTGACTTTGGAAGTAGTCGTTGAGACTCATCGCTTTTTCTGTTTTCCATTTTTGCTCGGCATTGAAGGTTCATGACCGTTGTATCATTTAGTGAATTCCCTTTGTCTGTGCAGAGAACCGCTCTGAGTAATAGCTATATCAATTGTTTCCAAAACGAAGGCGTTCATCTGCTTCTCGACTATTGCTCTGTTCTTTGACGCGTGAAATCAATGCTTTGATTACTTTGATTTGCTTTTCCGTCAATCAAGGGTTGATCACCTGAAACTCATTTAAACAGAATGATTAAATATGATTTAAACGAGTTTGAATATGGGTAGTAATAGTTGGAAGATGATCCAATGATTAACATAGGTGATTAAACATTCGAAGATAGAGTCTTAAGATCCTGGAAATTCACTCTCGAGAATTACTTTGGCATTCTCGAGAATTGTCAGCAGGAAAAGGAATTCAGAATGGGTATACCGATAATTCTCGAGAATCATGTTTCAATTCTCAAGAATGAGGCGTTCTGGAATTTCCGTATATGGTTATTCAAGAGAATCTTATGTGCATACTCGAGAATCAATTGTTTTCCAGAAGGCATACAATGTGATTGGTCATGGCATTCTCGAGAATCAAAAGCTAGTTCTCGAGAATTGATGTTACCAGAGAGATGAGGAATGATTTGGCAAGAGCATTCTCGAGAATCATGAGTTCATTCTCGAGAATCAAAGTCCTCTGAATTTTATATGTGATGTTCTGCTAATACTCGAGAATTGTAAAACCATTCTCGAGAATCATAGGCTAATTCTTGAGAATCAGAGACCATTCTCGAGAATCATGAAGTGTTGAACTTTGACAAAAGATGCTTCAACTAGTACTTGAGAATCATATCCATTCTCGAGAATTCTAGACTAATTCTCGAGAATCACAAGATCATTCTCGAGAATCAGAAACGATTTGAATACTGAGGAATGATTTTTGAAATGTCATTCTCGAGAATCATATTTTCATTCTCGAGAATGATAACTTCTGATTTCAAGAAACCTTTAAGAAAAGAGAAAATCTTTTAGGTTGTTATCATCAAAACATTTGGAGCTAACAAGGTATTCGGTATCTCAAATGTATCAGCAGTTGAGAGTAGATGTGAATATGGAGCTGGGGGCCATTTGGAAGGTGAAAACCATAAGAAGGATCCAGGTATTTTTGTGGTTGGCGGCACATAATCGGCTTCTCACGGCCGCTAGAAGAGCACGTATCCTAGGAGGTGTGCCTACTTGTAGCAGGTGTGGTGGAGGAGTTGAGGACCTGGACCATGTATTGAGAAGCTGTCTGGAATCTTGTTGGATATGGCTGGCCTTAAAGGTGTTAAAGGTACGTCCACAATTTTTTGCAGAACACAAGAACTGTTGGCTGCTAAATAATCTGCAAACTGGAGAAGAATGGAGTATGGTATTTTTGGTGTGTAGCTGGATGATTTGGGGATGGAGGAAGAAGTTATTATTTGAAGAAGGGTTTAAGATGCCTGCTCGTTCTGAATTTGTTATCCAAAATTATATTAGAGAGTGTATTACCTCCACTACAAAAAAAAAACAGTTTTTGCGACAGACAAAATCCGTCGCAAAAAAGGGCTTTTCCCTCGCAAAACGCATTTTGCGACGGATTTTGTCTGTCGCAAAATCCCTTGTAGCAATTGAGACGGATTTCTGAAAATCCGTCGCAATTGCGATAGAAAATCCGTCCCCAATTTTCCTGTTTGCGACGGATTTTAATATCTGTCGCAAATAAATATTTTTAAAAAAAAAATTAAAATTACTATTTTTTATATAATTTTTTTTTAGAATAACTTTTTTTTTTTGAAAACTAACTATGTTCCATAAAAAAAAATATATATATATATATATATATATAATAAGAATCAAGCATAAAGAGTTTTTACATAGATAAGCCATGTGAAATGAAATAAATATGTTGATGTCTGAAACAAAGAATAAATGCAATATAAATATCTCACCGCTACTTGCTGCGCCTTGGTGTTAATCCAGCGCGGCTCACTCCCTTCAGACTGCTGGGAATGGGTACGCTCAAAGGCAATCCAGTCAACATCTTCTAGAGCAACATCATCAGAGAGTGCCTGCAAACACAAATGATGACCGTTAATTAATTGTTTCAAAGAACAAAATAATGAATACTTAAATACAAAAGAACGTGTACTCACAATTTTTCGTTTATGCTCACTCATTGCAATGGAGCCGCAAAAAATAAAAAATAAATAAAAATAAAAATCCTCAACCACAAAACTTATATGTGTATATCCATATTTCTATAACCGTATGAAAATAAATGAAAAACCCATGATACTTTCTTTTTTAAAAGAATAATAAATAAATAAATAAGATAAATCTATCCATATTTCTTTCTTGTGAACATTGTTTCATGCAAACTGCAAATTAAGATTCATACTTGGAATACATATATGTGTGTGTATATGCTTTACTCCATTAGAAAATAAATTATCTATTCATTTAAACCTCACAATTCTATAGTACTCTTGACTAAATCATTACATAAAATTTGTAACAATTTAATTTAAGTATACATCTATATTTTTCTAACACATCCTGACTAATCCTCAAGTCAAACCCCATCCTATCGCACTTCACTATATATAACTTATGTCTAATCTTGTTCACATTCCTTTATCAACTCAACTATATACTTGAATATGTGAAATTTCAACTTCAACCGAATTAAAGAACAACGATTTTCAATCCAACAATTATACCACACAATAAGAAATCCAACTATCAGACCACACATGGATTCTTCTACATCATCATTGTTCTGACTTCCCATCTTATCCATTTTGCTCCGCAAGAATACATATTTCCTCTTTAAAATGTAATACTTTTCATCACATACGGCCAAAGATTTTTTTTGTTAAAAGAAAAACATGCTACGTATTGTATTTCTAGATTTTTCACCCTCTCTTCCCTCCTAAGGATGCAACCAACCAAGAAACAAAACGTCTAAAATGTAAAGAGACTAATAATATAGTAAAGGGGAAGAACATGTGTAACTAATGTATATTACCAATTCAACGGCGGCGACTGGAAGGAGGAGCGGCAGCGGTGACCGGAAGGAGGAGCGACGGCGGCGACTGGAACAACGAACAAAGGTCACCGGAAGGGAGACGAGCAGCGACGAGGTGGGAGAAGAAGCAAATTTTCAAAGTGAGAGACGGAGGAAATGTCCCCAAATTTGGACTTAAAGATATTTTGCGACGGATTCATAATCCGTCGCAAAATCTCGCCTTTTGCGACGGAAATAAAGTTCCGTCGCAAAAAGCAATTTTTTTTCGACGGAACCTCAATTCCGTCGCAAAATGGGGGGACTGGCGACCAATTTGCGACGTATTTGTTTTTCCGTCGCAAATTGGCGGGCTTTTTCCCGCTACAACATCAATTTTTTTTTGGATTTTGGCGACAGAAATGAAAATCCGTCGCAAAATTTTGCGACGGAATCGAAAATCCGTCGCAATTTGCGACGGATGTTGATTTCTGTCGCAAAATCTTTGCGACGGAAAACAAATTCCGTCGTAAATTTTGACGGAATTCAAAATCTGTCGTAAAAAGTTGCGACGGAACCTCAATTCCGTCGCAAAAGGGGGCACTGGCGGCCAATTGGCCGCCAATTTGCGACGGAAATATTTTTTCCGTCGCAAAATTTTGCGACGGATTTGGAATCGGTCGCAAAAACTGCGACGGATTTCCAATTCCGTCGCAAAATGTTGCGACAGAAAAACATATCCGTCGCAAATTGCGACGGATTTCAATTTCGTCGCAATTTGTGATGGAATTTTTTTCGTCGCAGATTCCGTCGCTATTTTGGCATTTTCTAGTAGTGCTCGTTAAATAGATTTGATGACCTTGGGTTGTTAAAGAAGCCAAGGGAAATTACATGGCATTTCCCAGAAGAGGGGTGGGTGAAACTAAATTTTGATGGTGCTGCAAAAGGATATCCAGGCTTGGCAGGTTGTGGAGGGGTATTGAGGAGGAGTGATGGTAGCTGGATTTGTGGGTTCAGTAGGAAGTTAGGACGATGTCAAGCTCTGGCTGTTGAGATTTGGGGGTTCGTACAGGGCATTAGATTGGCGCAAGGTCTCGGTTGCAACAAGAACATTGCAGAAGGAGACTCAATGATGGCTCTACACATGATTCAGGATGCCTGGATCCAAAGAAGGACAAGGGACAGAATCCTAAATGCATGGCTACAAATTTGCTTTTCTCACATTTTGCGAGAAGGCAATGTTGTGGCAGATTGGTTAGCGAAGCACGACTTTATTTGTAACGATGATTTTACTATTTTAGACTCTCCACCAGTAGGGGTGGTAGATTTTTTGTTCAGGGATACCGTGGGAGTTATTTACCCACGGCTAAATCCTGGTTAATTTATTTTTTATTGATGTAATAGGCAATTAAGCCCCAATTTTTACCAATAAATAAATAAATAAATTATATATATATATATATATATATATATATATATATATATATATATATTCATCCTCCTTATCCCATATATATTCCACCAATTACATTTTGTGACCAAGCTATGGTTTGAGCCCTTAACCTTCCACATTCCAAGACTTTTGCAAATTGAACTGAATTGAACCAACAAAAATTGGATGCAAAATTAAATATTTACTTTACAAACACAAATTTAAATATATTATTTTTATATTATTGCACAAATATAATCACACACATGTATTTTAATATATTATTAATATTTATATTTTATTTTCTTATTTTATGTAACTATCAATACCTTTCTTGTAAAAAAGCTTTTGGTAAAATAATATTTATGTTATGACTTATGAATATTAACTTTGGGGATGTCGATGAATCATATCCCAGTTAGCATTTATAAATTCGTGTTGAGATAAAAAAATACTAATTATTAATGGTGACTCGTTTAACTCTTAAAACGCCTATAAATAGAAGTCAGTACATACTAAGCATTGTCCGAGCAAAAAAAGTACATACTAAGCATTGAGATGTACCTGAAACACAAGTAAATATAGTTGCTCCCCATTTTTCTCAAGCATTTCTCTTCTCTCGGTCTTTTCTCTTATCCTAGATTAATTTCCTTTAGTTTTACCGTATCTTATCGGCACAAGGCTCTGATGAAGGTATGTTTTCTCATCATTATCTTAACGTACGATTTCATCTACATTCTTTCATTGTATCTCTATATATTTAATCTATTTGGGATAATTTGAGTCATCATATGGAATTAAAAGAGCTCATTTTTATCGATTGTGTTATACATCAATCAATCGGGTTTTATTTATAAGATTGGAGATTATTGTTGCTTTTCTATTTTATTTTAATCTCATTCACAAATTTTTTTTCATGTTTATTTATCATTTTCAATGAATCTCTTATTATATTTATGCAACATTTATATTTCATATTTTCTTATTATTTGCATTTTATGTTAGTTATATTATGTTACTTTATCTTACTTACGCTTCACTTGTTTATTTAGGTATTAATTAACATTTGTATGTCTTTATTTCATTTACATTTTATGTTATATTATATTATCTATTAGCTATATTTCTTTATTTTATGTCATTTATTTCATTTCATTTTATTGGTATTTTATTTATTTTTCATTTATTTATTGTTTATAATATTTTATTATTCATTTGTATTGTGTTTTATATTATTTCTTTTTACATTTTTCATTTTATTTCATCACCATCATGTCTATTATTCTTTATTTATTTATATTATTCATTTCTTTATTCCTTTTATTTGCTTAATATTTAATTTTCATTTTACTTTCATTATTGCTATTTTTATGTCAAATGTTGCTGTTTTACTTGTTTACATTTACTATTATATTATTTAAATTCGTTTGATATTGTTTATAACCTATAAATCATTGTCATTTTATAATGCGATCTATATCATGGGTTTATCTTTTATTTATATTTGATCATGAGCTTGTACTTATTTTGTTTATTTATTTACCGTACGTATTATATATCTTATTGTTGTTTGTTTTGAAATAGGATGAGAAGAATAATTTCTTCAATTTGTTTTGAAAAGTCCTATGACATGATGTGGTTGTTTAAAAAACCCTTGTCTAAGACTTTGCTGTTGTTGACTTGTCTTTGTGGATGAGGGCGAGAGAAAAATCATTTCATTTTGGTTCACAAAATCTAGTGTTACAATCTCCAGTTCCCGAAATCAATGAATTTTTATATTTCTAGTGTATGTACATAACACGATACTCGTGATTCATGAAAGTTATTATCCTTTTTTTTTTTTTTTTGCCAGGGATTCATGAAAGTCATTATCACGTACATTACTGGAGTATTAAGAAGTTATGAACATATTCACGAAATATTACAATATTTTAAACATATTAATGTAATTGATGAAATAAAGATAAAAAAAATAGACAACAGAATTGGTTATATTAATACCCATAAGCTACAATTTTTGGAATAAATTCGTTCCCCTTGTCTGTAATCACCCAATTGACGTGAGTTGAACGTATCTGATCCTTTTCAACTTTATCTTCACTAGCCGCTTTGAAAATTCCTTCGTATATTAGCCCCTTTTGGCACATGAATCTACCGCACATGCATGAATACACAAAGAACGAAATTCATATACACTAATATCACTTGTGTGAAGTTGAAAATTAAAGATCAGCTTCAAAGAAGGCTTACCATCTTCACAATGACAAGTGTCTGAGACTGCCACTACAAAAAAAAAAAAAAAAAAAAAAAAAGTCAATTTGTAGTGGTCAAAATAAACCGCTACAAATAAGCGAATTTGTAGCGGTTTATACCGAAACCGCTACAAATTTGCAGCGGTATGACTCGCGTAAAGTGGTGCGCTGATTTGTGAACGACATTTGTAGCGGTTATCATAAACTAACTGCTACAAAATATGGCACCAAGTTGGCGCCAAATTTATGGTGATTTATTTATACAAACCACCACAAATATGGCGCCAGTTTGGTGACTTATGGTGCGCCATTAGTGGCCAGTTATTTGTAGCCGTTTATATTAAAAACCCGCTAGAGAATGCCAAGAATCTGAACTATGTAGCGGTTATAGAAAACCGCTACAAATTTTTACGACGCACAAGGTAAGGTTTCTTCATTTGTAGCGGTTGGGGTAGTGGTGAATAGTTTATAGCAATTTTTTTTAGTTAAACCACTACAAATATGAAGTCCTTAAACCGCTACAAATACAAGTTATATAACAAATTTATTTTCTTAAAAAATACGTTCATATTTGTAGCGGTTTTTAGTATAACCGCTACAAAATGTGATATTTTGAATTTTTTTTAAAAAAATACCAATGAATTTTCGTAACAGTGTTTTAACCGCTACAAAACGGGAAAAAAACCACTACAAAAACTGTTATTATTTCTCTATGTGTTTGATGATAACTGACAATTGTAAACAAGTATGAATGTTTTTGATAAGATAAAAGAATTGATTTCAACTCAAAAACATTCTGTCAGCGCCAAACTCGAGTCTACATAGGTGAACTCGAGTTTGCTACTAACAGAGAGCAAGACAGGCTATTTTGGATTTTAAACTCAAGCCTGAGATCTTTAAACTCCAGAGAAAATCTTCAAAGAGTTTACAAATGTGTAAACTCGAGTTTGTGGTTGCAAACTCGAGTTTGCCTCTGGCTGGAAGCCTTTTCAAAATGAAACTATTTCTTAAACTCTACAGTATTTATTTTTGAGTAGAGTAGTTTACTATTTGTTGAAAAACTACATGAGTTTACAAATCATGTAAACTCGAGTTTGATTTAGAAAACTCGAGTTTTGACAAGGCAGAAAACTACCAAGTTTTTCTAAGTTAGCAAAACTCTAGTTTACTTTTGGAAACTCGAGTTTTGGCTACACAGAGAGTTCTCCAAGTTTCCACACTTTGTTGGAAACTCGAGTTTACTTTGGAAACTCGAGTTTTCACCTTCAGAGAACAATGCTCGATTTTGAACTTGTGAAAATTCCATTGTTCATTTCAACAAAGCTTTTCAATGTTTTCTCAAAATTGAGAAAACTCGAGTTTCCGTTTTGAAACTCGAGTTTTGACCTTACAGAGAAGTTTCCAAAAGTTTTCAACAAATGAGAAAACTCGAGTTACGTTTTGGAAACTCGAGTTTTGGCCAGGCAGAGAGCTCTGCAAATTTTGAACCTTTGAAAACTCTAGTTATGATTTGGAAACTCCAGTTTTGAGATTTTGGACTAAAACATAATTTCTCATTAAAAGTTCAAAACTCGAGTTAGTCACTTAATGAATCGAGTTTTGCACTATTCACTAAGCTTGTCGAAAATGCCAAATCGCGATGTTTGTCTCTGTGAAGAGAAAACTCGAGTTTTGATTTAAAACTCAAGTTTCGATCTTTTACTGAAAGTTCACTAAAGCAAGAAAACTCGAGTTTGGAAGAACTGACTCGAGTTTGAATCGCAGAATTTGAATTTCGAATTGAACGAATTTGTGAAATGTTTGTGTTTGATCCCAATACTCTATATCATCACTCATTACTATTCCTAACTATGTTTAATCAGTTTGTAAGTGAGTTTCAGATGATTTAGACAGGATTAAATGGAGAATTAGCAAAAAGCATAAAGCAAAGTCAGAACATTAAATGCAAAGTGCAGAAAAGCTTGCATTCTTCTGCACAAACATTCTCCACACGTTTTGTAGGAGTTAATGTTTCCTTCCACATCCAGCAAGCAGCTCTTCCAACGGATTAATTGTCAGGAAGTCGACCATGAACTTCTGCAAAGCTGGATTAACCAAAGAGTAGAGAGAGAACAAGACCAAAACCTCAACTAATCAACCTACAATGTTTCCAACGGTCACATTATGGATTACAACGGTCATTTAATGATCTCTAGCTATATATAGAGCTGCAATCAAGTCTTCAACAAGAGAGACAATAGACAGAAACGAAAATCATTCAAGTTGCTTATTCTTTTAGTTTTCTTTCTGTACAGTATCTTTGATACTTAGAGCTTCAGTGTTTATCATTTGATTATCTGTAAATCTTAAGGTTGTGGAACCTTAAGTAAGAGTGTACAATTACAACTTGTAAGGGGGAGTGAGTCCTAGGGAAAGGATCATCTCGAGTACAGAGGGTGTAATTGTGTTTGTATCTTTGATTACAGCTTGTAAAGAGGAGTAAGTCCTAGTGAGAGGATTACTCGAGAGTTACAGAGTGTGTAGTCAAGATAGTGTCAAAACCTAGAGTGTTTCTAGGTGAGTTAGTGAAATCCCAGAGTGTTTCTGGGGACTGGACGTAGGTCAAGAGTTGGACCAAACTAGTATAAATTCTCTGTGTGAATCTTCTCTTCTCTATCTCTACTTTGCCTTAACTTGCATCTGTTGTGTGGGTGACTGCATTCTTGAGCATCCAGCAAAAGGTTCTTGAGCAATCAACGAAAGAATTTTATAATCACCTATTCACCCCCCTCTAGGTGGTATTCCACCTTCTTTTGGTATCAGAACCTGGTTTCTCAGATTGGGCTTAACATCCCGAGATAAACATCATGGAAGGAATATTACCTGAAGGTGCCTCAATCAACAGACCACCTGGCTTCAACGGTGAACACTATTCATTTTGGATAGAAAATTTCAGAGTATTTGTGTTAGCCTCGGATTATGGTCTATGGCATGTAATAGAGAATGGAGATTATGTTCCTACGGAAATTGTAGGAGGAAATAACGTTCCAAAGACTGAAGATGAATTCAACGAGGATGACCGAAGGAAAGTAACTCTCAACAGCAAAGCCATCCTGATGCTTCATGGTGCTCTCAGTCAAAAGGAGTATTTTCGTATATGCAATCTATCTACTGCCAAGGAGATGTGGAAAGCCTTGGAGATAGCATACGAAGGAAGTTCCGGCATAAAGGAGAATCGCATCAACACGCTGACAACTGAATATGATCTCCTTAGAATGAAGACCGGTGAGTCCATTGCTGAATTTCAACTTCGTTATACTCATCTTGTTAACCAATTATCAGCACTGGGAAAAACATATGAGGAAGGTCCTCAAGTCAGAAAAATTCTCAATGTCTTGACAAAAGATTGGGAAGCCAAAGTCACAGCTATAGAAGAAGCCCGTGGAGAATCAGTGACTTCAGTTGCTTCTCTATTTGGAAGTCTATCTGAATATGAAGGGAAACTAAAATTCAAGAAGGGCTTGGATGAAGTGATTAATAGTAAGAGCAAGAGTATCGCTCTTAATGATGTGAAGGAAGAGGAAGATAAGAATGAAGATGAAATGGCTATGTTCGTGCGAAAATTCAAGAAGTTCTACAAGAAGAAGAAATTCAATCATCTCAGAAAGGAAGCATATGTATCTGCCATATGGGGAGATAGCTCTTCAGATGATGAAAGTGAAAAAGAAGAAGAATCTGCAAATATCTGTTTGATTGCAGAAGAAGAGCAATCAGAAAACGAAGAAGAGGTATGTGATTCTGAATCTTCGTATAATGAATTGTTTTCTGAATATAATGAACTGCATTCTGAATTTAAAAAGATTGCGAAGGAACTTATTGCTTCCAGAAAGAAAATCAAATTGCTGGAACAACAAGTTAAAGATTTACCTCCAGTTTCAGTTTGTGAAAATTCTGTTTGGGAAAAATGCCTTGATCTTGAAAAGAGAAATTCTTATCTCACGAAAACACTTGAGAAGTTCACTAAAGGTAGTGAAATGCTCAATGTCATTTTGAAAGCTCAAAGATTTACAAATGACCGATCAGGCATAGGATACAATCCTATCTTTGACAAGAAGAAAGGTAAAAAGAAAATTGGTGGAAAATATTATTTGAATTATTTTCAGAAATCAGTTCATAGCTCAAATCCTTTTGCTCACTGTAATTACTGTAACCGAAAGGGACACAGTACTTCATCTTGCTTTCATAGGAAAGATAGAAGAGATAAACCTGTTGGCAATTATCAATGGGTACCAAAGGGAACTTATGTTTTCCCTAAGGTTCGAACTAACAGTGAAGGACCCAAGAGTAAGTAGGTACCAAAAAGTCCATCCATTGCCTTGTGTATGCAAAATGATTTCAAAAAGAATAGACACAAAGGTGCAGAGAAGGTGAACAATCAAAGAGTCTCTTATGAACCAAAAAGGAGATCCTCTCAAGTGCCAAGCAGAAGACTTTTGAAGTCTATACCTTTGAGAGAACTTTGCAGAAACCCAAGAAAAGAAATAAGAAGCAGTGGGTAAGCAAAGTCGAACCTTCAAGAGCCTAATGATCAATGAGAGCTTCTCAAGAGAGCAACTACATGAACAACTAAATTCAACTCTTGAGGAAGCTGAAGAAGCAATGCTTGATGGTGAATATTGTAAAAGGAGTCATCTACATCAATCCATCTCAATCAAGCAAGCTTTTACAAGGACAAAAGGAATTATGGTGATATCTACTTTTACCCTATACTGTGATTATATGAGATTCATATTTGGGTAATGAATACTTGTCCAATATTACATTTCATTAGCAATCTTTTTACGTTCTTTCAAAATAAAGTTCAGATTGCTAAATGAATCTAAAAGTGAAATTGTGCATTTCCTTCTGATTTTCTTATTTTGAAATGTACAAATTCTAAAATTGGTTTGATTCACCTTGTTGTGTAAAAAATGCATACAAACGATTTGAAAAATATTCATGCTTTGATTACATTCAAATGGTGTTTCAAAATTGGAAACTAATATTTTGAATAACAGATATGCTTCAAATCTGTTTAAGTTGAATATTTTCCATCCCTCTCAGATTGATCTTTAGAATTCAATGTGTTGCTTGAACTGTCTAGTTTTCATTCTTGAACTAGTTGGACTTCATGTCTAATGAGTTATTCCTACATGAGTTTCAAGCCTATCTTCAAGAAAAGAATTCAATCTGTAAACCTGTTATGCTACTGCATAAATTTCCATTGGCCAAGTTATTCCAAGCTTTATAAATGTTCATTAGTGCATTGAATGATAATGCATTAACCATTAATGGAATAACTTACTAGGATGATATTCTAAACACTAATCTTTTGGATTAATGTACTTCATCTTTCAGGAATCCTAGTATTCTCTTAGTTGCTCAAATTCATCAGCATTTGTCATTCATCCTTATTTTGAGTAACTATATTCATAATCTTGCCTTGAGCATTCAAGAGTTTCTAATTCGAAATTGCAAGATCATTTCTTGGTCATTAGCAGAGTCATTATACTTAAATTTTTGTAGTGCTAAGAATGCATCCTTAGTATCCTTAGTCATTATACCTACAATGTTTCCAACTGTCACATTATGGATTACAACGGTCATTTAATGATCTCTAGCTATATATAGAGCTGCAATCAAGTCTTCAACAATAGAGACAATAGACAGAAACAAAAATCATTCAAGTTGCTTATTCTTTTAGTTTTCTTTCTGTACAGTATCTTTGATACTTAGAGCTTCAGTGTTTATCATTTGATTATCTGTAAATCATAAGGTTGTGGAACCTTAAGTAAGGGTGTACAATTACAACTTGTAAGGGGGAGTGAGTCCTAGGGAAAGGATCATCTCGAGTACAGAGTGTGTAATTGTGTTTGTATCTTTGATTACAGCTTGTAAAGAGGAGTAAGTCCTAGTGAGAGGATTATTCGAGAGTTACAGAGTGCGTAGTCAAGATAGTGTCAAATCCTAGAGTGTTTCTAGGTGAGTTAGTGAAATCCCAGAGTGTTTCTGGGGACTGGACGTAGGTCAAGAGTTGGACCGAACTAGTATAAATTCTCTGTGTGAATCTTCTCCTCTATCTCTACTTTGCCTTAACTTGCATCTGTTGTGTGGGTGACTGCATTCTTGAGCATCCAACAAAAGGTTCTTGAGCAATCAGCGAAAGAATTTTATAATCTCCTATTCACCCCCCTCTAGGTGATATTCCACCTTCAACTGTCACATCAACCGCTACAAAGTGTGTAATATTGAAATTAGAATATTTTGAATGCCGCCAAATTTATTTTTTCAAATAAAATACGTTCATATTTATAGCGGTTTTTAGTATAATTGCTACAAAATGTGATATTTTGTGTTTTTTATAAAAAAAGACTACCAATGAATTTTTGTAGCGGTTTTGTAACCGCTAGAAAACGAAAAAAAAAAAACTGCTACAAACGTGAAACCACTACAAAAATTGTCACATCAACCGCTACAAAGTGTGTAATATTGAAATTTAAATATTTAGAATCCCTCCAAATTTAATTTTTTTCAAAAAAAATATGTTCATTTTTTAGCGGTTTTTAGTATAATCGCTACAAAATATGATATTTTGATTTTTTTTTTAAATACAATGAATTTTTGTAGCGGTTTTGTAACCGCTGCCAAACAAAAAAAAACGCTACAAAAACTGTCATATAAACCGCTACAAAATGTGTAATATTAAAATTTGAATATTTTGAATCCCACTTCCCACCAACGTTCATTAATTAGACGGTAAGTTTTTCAACTTAACAAAGACAAACTTTAACATGGTGTTACAATTGTCAGTTATCATCAAAACACATAGAGAACCAACATAATTAAAGGGTTATGTAGGACGGGTCTTACAATATGTAAATTTGCAAAGAGGAAAAATGAATGACTAGACAATGCAGTGTTCAAACAGTGATGTGACTGTAGTTAGGTTCTTGAAGTTTGTGTTGCCAATATAATATATATGTGCATGTATGCATATACGGATATACACATTGTGTCTGTGGAATTCTGATTATCTAATTCAATGGGAGTTTAAGAGGCTACACGTAGGTTATAACTAGTGAACTAGCAATGTCATTTGAACAAGTAAGCTTAATGATTTTGATGATATGACAATGAGGACGTACTGACACGCTGCTAGTGGTATGCATGTGTACAAGGTAAAAGACCTTAAATGGATCACACCAAATGTTAGTACATATTTATTTGCTTTATGAACTTGTTCAATAAGCTATTCTCTATACAATTTAAATTATGTCATGTTCATTTTTAGACTCATAGGCAACCATTGGGATCTAACTTATGTGGATGTTATGTGTTGAGACACATATTTAACATTATCACATTAAACATGACTGAATTCACTCAAGAGATAAATTGTATTTCAACAATTTTGTACGACTATAGTTTTTATTTTTTTTAACTTAGCAAGCAAGTTAATGATTTTTTTGGCTTTGATGTTATAGATGTTTGATCTTACTGATCCCTTTCTTGAAGAAGATATTGACTTCATCAGCAAATGTTGTTGTGAATTCATTTATGTGCTCTTGCAACAATAGTGAGTTTAGGTCTTGTGTATTTCATCATGTAAGTATTCATCATTTGAAGGCTGTGAAATATATTATGTGATTTGTAATGAATAATAGTTATTAAATTGATTTTGTTCCCAATTCAATTGGAATATTTTTGATATTATATTCATTTTCAATAACCAGTCTAAAAAGTTGGACTAACTTTTTAGACTTGATATTTTTTGCAACTAGTCTAAAACTTCTGACTTTTTAGACCTAATATAAGCCAAGTAAGGTATAAAAAGTTCAACTTTTTAGACCTAATATTTGAGAAATTAGTCTACAAAGTGATTTTTAAGACCGGTTGCTCAATTGGTCTAAAAAATAACTGACTTCGGCTGTATCAAGACCTGATCCAGAACTGGTCTAAAAAACGATTTTTATCCAATCTAAAAAGCAATTTTTGCACTATTGAATAACTGACTTCGGTTGTATCAAGACCTGATCCAGAACTGGTCTAAAAAACGATTTTTATCCAATCTAAAAAGCAATTTTTGCACTATTGAATACATGTATAGATTATATAATTTTGATATTATTGTACATTATTTATGCAGAACAAATCTGTTGTATATTATTTTTTAATGACACTACTACAAAATAGGGCTTTTAGACCACCACATTTAGAATGGATATAAAAGATCAAGTCTAAAATAAAAGGCGTAATATCACCTAAAGGGGTTGATTTAAATTTTCTCTCGAAAGATCCCAGTAAACTCACTAAAACAGAGGAGAGAAAGAGAAAGATTGACACAAGAGATTTATGCTGGTTCAGTCTAAACTCTTGACCTACGTCTAGTCCCCAGTCTCTCTAGGTATTTCACTATCTCTTTCAAATGATTACACACTCTTTACCTCTGAGTAATACTCTCTCTAGGATTCACTCCCCCTTACAAGTTGTACTCAATAACCCACTCTCATGGTCCCATTACCTTGAAATTCTTACAAAGATAATGATCAGAAATTTAACTCTTTAACAGAGTAGAATAATAAACACTGAAAATCAAATATCCAAAGATAATACACAGTAATGAATGAAACAGTAAATGTTATAAGTTTGCTTGAGTGTTTATGTTTCCTAGTTGTTCAATCGTATTGAATGCTTCTACTTATATTTGGTGAAGGCAATCAATGATCGTTGAGAAACTTTCAATGAGCCGTTGTGAGAAATCGATATAGCCATTAGTCAATGAAGCTCGTCCGTTACTCATATTCTTCGATTCTGCAAATGATCACTGTCGTTTGCCGCTTTGACATTCTTTCTGTTTTGCCCGTTGGATGATGTAGCATTTAATAACGGAAAGGGAACAGAGGTGCCTTCAAATTGCTTAGAGAATGGTTGCTAAAAACATGCTTGGTTTTCTTCAACTTCATTAAATGCACCTGACGTATTCAAATACTTTTTGATTAATCTCTCATTTAATCATCTAAAACTCATTAATAAACTGATTAAACATAGTTAGGAGCAGTAATGAGTGATTATAAGAAATAAATAAATCACAAGTAAAGATTTAAGTTTTACGGACACGATGATTTTCAAAACAGAGATAGATTAACTCGAGTTGATTTCAAGCACACTCGAGTTACTGACTTGAGTTGATCATTCCACACTTGAGTCACAATTACATCTTCTTTGAAAACAATGTTTGAAAGCAATGGGAAGATGTCTCTGTATGAACTTAACTCGAGTCTAAAATGTTCACTTCAAGTTGATGACTTGAGTCACACAAGTTCTACTCGAGTCAACATCATTTTCAAAAATGTCTTCGAGATAAGATTTGAAATGATTTGAACACACAGAGTACACTCGAGTCATTAATTGATGGCTCAAGTTGTCAAAATATGTTTTGAGAAATTGTTTCAAGAAACCACTCGAGTCATTGAAGACTGACTCGAGTCACTTTCTAACTGTTAAATTTTTTTTGAATAAGGGACTTAGTATTTTGAAAGATAAAAATTTAAGTCCACAAGAGTTAACTCGAGTCAAACAGTACTGGCTCGAGTCAGTCAAAGTTAAAGCACATTTTGACTAAGGTTTCAAAACCACTCGACTCGAGTTTATCAACCTCTAACTCGAGTTAATTTGACAGATAATTAAAACATTTAAACCAGTTACTGATTCAAGTTTAATCAAGTTAAAGCATTGTTACTTGAATTATTAACTTTCTTTTATTTACAATTGTCTGTTATCATCAAAACACATAAAGAAAACTAACATAGAAAGTTTGACTGGTGGCAATTTCATAAATATAAAGAAGTTTTTAGACCGATTCCTTTAATATGAGGTCTAAAAAATATTATTTAGACCTATTTTCCAAACAACCGGTCTAAAAAGTTAAAAAAATGATTATTTTAAAGACCAATTGTTATGTCTAACTGGCTTAAAAGATGAAACTTTTAGGACCAATTGTTAATAATAACATATCTAAAAGATAAGGAAAAAATAAATAAATAAATTTATTACTTCTAAGACCGGTTGTTATGTCTAACCGGTCTAAAACATGAAACTTTTAAGACCGGTTGTTAATAGTAACAAGTCTAAAAGACAAGGGGAAAAATAAAAAGAAATTATTATTTTTAAGATCGGTTGTGTCACGCCCCGAAACCTATAAGGGTGACCGGCACGGAATATGAGTGAACTCACATTCCTTAAGCCTTAAACTTATAAACATACGATTTAAAATACATGGATCCTACCTGTAAATTACATGGATCATCTAACTTTAAATAATAATACAAACGTCTAGGGTAATGATTTCATCAGGTAGCAGTACTTCAAAATGAGTCAGCGGACTATAAATCCTTAAGGAAACTCTTCACTGCTTAACAGGAGGTTCAAAGTCGGCAATCTCATCTGAACCAAAGCAAATTTTCCAGTGAATAACATCTCATTCTTATAATTTAATAAAATACAAAAGTAAATAATTTAAACCCTTTTTATCTTCTAATAAAAACAATATGGCAATAACTTCAATCTCTGTATCATATGATCATGAATAATAACAAAACAACTATAACTAGGATCATCAATCAACTAACTCAAAATACGTAATAAATCGTTTTGTTTCACAAACCCTTTTTAAAACAGTAAATCATAATTAAAAATAGAATTGTATACAAAATATCATTAATCAAATAAAATTCAATATGTAATAAAACCTTTGATTTAATATAATCAATTTAAACCATAATTCTCAAACCTCATCTTTCTGTAGGACTTCTTACCGAACGAATGACAAGCGTGGCCACACAATCCACGAGGGTAACTAACCAAGTATAGCTCGAAGCCATGAAACAAGCATGGACACACAGTCCATAAGGGTAACTAACCAAGCATGACTCAAGGCCACGAAACAAGCATGAACACACAGTTCATGAAACAAGCATGAGAACAAATCCCATGAATATCAAACGAGCTCGAGGTTAACCATGGTGCACCAAGAATTAACAGTACTGCTGTTAGTAACCAGCTTTCCGTATTCAGTCCTCCCAGAAACATTTTCAAGCATGCTTGGGGTTAATTTATCAAAGTAATAAAAATTATTCCTACAAGATAATAATAGCTCTATCTCATACTTCATAATCAAATTCCCCAGTATGAAGTTTCACAATCAATATTTCAAAACTTTCCTTCAATTTCAATCTGTCGATAAAATCCTTTGAAAACATTGAGAACTCGCGTAAAAACATTGCTTTTCAAATAATAAATCCTAGCTTATAAACTTTCAAAAATCCAAGATCATTTCAATCTTAATTTTTTGAAAACTATCTCAAAAGTCTCATTTCCATTTAACTGCATAATCATGAATTATGCTTTGAAACAATTGAAAGAAAATACATAATAATGAATAAAATCACCATTCTTTACTCATATACTATCAACAAATATTCCTTCACAAAATCATACTTTTAAATATGGAAATAAACATAAAATTACAACAATAAAAAAAATATCATTTATAAAAATTAGGGACGCTATTTACTCACATGTTGTTCCTTCCGTAACTATACCTTTACCAAAACCTTTTTTGGTTCACTTTTCTCTTGAGCTTAGGTGATTGTCAATTTTTATTCATATAGAGATAGGTCATCATTAATAATCTTTACACTTATATATTATATACATATTTAAATGCCTATTATCCTACCCAAAACTCTCAACTTCCAAGGTAGTTGCAATTATCAAAGAATGTGGTGATTCTACTGAAACCTTTGACATCCAAACATATGCACACCACCTCTCTAGGTTCTGAAAATTCCCAGCTTTACACTTATCCTTAAAACCATATACACCGAAACACAAATTCGGTGTTTCCAAAACAAAGCAACTCAAGCACATGCAAGACTTTTTAACCTTAATCTACCTCTAGATGTTTTAACCTTTAATCGGTGGTTCTTCCACTTTAAAACCAATATTTTTATTGTTAACAGTTTGAATAACATAACAGATTCAAAATATCCCGCATACCCTTCACTTTGATCATCAAGAATCATTTGTAGAATATTTTTCCTAAAGTTCTGAAAATTCCAGCTTGACTCACAATACTTAATTCTTCATTTTAAAGTCTCAATACTTAATTTTCACGTCAAGCATCAGACTCATACGCTCACTCACCTAAAAAGACTTGACTTTCACATCTTATATTTACATATCTAGCCTTTAACCTTCATTAATATTTCAAACAACAACAAAAGAAAAGTCTGAGAATTAGCTCAACAAACTAAAATTGATTACTCAACTTAGTGATATGATAAATGGAAACATGGTACTATTTTGAACCGTTTACACTTCCTCTTATGTTTCCATTAGAGAAACCGGCGTTATACCCAACAAAACAAAGATCTTAGCTTTAGCCATCACAAAACACAACCAAATAAATACATGCAACACCAATAATCATGTTTACAGGCTTTAATCTACCTTTTGCCACCACTAGAACCTTTAACCCATTGTTCTTCATCTTCTTAACCCAGATTTAATCGTTCCTCCCACCCCAAACTGTAACAATCACCAAAATTGAAGATGGAACGAGACTTTTTGAGGCTTACCTTAGTCAGATTGTAGTGTTGCATGTGGGTTCCAAGATTTCTTCTTCTTTCAACGGCGATCGCTCTCTCCCTCGTTCAGCTCTCTCCCTCGCTCTGTTTCAGGTGTTTCTTCTATGTTCGTCTATCTGCGTTCTGTGTAAGACCGAATGGCTATAATGGATAAATGAGGGTGCATGGGTTCTACGAGCATGCCAACATGCAGAGAAATAGTGAAGTATGGAGTTGCATGAGAGGGGTGAGGTGTTGTAAGTAGCATAAAACAGCTGTATATCTCGCTGCCTCAACTCCTTCTCTGTGCTCTTCTGCTTTGCGTCTTGGCCCCAACGAGATGAGAATGGGATTTAGAGTATTGGGTTGTGCCTTTGTCCTAAATAGTTCTGTTGTTGGGCCGCAAGGAATATGAATGAGAAAGGAATAATGATGGGGAGTATACATTGCTGTCCGAAATGCTTTTATCCAAATTGGTTTTGCAGTGAATGGAAGCACGTGACTTGTATGCATTAACCAACACATAATATCTCTTAATTCCAAGACTCTCCTTTTATTTCTAATGTTGGGCCATTAAACTTCAACAATTCCCTTTTCTAAATTTCTGATTTGGCATACCATTTGCTCATCAAATTGAGCTTTTGACTTTGCCTAATTTCATTTTTAGGCTTGGGGTAATAAAATTATCATTTTATCCCTTCTTAATTTAGGCACTAGATAAATTCCCAAAATAAATATTTAATCCCATATAAAGATTTTTATTTTTCAATTAACTCCTCTAGGCCATAAATTATTTATTCTATAATTCTTGGGTCAAAATTTATCCTCTAACTATTTTTCCTTAATTTTCTGGAACAATAGGCCCTAAATTCAAGAAAATGGATTTAAAACTATTTAAGCCAAAGTTTCCATCATTAATCCCCTCACAATATTTATATATCTTCAAGATAATATTTTATAATTTCCCCCTATCAAGGTCCAAAAATATTTTTCTTTTTTAACATTCTCCTCAAAATAAGCTTAAAATTATTGACTCTTACTAGCTTAGTTGCCTACTCATTTCAATCTTATTCCCAAACTCCTTGTCCCAAAATTTGGGATATTACAGGTTGTTAAGAATAACCGGTCTAAAACATGAATTTTTTTAGACCGGATTTTGAGCATAACCGGTTTTAAAGATGAATTTTTTTAGACCGGATTTTGAGCATAACCGGTCTTAAAGATGAATTTTTTCTTTATCGTGCCCAAAATTGAATTTCGCTCTCAAACCTCTTTTAGAAATTTTGTCGCTCTGTGAATTTCCACCGCTTCGCTCCAAGATCTCCACCTCAGCCTAGCCTCCTCAGCTTTTCTCTCTTTCCTTTGATTTCGTCTCTTCGATTTTTATTCTTTTACTCCCTTTTAATTTTTTTTCCTACTCCCTTTTGCATTGTTGTATCCTTTTCATCCGATCGCTCACATTTGTATTATATTGTGTTATGGAATCAAATATTACGCTCGTCATAAGTGTGGCCCAACAGGAGACATCCAATACATTTGGGCTTGGAGGCACAAGAGGCCCAACAAGTCCAAACCCTAACCCTAAGGTAGCCTCTATATATAGTAGGTTAACCTAAAAGGTACACATCTTCTAAGCTCTCTCTCAATTGCATATACTACACACAGAGCACACACACCACCCCCCTTGGCTAAACGTCGCCAGTATCATCGAACTACGTGGACTTTGATCCCTCTTCAGGGTACGTAGGCCCTAGGTATCGCTCCTAGGTCAAGTCCCTGTGCTCTGTGATCTCCAATCCTCTTAGGTATCTCATCTATAGATACTTGGGGGAGAGCTATTTGATCCTATATCAACATACTAGCCCACCTAGGGTTAGAGACTTATGTTCTACAACAGAACATTGGCGCCGTCTGTGGGGAATCGGTAAATTTCTGATTCCCATGATCAAAGATGGTCACCACCAGAAGTAGTCAGATGTCTTTGCTCGGATTGTTGTTGAGAAACCGAGTGTGGGAAAATCAACTACAGTAAAATCAAGAAGATTAGGAGCTTTAGGTCAAACCATTGGGCTAAATTCGAAGGAACAGGCGCCACAACCTCCTATTTTCCCCAATGCTTCTGATTTTTAAATCCTGAATAGACGAAAGCCTTATGGTCAAAAGGTAAAACTTCCGGTCTTGCTCTCTGGATCACGCCAACGAGAGCTTCCAAGGTCGAGGCTCCATCGATTATCGGCGGCGAGAGCCCAATCGTGGAATTTGAGAGCCCAATCAAGGGGTTTTACGATTTTTGTCGAAGTCTCCGTTCAAAAGACTTAGGGGCCGTCGGAGGTCCTGTTCTCGGTTTTCAGTGTTCGGATTTCAATCCTGGCAGATACCTGGACTAGGATCAATGGGAGGTCCTGTCCTCGGTTTTTGCGGCGATGGAGAGAATCAGAGGATTTTGTGTTTGTGATTTTGAAGCTGCTGAGTAATGTGAGTGTGCGAGCTCTATGCCGAAATTGTGCTTGCTGTTGCCGTGATGCTTTCGAGGCCGAGAGGTAGATTTCTGAATTGATGAATGTCGGGATTACAAGTTGAAATCCGAGATTCTAATGAGAAAGCCGAGATTGAAATCGTTAGGCGTCCTGGTTGAAATCCGGGATTCTAATGCGAAATCCAAGATTGAAATCTGAGCGTCCTGTTTCAATCTGGGATCAACATTTGAAGCCCGGGATTGAGGTTGGAAGACCGAGACACGAGTTTTGGATGCCAAGATAATGCTCCCGAGATATTTTAAGTCGGCATGGTGGTGAAGCCCGGATAGCTGAATTTTTCTCAGATGAGTTTGAAGCAGCGATATGCGACGAGGTTCCCTTTGATTCAAATTCTGATCTTAAAACGCTAGCTTTGTCTAGTGATGTGAGGAAGGCTCCAAACAGCAACTAACCAGAGCATTCGACACAACCCCAGCTTCTTGACTGAGTGATAAAGATGAGAGCTGGACTCACAGCGCTCTCTTGAGGATAAACGGCTGAGGTTAGTGTATTAGAACTTTCTCTAATCGATCTAACGCCAAATATACAGCCCTCACACACAGGAATCCTTGTCATGCCGGAATCCTGACTATATTGGTTTTAACCTCATTGATTATATCATGTACAACATACGTGAGTACTGAATATCTGGGGCTGTTTTGGTTTTTATGACTGAAGGGCATGACGTAAGCTCCCTCAAAGATAAGACCAAGATTAAAATTGATTGTATCTCAAAAATCATTGAACGGCCCTTTGGGGAGTTCATGTTGGGATTTGCTTCTGGACATGTAACAGTTGCAATGGCATTGGAACTCTGGCGCTGGGATACCTCTGCCGCCCTTTATGGCATTTTTGAATATAAATCCTCCGCCCTCTAAAGTTTAAAATCAACAACCAATTCCTCCTTCAATGAGAAGGTCAGGGGCCAAGCAGTAGTTTTTCTGTTTTTGCATACCAAGCCTCACGTTGGGGGTATTTGTAAGCTAGTAAAAAAGGAAGTCAGCTGATTATAAAAGAGATGAATATTTCCATAAGTGCTCAGCTGCATTCCCCAGTTTCTTCACCCAGAGAGCCTTCTAGTTGTTCCGGGTTGAAGGATTAGTGAAGCTGAGGAGAAATTTAATTTACAATTCAGAAGTTCAGTAGAGGGAAGATGCTTCAATGCTTCAAAACCTGCTTGTTTCTATTAAAGAAGAATTGCAAGGAAGGATTTCTACAAGACCTCCAACTGTATATTACAAACTGGAAGTAAGAAGACAGCTAGGAGGAGATTGTGGGTAGCTAATCACCTGTTCCGCCTAAATGCTCTTCAAAGTTCCTGATGTTGTGACCTATAGTGCTTTTATTGATGGTTGCTGCTAAACATACAGGATTGTCCGGATTAGATCTTTTATCTATACATTCATTTATTATGTATAAATTAAAAACCATTACAGGAGCCCAGGCGGTGCATGAGTCTTATATTTTTATTTACACATTCACGCATGGAGCCCATAACACGACATTTTGGGGAAGTTAGTTATTTAATTTCCTTTTTCCCGAATGTCAATGTTTCTACGAGGCCAACATATATATGTTTTGTATACACGTTTGTATTACATATATTGTTGTAGCCTTGAATCATGCACCAAAAACTTTCAAGTATGCATATGATGATGCATATGATGAGGCATATGATGATAATGTATCGTGGATTGAGAATTGGATGGTTAAATCCTTGTTCCATGCTTGGAACCCGGTTGAAACTGAATCTAGTTAAAATTAGGGATCCGTATAACGACAGCTACGGCCGCCAAATCTGTAAACCTGTATGAATTCTGAGTAAAGAAACTCGTTTTCGAAAATCATGTTCAAGTTTAAAACATGTAGGAATCCGAGGTACGTAAACCCGGTTCTGAAAATCATGTCGAAGGAAAAACATGTAGGAATCTGAGGTACATAAACCCAGTTCCAAAAATCATGTTCAAATTAAACATGTAGGAATCCGAGGTACATAAACCCGGTTCCGAAAATCATGTTCAAATTAAACATGTAGAATTCAGGGTAAAGAAACCCGTTTTCGAAAATCATGTCCAAATTAAACATGTAGGAATCCGAGGTACATAAACCCGGTTCCGAAAATCATGTTCAAATTAAACATGTAGAATTCAGGGTAAAGAAACTCATTTTCGAAAATCATGTTCAAATTAAACATGTAGAATTCAGGGTAAAGAAACCCGTTTTTGAAAATTATGTTCAAGTTAAACATGTAGGAATCCGAGGTACATAAACCCGGTTCCGAAAATCATGTCGAAGGAAAAACATGTATGAATTCTGAGTAAAGAAACTCGTTTTCGAAAATCAAGACAAAGCCAAACATGTATGAATCTGAGGTACATAAACCTGTTTCCAAAAATCATCTCCAAGGAAAACGTGTATGAAGTCAGGGTAAGCAAACCCGTCTTCGAAAATCATGTCCAATTTAAACATGCGTGAAGCCGAGGTGCACAAACCCCCTTTCATGAATCATGTCAAAGTCTGTTTTATACTATTAAATCCGCGCTCCTTAATTGGATCCCGGATAGATTGTGGAGTTCGTCCTTACGAAATGGATGAAGGCGGACCCCGGCTTCACTGAATCTGGTTGAAATCCGGGCTCCGCAGAAATAACGGTTAAAAAGTACATCCTGGCAGCTCAGAGGCCTGAACTACCAGGCTGGGGGCAACAGAGTGGATTACGAGTTGTTAGTGGAAAAGCATGGTAACAACAACCGAGGTTAGTGCAAATTCGACAAGCATCCGGAATCTCAGTGTTAGAGTCTATGTAAAACCGAAATCTCGGTGATAAAGTAAACAATCTGGAATACCGGTGATAGAGCGTGTTAACCTAGAATCTCAGGGTTGCAGTTTATAAACTCAGAATCTCGGGGTCAGAGTTTACAAACCCGGAATTCCGAGATTAAAGTTTAATAACCCGGAATCTCGGTGTAACATCCCAATTTTCAAGCGAAATTTTTTTTTTCAATCAGAGTAGAGCAATGGAGCGAAAGAGTAACTGATTTACATTCAAACAGTAACCATAGTGTAACATAGTATTGATAATACAGTAATCCTACTGTTTCAAAAGGAAGTACAAAAGAACAGAAAACAGATTCTTCAACTCGTGGTCTATTCCTGCTGCTTGCCTCGATCTCCAATCCATGGTCCTCCGGACCCTGAAGCTATGACTGAGATTCAATTGACCACATTGAATCTCAGGTAACGGTTAACCTCATGCCCAAACAATACAGTATACAGACAACAGATATTCTAGACAATACAGCAGTATATCACTACATAAGCATACAGCAGATGCATGATTATTATGCCGACAAAACATAAACATAAAGCAATATGTAAAGCCCCATAAAGTAACAACAACTATAACGGCCTGCACTATTCACCAGTGCCACGATACCACTCGTGTCCTCAGCGCTAGGAAAACATAACGGCATTATTATGATTACAACCCGTATAAAACTGTCTGTATAACGGTCTACGAACGTATCTTTGACATATATGCATTTAAGCAGCACAAGATTAGTGTTACAGTACGCGTCCGTACCTTCGTTGACGGCGTTAGGTACTTCTGGCGGAAAACGTACTTTTTTACGGAAAAACGTGAAATGTCCAACAGCGGCTCGTCGGGCAGCGTAACGGCAGCAGATCAGAGTTTCTGATAACCTATAAGAGTAATATCACTTTCATTAGTGATTTGGCATTATAACTGGCATTTTAGGTAAAAATTACCATTTTGCCCCTATACCCCTAATTGGCGGAATTTCGCCAGCACTTCGTTACTTTGACTCCGATTTTTTCCAAAATTTTGCCAGAACTTCGACCCAATGATAATTTTCGAAATTCTAGACTAATATAGCCCTATCATATGATATTTAATCATACTTGAAAAATTTAAAGGCTATACTAGCATTACAACTCTAACTATTGAAAGAACTACGAAAGCTTAAAGCTCGGTACCGAAAAACTTACCCAGAGCTTCGCTACAAATTTCCCCGGCTCTTCCTTCTCTCTTCCTTCTCTCTAGATTTCGGATTTGCTCTCCAAAATGGTGTGAAAAACCAAAGGGAGGGGGTATTTATGATTAGGAGGAAGGATTTCGGCCGTCGGATCAACTTTGTGAGAATCGATCTGAACCGTCCAAGACAACTTTTGCAACAAGTTTTTTGCTCTTCTCATTCCCACTTGGCCGACCTCCTTGGCACAAAAATCAAGGGAAATGGCCAATGGGAGGAGGCCAAGTGTCTCCTTCCAGAAGCTTTCCGGTCAAATTCCATGATCGGTGTCCGATTCGCGTAATTTCAGAGAAATCTCAAAATTCTGGATTATACAATTCCAAGACAATTCACTCCTCAATAGAAATTTCTAATTTAACTAACTTTTTAATACCGTCTAGGTATTCTCTGGCCTGACGGAATTTTTACGGAAAAACGTGTCGGTTTCGGAACGAAATTCCGGAAGCTACCGCCTATGGACAAGAATGCACTGATTCCAAATATGTCCAGGAAAACTCTCAACTCTTCCCCAGATGTCGCAAATGACATTTAGATCCTTAACTTTCAACTTGACTATCCGGCTTTTTCTCATAATTTCCCTATTTCGTCTTACTAGGAAAAAGCTCTACCGGCTTCAGAATTAACTTCCGGAAAAGTCTAATGGAAGATAAAAATCCACTGATCAATATTTTACCTTGAATTTGGAAAACCTATTCCTGGTACTCTAGATAGGATCCGTTTCCTATTTATTCCATTACTATTCACTATATTTAATTATATAATATAATAATACAACTTTTGCAAAAATATCATGATATTTTAAATTTGTTCTTATCTTCATTTTTCTTTGCAAATTTCGGCTGGCCCTAATTTATAATTAATAAATATTTATTTTTTATTTATTTAATTAATTAATTTATTTATTTATTTTAATTTTCTCAAAAATTCCACAAAATTACGTAATTGGTCCATTCTTGTATTTAGGCTTAAAAATACCTAAACTCATCCATTTTTATCAAAAATTTCCAATTAATTAGCAAATATGTTTTTACTAATTTTAAGCCAAAAACCACTAATGTTAGGGTTTTACATAATTATTCATGAATTTCCTCTGCTTATGCTTAAGTAATTAGCCAATAAATACCTAATTACTTCCTTATCAATAGTTGATAATTTTCTTAATTAGAATGCCTCATTACCTCATAACTTTTACATTGACATTTCTGTTTCCATGTCCTCTGCATTATTTTAGGATTTACAAGGGTATTTTAGTCATTTCAATACTTTTTGAGTATTCTTATTCAATTTCTCCAAGTTCATAATTTATTAAATTACCATAAATAGAGATAATATACTCTCATAATTCACTTGGTCATTTTACTGCCTTTTAGGATTTTTCACAATTTTTCTAAGTTATTTAGGCATTCTAGGGGTATTTTGGTCATTTTGACACTTTGACCCTTAAATTCCCTAATTTCCTACAAAATTTAACTTAGAATAATAGACTATATTTACATAGATCTGGAGATCAAAAATTCACTTATCAGAAATATCCAATTTATTTATAATATTCCAGATAATAAATATCTGGGTATTACACTCGGGGTCAGAGTTTACAAACCCGGAATCTCGGTGTTAAAATTTAATAACCCGGAATCTCGGTGTTAGAATAAATAACCCGGAATCTCGGAGTTAAAGTATCTAAACCGGAATCTCGGTGTTAGAATATATAAATTCGAGATCTTGGAGTTAAAGTATCCAAACCGGAAGTCTCGGTTTAAAGTATGTAAACCCGGAATCTCGGGGTTACAGTTTATAAAGCTGGAGTCTCGATTCAAAGTATATAAACCCGGAATCTCGGGTCAACACGCACGAAATCCCAACAATGACGAAAACCTGGCCCGGGTTGGAAAATAACACATCCTGGCAGCTCAGGAACTTGAACTACCAGGCTGGGGGGCAACAGAGTGGACAACGATTTGTTAAGTGGAAAAGCGTGTTATCAATAACTGGCATTGATGCAAACCAGAAAGTTTAATGCAAGCTCAGACAAGTATCTGAAATGAGCATGTTGAACAATTTGCACAAACAGTAAGTATTTTCCATTTATTGTGATTTGCTTACATGTCATTAAATGCAGGAATATAAACCAGATAATTAGCCCGAGAAAATTGCTACGAAAGCAAAGTCGGATTCAGGGGATCTCGGAAAGCAGTCAATTAATCTCGGCAGCTCAGAGACCTGAACTACCGAGCTTGGGGGCAACTGTTATGGAATCAAATATTACGCTCGTCATAAGTGTGGCCCAACAGGAGACATCCAATACATTTAGGTTCTTGCGATTTTATTTTCAGTTTCAACGAATCGCAGAATTAGGATTTATTTATTTCTGGATCGGACCCACGTCAGATCTAGAGGCAAAGAAGAAGAACTTGATGAAGACCTACCAGAGCTAGCCATAGAAGGAGTATTCAAGGATAGTGATAATGCAGTCGACCATATCGAATGTGATCGAGATTGAAGGACCTTCAAAGTCTCACCCGATGGTAACGTCAAGATCGAGGAGAAAGACGAAATTAATGATGCCACCGTCACGATTTAGCTTCCCGGCAGTGAGCACGAGCCCTTCCCTTCACCATCAAGCAGCTGGTGGGCTCTGACAGAGGTGCATTCGACAGAGGTGCTTTGTGAAGGGGGAGATTTTTGTTTTGTTTTTGCCAACTTACTTTTAAGACCGAATGTTTAAAAAAATCTAGTCTAAATTTTTTTACTTTTAAGACCTCATATTTTAAAACCCTCATACTTTTAAGACCTCATATCTGTCCAGTCTAAAAAGTATTTTTAAGATCGGTTGCGCATCCGGTCTTAAAGGTAACAGACTTTTTAGACTTCCTGTAGCGAAACCAGTTCCAGATCCAGTTTAAGAGGTGTTTTTCGTCCGGTCTAAAAGGTTTTTTTTAATAGTGCGAGATATATAATTAAAAAATTAAAAGTCAATTTATATCCTTAAAGAATCTTTTCACCTTTCCTAAAAGGAAAAATCCCAAAAAAAATATCACTTGAACTTCAAAATCCTAAATAGATGATTTCCTAAGAAAAGTTGTTAACAAGATTTTAAAGTTTAAGTAGTATGTTTCTGTCATTTTCCCTTCCTAAAACTTAGTTACTATTCACATTGAGCTTATGATTTACGATGCAAATCTTGTCATTTTCAACTTTATCTTCACAAACCAGTTTGACAATTTCTTCATATTTGCCACTTTTTGGCTCACGAAATTACTGCACATCCGTGAATTCATTACAAATGCATGAATTTAGTCTCCCATCTTGTCCTTTTCAACTTTATCTTCACAAACCAGTTTGGCAATTCCTTCATATTTGCCACTTTTTGGCTCAAGAAATTACTGCACATCCGTGAATTCATTGCAAATGCATGAATTTAAGTCTCTCTCTATATATATGAAATAACATTTTCAATCCAGGCAAATATGTTCTCCATTAATTAATAAAAATATATGTGTATTATATTACTTTATTTTAATTATATTAATTAATAACTAAAATATGTGTGTATTATATTATATATTTTCTTTTTATTTTTTATATAATATATTATAAAGAAATTACATCTATTATATCATAATTTTAATAATAATTATGGAAAAAAATTATATATTTATACGTCTATTACTGTCATAATTTTTATAAATATATTATTTTGAAAAATAATAAATTCTTAATTTTTTTTTTTATAGAATTAGCCACAGAATGTGGTGTTTTAAAAATCCTATAGAAGCCTGTAGTGCTGGGTAAACCATTTTCTAAGGAGTTATCATTGTCTTTATGGATCAGTTAATTTTGAAATATTTAGTAGACTGTAGACATGATTGCTCTTACACTCAATGACATTCATGAATGGAAGAGGAAAAATTTAAATAAGATACAATGTCTCATGAAAGTTAGTATTATCAAATTAATTAGATGAATATAACTCCTCTTTATGCAGCTATAGTTCTTTCTAAATAGCGTTGATGATAATAAACACCGCAAAGCTCACCGGTGTTGAGTGTTTCAATAAAGAAACACCGACGTACAATGGTCATATCACTTTTGCCGACGATCGTTGGTTATATTCACTACAAAAAAAAACCCTCTTTTGTCGCGGTTTATTAGTCGCGGTCCAAACTACCCGTTACTAAATTCCACTTTGTAGCGGTTTTATCCCTAAACCGTCACTAAATAGTAACGGAAGCCATGACGACACGACTTCGGCTATATTTGTAGCGGTTGACTCGAAAAACCGCAACAAATTTGGCGCCACCTTGGCGCGCAATGGCGGGAATGTTTGTGGCAGTAAATTTGTAGCGGTTATTTGAGTCTAACCGCTACAAAGTTGGCGCCAAGGTTCGCGCCAACTTTGTTGCCGTGATTTTGTAGCGGTTTATTCACCATAACCGCTACAAATAAACGAAAAGACACAATTTTGTCGCGGACACCAGGAAGAGCGACGTCAACCGCGGCACAAGCTACATTTTTGTAGCGGTTCCACTGTTAACCGCTACAAATTTTGACATTATAAATAAAGTTTAGGGACCGTACATCGTTTATAAAAATTAAAGAAATTACTAAATCTCGCTTGTAATCGAATGAACTATCTCGCTTGGTCGTCGAAGACATGCACATATCGCAGCTCGATCTCCTATCTCGGGTGATAAGAGCTGCAGATATTTGCCTCTCTCTTCCTTGCGAGGAAATTCGTTCAAGTGACAAGCGAAGGTTTACTCATTTCTTTGCCGTTTAGACTTCTACTCTTCTGAGAACAGTCCAACATGCGACCGGAGATTGGGTTCCATTATAGCCACCGTTGTCTCACGAAAATATCTCTGATGAAAATGACTCAGCAAGTTTTTCGTGGGAGATCGGCGGCTATACTGAATCCGAATCCCCACGGACATGTTGGATTATTTTCGGTTACGTCATTATGTATAATTTATTAGTGTGGACACTTTTAGAAAAATTAAAGAAAATAAATAAATGAATTGAAGGTTTGTTTTTTAAATATTTGTAACAAACCAATTAGTTTGATTCTTAAAGTTTATGAATCAAACTAATCAGTTTGAAATTTTTTTTTCAAAAAAACTCATTTTGTAGCGGTTAATAAGAATAACCGCGACAAGATGTGGATAAATTGTAGCGGTTACAACTTAACCGCTACAGAATCTGAAGGGTCTTCTTTTTTGTAGCAGTTGTTGTAGCGGTTTCATAATAACCGCTACAGAATATCAACGGTCAACTATTTTGTAGCGGTTTTTGTGGCGGTTATTTTACAAACGTTACAATTATGTAAACTTTGTAACGGTTCCTTTGTATAACCGCTACAAAAGCGTACGAATTTATAAGCCGGACACGCCATTTTCAAAGTCACTTGTAACGGTTTGAGTTTTCACCGTTTCTACCTTTACCCAACGGTTTGAGTTTTCACCGTTCTTACTGTTAAACTTACACCTCTCTACATTATGGATTCTGGACGAGGTAAGGGAAAGGGAAAAGTAACTGGCCCACCGAGAAGGGGTTTAAGGGGCGGTAGTAGTAGAGGGGACCAGACGAGAGGGCGTGTGACCCGACATATACCTCCGCCCTCTCTGGGGCCGGGCGAGTTTGCCTCGCTCTTCGCCGATGAAGAAATTCCAAACACGGGGACCGTAGGGGGAGATCGAGAAGCAAGTTTGTCGTTCGACGATTTAGACGACGAGAATGAGGACATCCATCTTAATATTCCCTTATGGCCGGGTGTCGGGTCGTAGTCCTGTGGAACGACCAGATAGACCAGGCGATTGGCAACGGCGGTCACCTGATGAACCGATTCCTGTCTGAGTTTGGTGGCCATTGGGGGTGGTTCCCAATTTATTTCAAGGATTGGAAGAAAGTGACAAAGGACACAAAGAACAAGGCGTTCTGAGAGGTTCTACGGGTAGTCAATATTGTTTAATTAAATTGTACATGTTAATAGTTATAAGTTTTAGTTTATTTCTTTCCTTATTTGTTTGTTAATTCATTAATAATTAATAATGAAATTATGATATAGAAAAAGTTTAAACTGCGCGAACAACACAAGAGGTACGTTATGATGAAAGTGGGGGAAGGGTGGAAGAGCCGGAGGAACCGTCTCTACAATATTATGAATGGAGACGGCACTATTCCTCTGCAGCAGTTGATCGAGAGAGTCCCAGACGGCGTGGATCCAGATCGGTGGGCGGCTTTCGTCCAATATAGGAGGGTGCTGACGGGCGGTACATTTTATTAAATTAATTAATTGTTTCACTTAATTGATAATTTAAATTGAGTTTAGGGTTTAAATTTAAATTTTGTTTCCTCCTCCTTGCGAGCTTTGTCGCAAAGGAACACAAGAAGCCGCGCACGGCGAGAGAGTCCATCACACTTGCAGGGACCAAGACGTTTGCGGTGACATACGAGGAGATGGTATGTTATTATTTAACATGATCATTGTTTTGTTTTTGAAATAACAAAGTTTATATTGTTTTAATTCTTTCAACGACGAAGGCTCGGGAGGAGAACACACACACGGACTATGGGAAGTTGTGGACACGCACCCATAGACACGCGATGGGACGCCGACCTCTGAGGCAGCAAAGGAGATAATAGTAAGTTAAAAAACATTATTTATATAATGAATGTTGTATATTTAAATTGATCGTCCGTTATTTTATTAATGGTTCATGAACTCTGTTGGTCAAGCCTGGATTGAGAATACCGAGGCAGAGCTACGGCGTCGCGGACCAGAGTCACGAGGGGCAGAATCCTACGGCCCCATTGAAAGCTGCTCTGGGCCCGGTCGAGCATCCCGCCGCGTTAGGGGTTTTGGCCTTGGCGCCAGGCCTAGCATGGTGTACCCGAGACAGGGCTCCTCCTCCGCTCCCGGACCCTCCGGCTCGAGGAGGCCACCAGCGGGAGATTTCGAGGCGATCATTGTTGAGAAGGTTGCTGAGCAGGTTGCCGCAATGAGGCCGCACGGAGGGCCGACGAGGAGGCCGGGAATAGGCGCGAGCGAGGAGACCATCGACCGTTGGTGGGACCGTCATAACTCGAATGGACTTGTTTGTGGCGTCTTGAACAAGCCGTGTCTGACGCACGCCTTCCGCTCCCGAGCCTCCCCCTCCGTTCCTCTTTGATGATTCCAAGACACGTCTTTGCGATGGCAACGACAGCCAGCTGTCAACTCTGGTCGTGGACCACCCCCTCCTGAGACGGACCCCCCTGAGACAAACCCCCCTGAGACAAACCCCCATCAGAGAGGACTTGATGATCATGCTCCTGAAATGTAGACCTTTTTTTTCTCTCTTTTCATGTCCAAACGAGTTGATTGAGATAACTATATTTAATTATATTGTTTTCTTGTTGATCACGTTTCTTTTCTTGTTGATGGACTTTTTTTTCCATTGCTTTTTAAAAAAGTGCTTTAATTATGGATTAAGCACTTCTAATGTTTGGATATACCATTTAACTCATGATTGACTAATCAGTAATATATTAACTCAATTAATCAAATGATTTGTTGAGACACATATGATTAATTAAGCAAAAGCAAATTTTGGCATCAAAGCTTTGTGCTTTTTTTACTAATTTTGTGCGCAAAAGCAAATTATTCCATGACTAATCAGTTTTATATTAACTTATAATTCTGTGATTTTTCGCTATTTTTTTCCAAAGCTTGTCGCGGTTCGGTAGAATGTAACCGTAACAAAGATGAATTTTGGCGCCAAGATTTGTCACGGTTTCTTCCTCAAACCGCTACAAAATTTGTGTTTGTAGCTTTGTCACGGTTTATTCCTCAAACCGCTACAAATTTTGTGTTCGTTGAACAAAATTGAATTTTGGCGCCAAGATTTGTGACGGTTTATTCCTTAAACCGCTACAAATTGTGTAGCGGTTATTGTCGCGGTTCATTTTTGAAACCGTGACAAAGGTGATGTTTGCAACGGTTGTTGTAGCCAACTTTTAACCGCTACAAACCAATCGATGCATTTAAAGATCCCAATTTTTGCTTCGGATGTAATTAAAGTGAGTCGTCCACATTTATGTTCTATCCTAAATTTGTTTGTTACATATGGATAAGTCATGGATCAAGATGCCGCGTAGTTCTCCTGTGTATTTAGCGGGATTGAACACTTTCTTAGATTTCGCCTTCTCTCACGCTAGCATTAATGGCAAGATCGTGTGTCCTTGTTTACGATGCAAGTTTAAGAAGTGGCAAACACGGGATTGTGCTTTGGAACATCTTCTTGTAAAGCCTTTCCCAGAAGCATATACATTCTGGGAGGTTCATGGTGAGCAACGTGGTATGGGATATGGGCTTCATCTTCCTCGAACCTCACAAGTAGGAAATCAAGTACATCAAGATGATCCGGTTAATGAAGTTGTTCGTGATGCTTTTGGTGTTCGGGACGACAACTTCACGGCGAAGTGCGGGGTCGAACCTGTTTTCTTCGGGAATGATGCGGCTCGGGAATTTTCAGCCTCATGGATGAGAGCGATCGTCCTTTGTATCAAGGTTGTCATAAATACTCAAAGTTATCTTTTCGATCAAATTGTACCATATCAAGTGCATGTGTGGGATCACCGATAAGGCAATGTCGATGTTCTGGAATTACTTCGAGATGCGTTCCCGACGCGGACATTCCCTCGTCCTTCTACGAGGCGAAGAAGATAATCAACAGATTAGGCTTGAACTACCAAAAATAGATGCCCGCCCAAACGATTGTATGCCCCCCGTGGATGTGCATGAAACAAAGCTCCTTCATTATGTCCATGATCATTCCAGGGAAAAAGGCACCAGGAAATGACATTGATGTGTATCTCCAACCGCTGATCAAGGAGTTGGTGGAGCTGTGGAATGTAGGTGTGGAGACGTACGACGCGCACGAGAAGACACTTTTCAACTTGCGTGCGGCCTTGATTTGGACGATAAGCGACTTTCTGGCCTCGGGACATTATCCGGGTGGAATGTGAAAAAAGAGGACCCCCTCGAAATTTATCTGGTGAAGAAATCATAGAGCAGCTTCAGGATGTTGATGTTGAGTTTGGGAAAAAGAACGATCCGGCAAGGGCCGGGACAAAGACTGTCAGGGCTTCTGGTTCTATGCCCCAGCAATGGCGAAAGGTTAGTGTCTTCTTCACTCTTCGATTTCAACCGGCAAGGTTTACCACGACAAAGCCGAATAAGGAAATCTTTCTCGCTACCTTGAAGAAAATAAAAGTTCTGACGGGTATTCAAGCAACATATCACGATGTATTGACTTGCGAGGCTCGAAAGGTTACGGGTGAAGAGTCATGACTCACATGTGCTTATGCAACGATTACTTCCTGGCCATGAAAAATACGCTGCCTCTCGATGTGTCTCTCGTTTTGGTCGAGCTTTGTACTTTCTTCCGCAAGTTGTGTTCCAAGGTTTTGATAGTGGAGGAGCTCGACCAGCTGCAGCAGAAAATCATTCTTATGCTTTGTCATTTGGAGATGCTCTTTCCTCCGTCATTCTTCACGGTCATGGTTCACCTGACAGTACACCTTGTTCAAGAGACAAAGCTTGCTGGCCCGTTCGATCCGATGGATGTATCCTATTGAGAGGTACTTGTTTAAAAATAATTACTTTAGCATTACTCCTATTCGCATGTTTAACCATTGATGCATCATATCGAAATTTTTCCTTGTCTACTCTACGAGTTTCTTGGGAAACTTAAATCTTACGTGAGGAATAAGGCGTGGCACGAAGGTTCAATAGCGAGAAGGTTATATCGGGGATGAGGTCTTGTATTTTTGTTCAGTACTTCGATGACATTGAGACGTCATTCAACCGACCGCCTCGTGTAGACGATTGTCCCGAGCCTGAGCTCGAGCGGAGCCGGAGGCAACGAGTTGTTAATCCCTCGTGTTGGTAGAGCGGTTGGCGGGAGTGAGAAATTCAAACTCACGGCACTTGAGAAGTTTCAAGCACACCAACATGTCTTGATTAAGCTGCACCAAAGTTGAACCGTACCTTGATAAGGATTTCATTGCATACTATATATTTCCTTACATTTTATACATACTCACATGTCATTGCATGTTTAATTGCGGGAATTCGGGAGTCATGTGAAGCGTGAGCGAGGATCCGTACACGGACATCCTCGAAATTGATAGAAAGGTCCACGAGAGAATTCGAGTTGGTTTAGGAGGAGAATAATGAACGACCACAACCCGCACTCAGCGAGAATTCGAGCTCTCGCGCTAGGCCCTCTTGACCACGCCCTAAGATATACGGCATACAATGTCAATGGTTTTAAGTTTTGCACCGTCGCACGAGATCGGGGATTGCGACCCAAAACTACGGTGTATATGGCACGTTTGGGACGAGGAGTTATGCGAGCAGCGATGGCGGGAACATGCGGTTCGGTGACGTCCGTATTATGGAAAGCCGCTTGATGTGGTCGGGATAAGTTACACGAGCCTTTTCACCGTGACGTTGTTCAAGTGTTTGTGGGCGAATACCACAACGTCCGGGGACTCACGGCCGACGACTTAGGGATCACATCGGTGAATTTCTCCGGCCTATTCACGGTGGTCGTCCCGAAGATGACGAGCCGTATATTCTTGCATCGAGGCCCATCAGGTTTATTATGTGGCCGATGAGAGGCACAAGGATTGGAATATGGTGGTTCACTTAAAGCCTCGGGACCTTTACGACATGGGCGATGGTGATAACGTCGCATACGATTGTGAGCCGCTCCGGCCCGCCGACTTGAAGACTTCTTCCCAGGACGGCGATGACAATTTACCTATAGTTCGATGCGTTTTTAAATTTATGCTTTATAAAATAGTAAGATTTAATTAAAGTTTTAATTGTGTTCAAACATATTGACCTCACGCGTAACATTTTATGCAAACTTTCCTTGTAGGGATGGTGAAGAAGAATGAGAGAAACACTTAATGCCTATGCGGTAATATGAAATCTTTTTAATATTATGTTTTTTTTAAAAAAAAAAAAACTCAGAAATTAATTTGTAGCGGTTATATAACCGCTACAAACACTTAAAAACCGCGACAAATTAAACCGCTACAATAACTACAATATAACCGCTACAAAAACATAAAAACCGCGACAAATTAAACCGCTACGATGTAGCTACAAACACCTTCAAAACCGCTACTAAATACAATAACCGCTACAAAAAGTGAGACACCAACCGCTACAAAATGATGCGCAGACCCCACCATAAATAGCCCCACCCAACCTCATTTAATATGCCTCAACTTCTTTTCTACCCACGTTTTCTCTCAGTCATCTCAAATATTTTACGTTTGAACATCGTGAGTTTGAAAGGGTAAGTACCATGTAACCGGATCAATTCTAATGTTTCTCATACTAATTTATAGTTCTTGTACTAATTAAAGTTTGTTATTTTGCGGTTGAGCGGGATATATCTTTCAACTTTCCCTATTCTTTCATATACATTATTCAATTGATTTGTACATATAATTTTTAAATATTGAGTATTGTTTTAATCACCTCATTTCTTAGTACTTATTCTACTTACATAATCTTATTATTTTGTTTCTATACATGCACCTTATATATTTAAATTTCATAATTTACTACCTTTTATTTTTAATAAAAAAATATATTAATAATAATTCTTGAATTACGCTGATAAATGATTTTTTTAAAAAATCGTAATGAATTTGTAGCGGTTACAATAACCGATACAAAATTGAAAAATAAAATGGCGGGTTGTTTGTAGCGGTTGTAGTAGCGGTTTGAAACCGCTACAAATATTCAAAATCACATGATGGCGGGAATATTTGTAGCGGTTTCAAAACCGCTACAAATATTCAGATGGCGGCAAATTTTTTTGGTGAAAAAATGGCGGGAATATTTGTAGCGGTTTGTAACCGCGACAAATATTCAAAATAATAAAAATGCAAAATTATCAACACATTATTCTGTAGCGGTTATGAAATCGTTACTACAACCGCTACAAGTTTATTTGTTCTGTAGCGGTTATTAAACGTTACTAAAACCGCTACAATTTTATTTGTAACGGTTAACAACCGTGACTAATGTCTCGAAACACACGTTAAACCCGCTCATTTAGTGACGGTTTTTGAACCGCAGCGAGAGGTTGTAGCGGTTTTTGTATATGTAGTATCGGTTTTTTTAACCGTTACAAATCGTCTTGCCACATGCGTTTTTGTAGCGGTTTCGCTAACCGCTACAAATGTCGTTTGTCACGTCAAAAACCGTTACAAATAGGACATTTTAACTGCTACTAATCATCGTTTTTTTTGTAGTGATTGTCTAAGTTAGAGGAATAAATAATTGGTTATATTGATACATGTATAGATTATATTTGTACATTATTTTCGGGGTAAAAAATCTATTTGTACATTAATTATTTCTTAACAAGATATATAATTAAAGAGTTAAAAGTTATTGTATATCCTTAAAGAACTTTTTCTTCACCATTCGTAGCTTAGTTACTATATATTCACATTCAGCTTATCATTTACGATGCAAAAGGTTATCTCATATATCAATTCACCTTATCTATAATCGCCATTAGTCAATATAATGAGTCATTGAGTTGCGCTAATCTTATCTTTTTGCCTCTACTGACACTCAAAATATATATATATATAAAGACACACACACAACACACACGTACTTACATATATATACATACACACATATATACATATGCATGTACCTATATGTGTGTGTGTACACTCAGTATCAGGCATTTTTACCAAAAAATTGCTTATTAAATAAAATATTACCCGATCAGAGCACCTTTCAAACTAATTTCCAAAGTAATGCTCACGCCAGTAGTGGCGTTTTTCTCTCTCACGCCACTACAACGTGGCGTTTTTCTCTCTCCCTTAGCAACTTTTAATACGATATTAAGTTGCTACAATTTAGGTACAATAGTTGAGACCGTGGGAGAGTGAGAGATTCTCGAGAAAAGCACTATTGTAGCAATTTTTAACAAAAATTGTATATAAATTGTAGCAACTTTTAACACGATATTAAGTTGCTACAATTTAGAGTACAATTTTTGTTAAAAGTTGCTACAATAGTGCTTTTAAGAGAATCTCTCACTCTCAATAGTGAATTAATTTAGTAATTAATTAATTCACTATTAAGACTGAGAGAGAGTGAGAGATTCTCGGGAAAAGCACCTAAACCCTAAACTTTTAACCTAAATTGTAGCAACTTAATATCGTGTTAAAAGTTGTTAATTAATTAATTTAATAAATTAACTAATTAATTAATTTACTAATTAGTCTGGTTCCTAAGGTTTATAATAAATTTTAGATATTTTAATTGCCTTAATTATTAATTAAAATAATACTATTTTTATTATTTATTATTAATTAGAATTATTATTTATAATTTTAATATATATATATATTTAAAAAAAAAAATCACGCACAGAGTGGCGTGAGACTGTCTTACGCCACTCTGTGTGGCGTTTTTCTCTCTCCCGCCAGTAGTGGCGTGAGACAGTCTCACGCCACTACGGCGGGAGAGAAAAACGCCACGTTGTAGTGGCGTGAGAGAGAAAAACGCCACTACTGGCGTGAGCATTACTTTGAAAATTAGTTTGAAAGGTGCTCTGATCGGGTAATATTTTATTTAATAAGCAATTTTTTGGTAAAAATCCCCTCAGTATCAATGAGACTTAATTTTTATGATGCTCAACTTCCCATTGTTTTGAAACTATTTATGCTTGATTTTTTTTTTTTTTTTAGAATAAAAGTTTCTCTCGGGAAAAAGTCTCAAGAAACTTCAGAATAATATTTCCCCAAATTTTCTCATTGTCTGGTTCTAAACTTCTAATTGGGAGAGAAAGTTGAATTGAATAGTTATGTTAATAATTCGAGAGAGACATTTTGTCAATAAAAATGAAAGATATCATTTGAATTTTAAAATTTTGAATAGATGATTTTTCAATAAAATGAAAGATATCATTTCAATTTTAAAATTATAAATAGATAATTTTTCAATAAAACGAGTTGTTATTTGTTTTATTGTTTTTGTTAATCTTATTACTCTGTTGGTCAATTAATAGAATTTTAAGGTTGAAGTGATTTTTTTTTTCTTTTTTTAATTTTTTTTGGGAATTTTCCAATTTATTAACCAACGATCACCAGTGCGGCAAGAGGACTCGGCAAGTGCACGGCAAGACTCTTCGCAGAGCACAGGGCTAAAGTGGTAATTGCATACGTCATCGACGACTTAGGTGAAGCTGTGTCCGAAACCATACCTGATTCCACCTACGTTCACTGTGACGACACAAACGAGAACGACGTACAGAACACAGTTGACACCGCCGTTTCAAAATACGGCAAGCTCGACATCATGTTCAACAACGCCGGTCTTGGCGATCACAAGAAAGACAACATCCTAAACAACGCCGATGGCGAAGGAATTCTTCAGGCTCGCTGATGAAGAAGTTCACAATATATATAATCCTCTGAAAGGTGCTGAGATTGAGCCTCAAGATTTTGCTGAAGCTGCTCCGTTCTTAGCAAGTGATGAGTCTAAGTTTGTGAATGGCCACAATCTTGTGGCTGATGGTCAGATGGTGGATGCACTATCAGTAACTACGGCTTCACCATTTACAAGCAATAAGTCTAAGTTATTCTGTCTTGGCCTGGGATGTGTGTGAAGAAGAAGAAGTGATCTTTGTTCTTGTTTATGTGTGCCTACATGTTCGAATAATCACGCCGGTGGGTGCAAGTCACCGGTGGGTAAAGTTGAGGTTGATGGTGACGATGGGTTCAATGATTATAAGACATTGGAATTGATCAGGAGGTGAAAAAATGGAATGGGCAAAATTAGAATTCCATGGATCCTAAGAAGCCAATTCCAGAAATTTTGATGGAATTGGCCTCCACGCGAAAGACAATTTCATGTCTCCATTGCTGAATCAAGCATTTCAAAGGAATGGAATTTAAAAATATGACCGGTGGCACTTTCGTAAATATATAGAACACTTTTAAAACCGGATTAAAAAAGATCCGGTCTTAAAAGTATAATGACTCTTATATTTACTATTTTTTTCTAAATGAATTCTTCTATTATAAACATACATACATACTGGCAATTTCGTAAATATTGTGAGAAGACGCTGATCAGAGATGAGTCCGAGAATGCAATGATTTATTCATTCGCTTAATTGGAATTATATACAGATGTTAATAAGTAAATAATCTTCTGACCTATGTAGTTCCTATAATCTAGGGATTACAATCAGGAATATAATTACGAAATTCAAAAAACCATGATCTGCTAACTTAATTCCTAAAATCTCTCTAACAACTTAATTAAGATGATTACAATCAGGAATTTAATTACGAAATTCAAAAAACCATGATCTGCTAACTTAATTCCTAAAATCTCTTTAACAACTTAATTAAGATAATTGCACAATATAATCGTATACGCTTTTAAGACCGGATTATAAAAAATTCGGTCTTAAAAGTATGATCGGTGGCAATTTCGTAAATATATAGAAGACTTTTAAGACCAGATTATAAAAGATTTAGTCTTAAAAGTATAACCGGTGACAATTTCGTAAATAAATAGAACAATTTTAAGACCGGTTGTTTCAAAAAAGCCGGTCTTAAAAGTGTTAAAAAAAAACTAAATTCGCTAAACCTGTTAGGTCCGTAAGTCTGCTTTGTCTTCTTGGTGATATAACATTTGCTTAGTTATAGATTCAACGAGTGTCTCAAGAGCCTCACGGTCATCCCAAGAGCCACACAATCAAATCCTTAGCAACGTTGGCGGTGAGATGCTTCGAGATTTTTGCGATGGCGTCGACTCCAATCCTCAGCAACAGCGAAAGCGTACTACTTTGAGGATTCTGGACGACAGCGGCTCCTTCCTCTTCGATCTATGGCTCCTTCCACGCCGCCTTCGCATAGATCCAGCCTGAAATCAAACCCGGATCTCTTCTTGCTTAAGTCTGTTTATTTCCTACCTTGGCCGCTCCTACTCGGATCCGGACTTCGATTTTGGTTGCTTGAAGCTTTGCTAGCAAACAAGAGGATCCTGCTCGATTTGGTTGCTTTAAGCTTGTGATTTTTGTAGATCACGGACTTCAAATTCGATTTTCATGGTGAATGATTTACGTTTCTTGTTATTTTTTTATTTCTGGACTTTGTAATCATCTTTTTTTGTTTTTCTTGTTGTTGCTGCTTCCAATCTTCTCTTGGTTCTCCGTTGTTGATGACGGAGGAACATTCAAAATGTCGTCAGATCTGGTGATTTGGGACCGGTTGTTTCATTTGAGTTTTTTTTTTTGAAACACTTTTAAGACCGGATGTTTAAAATGTCCGGTCTAAAAGAATTTCTTTAAGACCGGTTCGAGTCCGGTCTTAAAAGTGAGACTTTTAATACCGCCTGGAACAAGATCTGACGCAGGTCCGGTCTTATAATGCATCTTTTGTCCGGTCTTAAAAGTCTTTTTTCCACCCGTGATATAATCTAATGTTATACAAAAGAATTTTAAAAAGATCATGTTACATATATTATAATTAGTAATTTATTTTATTTGCTAAAAATTCCAAATTAGATAAATAACTCTTGCAATAAGAGATGGATGAGTATAAGCTATTAATTATTTTTTTGGAATTATTACTCTTATTATTTGGTACTCTCCCTTATCCTTAATATAAGACTTATTTGAGGAGTTGATATTGTTCTAAATATAATATATATTTTTCATATTTATCAATTTTTTCTTAATTTACTACTATTAATACTTCGTCAACAATAATCAAGGAAGGGAGGAGAGGATGAGAATAAAAAAAGATGATTAGGGTGATTTAGAAAGTATATATAATATAAATTAACTCAACTAACTTTCTTAATATAATCAAATTAAATAAATATGTTTATATTAAAAACCGAAAGAGTATTAAGTTTATATCTTCAACATGTGGTTGTTTAAAAATCCCTTGTCTAAGACGTCCTTGTTGCTGCCTTGTCTTTGTGGATGAGGGCGAGAGAAAAAGCCTCTTTCATTTTGGTTCACAAATTATCTAGTGTCAAAGAAAGACTCTGCCTAATATTACTGGAATGTACGTTTTACTGTCAAAGAAAGAAGGCTTACCATCTCCACAATGGCACATGAATTTACTGTACAGACACACACACACCACACACACAGTGGCGGATCTTCTCATAGACAATGCCCCAAAAAAAAAATCCCAAATATCTAATGTAAACTTTTTTTTTTTTTTTTTGGCTCAAAAATTTATACTTTTTTTTTTCTCAAAAATTTATACATTTGGCCCACAAATATTTATAATTTTAAATTAGTTAATGAGTATACATTTGAGCCCCAAATATTTATGGTCTTTCTGCACACACACCCTTATATATACATATCACAACAACTAAAATCACTTGTATGTGAGCAAAAAAACTAAAATCACTTGTGTGCAGTTGAAGATCATCAAGCTTCTCACTATCTCAAGTCTCAACAATGGCTGCCGTTAGAAGGTAACCAAAACTTTAGAACTTCACCTATACAGTATTAGGGTACTTAACTTATGATCTTCAACTTCCCATTGGGTTGAAACAATTTATGCTTTATTTTTTAAAATTTTTTTGGGTTTTTGCGAATAATGTTTCTCTGGGGAAAAACTTAGCAGAAGATCATTTTTTTTAATTTTCGTCTGCTTTGTGCCAATTTTAACCACTGATCCAGTTTTCAGTATTTTAATACATAAAAGCTCGAATTTCACTTGCAGGCTTGAAGGAAGGGTGGCTCTGATCACCGGTGCGGCAAGAGGACTCGGCGAGTGCACGGCAAGACTCTTCGCAGAGCACGGGGCTAAAGTGGTAATTGCAGACGTGAATGACGAGTTAGGTGAAGCTGTGTCCAAAACCATACCTGATTCCACCTATGTTCACTGTGATGTCACAAAAGAGGAAGACGTACAAAACGCAGTGGACACCGCCGTTTCAAAGTACGGCAAGCTCGACATCATGTTCAACAACGCCGGTCTTGGCGATTACAACAAAGACAGCATCCTCGACAATGAATTGTCGGATTTCGTGAAAGTCGTTAGCGTGAATCTCACAGGCGTGTTTCTCGGCACCAAACACGCTGCTAGGGTGATGATTCCGGCACGGCATGGCAACATCATCAACACTGCTAGTGTCTGTAGCATCGCCGGAGGGTTATCATCTCATGCGTACACAAGCTCCAAGCATGGTGTTTTAGGGCTGACTAAGAACACAGCGGTGGAGCTCGGACGGCACGGGATTCGGGTGAACTGCGTGTCGCCATACGTGGTGGCAACTCCCATGGCGAAGGAATTCTTCAGGCTCACGGAGGAAGAAGTTCACAATATATATAATCCTCTGAAAGGTGCGAAAATTGAGCCTCAAGATTTTGCTGAAGCTGCTCTGTTCTTAGCAAGTAATGAGTCTAAGTTTGTGAATGGCCACAATCTTGTGGCTGATGGTGGATACACTATCAGTAACTACGGCTTCACCATTTTCAAGCAATAAGTCTAAGTTATATATTCTGTCTTGGTCTGGGATGTGTATGAAGAAGAAGTGGTCTTTGTTCTTGTTTATGTGTGGGTCCATGTTCGAATAATCACGCTCATGCATAGCGCGTGTCCTTAGTTCTTGTTTATCTTTTGATGTTTTTTTTTGTCAGATTGTCTATCTTAATGTTTGAATAATAGTAAATATTGCTCTCTATTTCCTTTTCATTTAATATCTTTATTATTTGATTAAATTTAGATGATTGAGATTTAATATTATATAAAAATATTATTATAGTATAAAATAAAATAAAAATATATGATGATAAATATAATAAATCTTAAAGAGAATTGATCTAATAATGGAGAGAACATGTAGAAAGAGTAATAAATAATTTCTTTTTCACGATTAAAGTTATCAACTTTATAATTACATACCGCGTGACACTACCGTTGGCCGCTACATTCCACTATTGGTGTGGGCACCTGGCCGCCTCCTTATCGGGAGTGGCTCCCGTCCCCTGCAGAGGACGGTCCACTGCCCTTTTTTACATTTAAAAAAATTACCGCATGCGGTGTAAATTCAATGTAAAAAAGCGCAGTGGACCGTCCTCTGCAGAAGACGGGAGCCACCTCCCTCCTTATCAGCGTCGCGTCACAATTTGATTGCTAATGTAAAATAAGAAAGTGACAGGAAAAGAAAGGGGATAGAGAAAGAGAGCAACCCCACCACCACCATCTAATCAGGTCTTAAAAATAATAATGATAATGATAAATTTATCTAAATAATTATTGCCCATTATCCCATATATTCCACCACTTACATTTTGTAACCAAGCTGAGGTTTGGACCATTTCCCTTGCGCCTAACAAGGCCTTTACTTTTTGTTTTTTTTGGTATAAAAAAGTTTAGGAGGGATAGACACCGATACCCCACCAGAATGCTTCCAGGCTCAAAGAACGCTTACAGAAGTATTTACAGATCGCCCACCAACAAGACTCTCACATTAACCAGCGGGTATCAAACCTCCTCCCTTTTGGGGTGAAGGCCGACACCTTAGTCAACTGTACCAATCCTTATTGGCAACAAGGCCTTTACTGGTTGAAGTGAGATGAACCAACTAAATTCAAGTAAAATTTTTATACAAAATGCATTAAAATTTTGTAGACACGTTTAAATTTGAAAGAGTGAAGAAAAACTTTGTGAAAATTAAAAATAAATTTTATATACACTTTTTTTCATCAAATAAAAAAAAATAATTGGTTAAAAAAATTGTTGGTATTCTAGTTTAATTGAATTTTAGTTTATTTGTTATATTTTCAAATTATTACTTTTAATCCCTATATTTTGATAAGAACAGTTTGAGTCTAAGGGTGTGCATAGGAACCATTCTGTTCCCCAGCACTGATTCTGAGATGAAACAGTTTTTTCTGATTCTGTGCCTGGGAAAAGTTCTGAGAATCAGAATTACGTTTGTTGACTCATTTTATTTTTACTCAGAGAATCAGAATTATGTTTGTTAACACATTTTATTTTTATTTATGTAAATTATTTATGTGGTGGTGGCGATGGTGATGGCAGTGGTGGTGGCGGCAGCGCGGTGGGGGTGGTGGTGGTGGCGGCGGCGGCGAGGGTGGTGGCGGCGGCGGTGGCGGTGGTGGTGGCCGCGGCGGTGATGGCGTGGCGGTGATGGCGGCGGCGGTGGTGGCGGCGGTGGTGGTGGCAGCGACGATGGTGGTGGTGGCGGGGGAAAAGAGAAGGGGAAAAATAGATTCTGGCTTTGTGCCCTGGAATAGAAAAGCAGAAATTTTCTGCTTCTTTTTTTTATTCCCTAGCACAAAGGAAACCGGTTCATCCCGGGAACAAGAAAAAAAAACCGGATTTACCAAACACAATTCCTATCCAATTTTTTTCCTGGAAACAGAAATTAAGAAAAAAAACTCATTCTGGGAGCGTTACCATGCACACCCTAAATATATGAACCAAAACTAAATCTCGTATAGGAACCAGTTAAGCTCATGCCAAATCTGTACAAAATTATATGGATAAAAACCAACAACTCAGTTAAATTACCATAATATTAATCCTAAACAAAAGTACTCTTGCACATCATTAGACATGAGATTAATTCCTCATTGTTGAGCCATGAAAAGAGTGTACGAGTCAGATCCAGCCCAATATGGCCAAGTTAGGAAAGCGCCAGAAGCTTCTCTTCCTTCAAGTCCCTTCAGTCGCATACACTAGCTTCCTATCCTATCTATGATTGTATATAAACTACGACATTTCTTCACTTATCATCTTGTTTCGTTCCCTCCCCAATCTTCGCGGACAATTGTTTCTTCACTTGTGTTTTATGTACATCACAATGCTTAGTACTAATTTCCTCTATTTATAGGTCTTTAAGAGTTAAACAAGTCACCATTAATTATTAGCCTTTTAGTTTCTCAATACGTATTTATGAATGTTGCACAAGTAGAAAAAGAAAATTTCATGACACTAATTAACGTATATTTTTAGAAAACAGAAATTAAAAAAGAGGCGGTGATATTTTAAAAATTTTAGCTTAACTTTCAATAACTGTTTCCAAATAAACAGTCAATGAAAGTTACTTTCAACGACTGTTATATACAACAATAGTTGAAAGTTAAGCTAAAATTTCAAAAAATATGAATATTTGTAAGTTTCAATGATTACTTTTTAAAAAATAGTCGTTGAGAGTACCTTAAAAAAAACCCTCTCAACAATGCCTGTTTTTGGGAAAACAGTCGTTGAAAGTCTTTAAACGACTGTTTTCCCAAAAACAACCATTGTTGAGAGGTTTTTTAGGTACTTTCAAAGTGTGTTTTTAGAAAAATAATTGTTGAAAGGCTTTCATCGACTGTTTTCCAAAAAACACTCATTTTTGTAGGGTTTTTTTTTGGCACTTTCAACAACTGTTTTTTTTTTTTAAATAGTCATTCATTAAAAGCCTAAAATATTCAAAAATTCCTCTAACATTTTGTTCAAATATTTAAAAATAGTATATGGTAACAAAAGCGACAAAGGAAAAGTGTTCGAATGAAGGAAAACTTGGGCCGATTATTTAAGGTTCCGGATTGTGAGGGAGAAAAGGAGAAATCTCGCTGGATAGCAAGAAAGCAAGTTTTGTCAATTCTTGCCGTAGAAGATGAAGATGCCGGCATCGTCCAATATGATGTCCCTTGCTCCTTCACTTTTGAAGATTCTTCAGTAGACTCCAACGTAGGTAGCTTGCGTCTTCCCTGTCCCTCACCACACCTTCAACAACTTTCTCCCCTCTAACCGCGCCTTCAACGTCCAGACGGAGATTTGGTAACAAATAGTCTACTAGTTCTGTATTTAATGGAGGAGAAGTAAAACAACCAATTCGAGGTTTTTCCCCCCATATTATACTGGAATCAAAATGTCAACAGAGACATTACAACAATTTCAGCAAAGACTCCTAAACTTCGTCAACATCCACCTCTGAAATAAAAGAAAGAGGTTGATGAATCCCAGGGTCATGCTATACATTTATACTCTCCCAGAGATCAATTCCAGGTTTTAATCCTGCTATGTTTCATTTTTGCAGAGTCAGATATTGTGTTTTAGGAAGAAGAGAAAATGAAATCTGAAGTAATTCTCATTAATCAATAATGTGATACAGATGTGCTTTTTATAAGCATAATAATTGACAGATGTACAGATAATATAAGAAAAGTATCTAACAACTAATACTGAACAAACTAGTAACTGAATTAGTTATTCTAACTACATTATACTCTAATACCCCCCTCAAGCTGGAGAATATATATCAAGCATACCCAGCTTGGTAAGGAATGTACAAAAAGAAGAAGGAGGTAGAGCCTTAGTAAAAATATCAGCTAGTTGGTCCTCAGACTTGATAGGAAGAAGATGCAATAATCCTTGTTGAAGCTTTTCACGTACAATATGACAATCAATATCCAAATGTTTTGTACGTTCGTGAAATGTGGGATTAGCAGCAATATGCCTAGCTGATTGATTATCACAGAACAAAGAAGCAGGACTAGATAGAGGGAGACCAAAATCTCTCAACAAGTAAGATAACCATTGTAATTCACATGTGCTGGCTGCAAGAGCTCGATATTCGGCTTCAGAAGAAGAGGTAGAAACAGTAGATTGTTTCTTAGAACGCCAAGTAATTAAAGCCTGATCAAGGAATCCACAGAAACCAGTAATTGAACGTCTAGTGTCAACGCAACCTGCCCAATCAGAATCACTAAAAGCATTAAGCTTGACAGTAGATGAGACAGGAAAGAAAAGTCCTCGACCCGGAGAACCTTTAAGGTAATGTAAAACACGATGAAGTGCCCGAAGATGTATATCAGTAGGCTGCTGAACAAACTGACTCAATTGTTGAACAGCAAAAGAGAGGTCTGGACGAGTATTAGTGAGATATAGTAAACGACCAACAAGAGTGCGATACATAGAAGAATCATCCAGAGGAGTACCACTATCAGCCGAGAGTTTAAGATTATGAGCCATAGGAGTTTTAGCAGGTTTACATTCCAAGAAATCAGCATCAGATAAAAGATCTAAAACAAATTTTTGTTGGCACACAGAAATTCCAGTGGAGTTACGAGCTATTTCCAAACCAAGAAAATATTTAACATCACCAAGATCCTTTATCTTAAACCTATCATCCAAGACAGCTTTAATATGAGTAATTTCATTCAAATCAGTACCACCCACAATGATGTCATCAACATAGACAAGTAAGGCAGTAAATGAAGTATCAGTATTCTTGAGGAAAAGAGAGTGATCGCTTGGGACTGACGATAACCACACGATGTAAGAACTGAAGACCATTTAGAAAACCATTGACGACTTGCTTGTTTGAGACCATAGAGAGATATTTGCAACTTGCAAACCTTATTTGGAGAGGAAACAGTAAGACCCGGAGGTGGTACCATATAGACTTCCTCATCCAAATCCCCATGTAAGAAAGCATTGTTAACATCTAATTGCTTCAAAAACCAATTATGAGCTGCAGCAAGAGCAAGAAACAGCCGAACAGTAGTTAATCTAATTACAGGGGAAAACATGTCATTATAGTCAATACCCTCAACTTGTGTAAAACCTTGAGCAACAAATCGACCTTTATAACGATTAAGGGTACCATCTGAGTTATATTTTTTAGTAAAAATCCACTTACACCCAATGAGACGTTTTCCATGAGGTAAATCAGTTATCACCCAAGTATTATTTAAATGTAAAGCATCAAGTTCAACCTTAATAGCATTGCGCCAACCTTCAAATTGAATAGCTTTAGAGTAGGTTTTAGGAATATCATCAAAAGAAATAAAACAAGCAAAATGATGATGATGAGGAGATAGACGATTATAAGAAAGGACTTTAGAAAGAGGATGATATGTACCTGTCTCCAAAGAATCTGGTAAAACTGAAGCACATTGAAGGGTAATGTGGTAATCATGTAGATATGAAGGAGATCGATGAGTCCTAGTGGAACGTCTAGGGACAAGCATATGTGTATCATGAGATGCAGCAAGTGTGGAAACAACCGATGGTACAAAATTATCAACAAAATCAAGAGGAGGTGTCTCTTGTGGACAAGGCAAAGAGTCAGGTGGGATAACATAATCAAAATTACAAAAAGGGAATATGGATTCATAGAAATAAACATGACGAGATACAAGAATCTGCCTGTTTTGCAAATTTAAAATGACATAACCTTTAGTGCCTTGTCTATAGCCAAGAAAAATGCATTTATTTGCCCTTTTATCAAGTTTGGTTCGATTTTGCAAAATGGTAGAAGAGAAACAAAGGCATCCAAAGACCTTTAACATGCTAAAATCAGGGGCTTTGTTAAACAAAAGTTCAAAAGGAGTCTTATTGCCCAAAAGAGGTGTGGGTAGTCGATTGATGAGGTAAATTGCATGAGAAATGGCATAAGACCAGAAAACTTTAGGAATATGGGCTTGAAATAAAAGTGCTCTAGTGACATTAAGGATATGTTGATGCTTTCTTTCAACCCTACTATTCTGTTCAGGGGTCTCAACACATGAGGTTTGATGAATAATCCCATGTTCATTAAAGAAATCTGTCATTTGAAATTCTATGTCATTTTTTGTCCTAATGATTTGCACAGTGGTACAAAATTGGGTAGAGACCAATTTTACAAATTTTTGAATGCAATACCGAACCTCTGACTTGTTTTTAAGCAAATAAATCCATGTATATCTTGAATAATCATCAACAATTGTCAAAAAATATTTATGGCCATGCACATAAGGTAAATGATAGGGGGCCCATATATCCATATGAACTAAAGCAAAAATTTTATTGGAAATACTGTTGCTTACAGGAAAAGGCAACTTTCAATGCTTGGAAAAATGACAAACATCACAACATTGAAAGGAAGTATTATACGGAATATCTGGATACTGCCTATGAAGGGAAAATAAAGCTTGTTTTGACAGATGTCCAAAACGAAAAATGCCACAAATCAAATGGAGTAGAATTTGCAGTAGTGGAAATTGAACTAACTAAGGGAGTGGGAATCATATATGCACGTTTCATGATGTATAACCCTTTAACAACTTCAGCTGAACCAATCATCTTCTCTGAAGACTGGAGCTGAATGTGGCATTGGGATTCTGAAAGGAAACAATACAACATAGTGAGAAAGTAATTTTAGAAACCGAAATAAGATTGAAATGAAAATTTGGGACATATAAGACATCCTGAATAATGAAAGTATTAGAGAATTGAACAATGCCACTATATACAGCTAGTACACGAGTGCCATCAAGAAGGTTAGCAGAAATAGGTCTAATTTGCTTATAAGATGCAAACAAAGAAAGATTAGAACAAATATGGTCAGTAGCTCCAGAGTCTATGATCCAAAAATCAGAATAGGAATGAAAAGAGCTAGGAAAAGGATTACCATTGGTAGAAACCTTATTGATAGAAACAGAGGACAATGAAGATGCATCAAGTTGAACAAGAGCCAACAATTTTTGATATTGGTCTGGAGTGAAACTATATGTTGGATTAGCTACCCCATGAGGTTCAGTAAGACTCTTACCAGAAACATTATCAGTTGATACAACATTGGCAGAGGAGTTTCGAAATTTGAAACCTAGTGGGAAACCATGTTTCCTATAGCATGTTGCCTCTGTGTGTTTTCCTTTCCCACAATATGTGTAGTGCTTACCAGATGCAGAGTAATTCGGTTTAGGAAAACCAGAAACAGAAGCAGGCACAGGGGCACGTGGGACAGAGGAGTTAGTCAAAAGTGCATTTACATCAGTAATAGGATATCCTATTTCCCTCTCTTGCTGTTGAACTAGAGCAAACACATGATTAATACATGGTAAAGGATCTATCAACATGATCTGTGATTTTACCAAAGAAAATCTATCACTTAAACCTTTCAAGAATCTAATTACATAATCGTGTTCAACATGTTTCTTATAGGTTTCGATCACACCACAGCTACATTTAGGAGTACACATACAACAAATCAGAGGCCTCAATGTGAGGTATTCATCCCAAAGAATTTTTAATTTGGTGAAATAGTCACATACAAATAGATGACCCTGCTTCAATCCCTGAATATCCTCTTGTAGGTCAGCAAGCCGGAAAACATCATTCTGAGAGAAGCGAGCGTGCAAATCCTCCCAGACATCCGATGCTCTATCAATCCACAAAATACTTTGTGCGAGTGATGGTGAGCTGGAACGAGTAAACCATGATAGAACCATCATATTGCAGCGTTCCCAAGAAGGAAAGAGAGGATCGGAGGTCGCCGGAACCGTAATGGTTCGATCAATGAATCTGACCTTGTTCTTCGACATTAAAGCCATTTTCATGGCTCTGGCCCATGAGTGGAAATTCGGTCCAGTAAGAACTGGAGAAACAAGAATCAGAGAAGGATTCTCATTAGGATGTAGGTAAAAAGGATTTCCAATTGATTGTGAGGGATTGAACGAAGTTGTGGATGAAACACCGATGGTGCTTTCGGTGAAAGAGGAAGTCGATGCCATCTGAATGAAGTAATCGGAGAAATAACCGAAGAAATTGATGCTAGAATAGATCAATCGAAGAAGCGAACCAAAAAATTGGAAGATGAATTCCAGAGATCGACCAGAGATGAAAAGGAGAAAGGAAATAGTCGAGAGAGAGAGAAGGAATGATGAAAAGGAAATGTAATAACCAAGCGGAACTCAAACGAAAATCAATTGAAGTAGAATCGTACAGTAATGTCAGAACGGAAGCTCAAAGAAAATGAAAAAAAAAAAATTTGAGAAGAGCACAAGAAGCCAAAAACTATCTGGCTTTGATACCATATTGTGTTTTAAGAAGAAGAGAAAATGAAATCTGAAGTAATTCTCATTAATCAATAATGTGATACAGATGTGTTTTTTATAAGCATAATAATTGACAGCTGTACAGATAATATAAGAAAAGTATCTAACAACTAATACTGAACAAACTAGTAACTGAATTAGTTATTCTAACTACATTATACTCCAATATCCGATAAAGAAGGTATCCAAGGATCATTGATGCGTTGCTTTCGTTGCTAAAGCAGTCAATTAAACTAGGTCCTAACTTATTATGTAGTTTAGGGTCAACTTAGGTTATTCTCCCAAGGAATAAGCTGTGGGTTTTTTTTTTTTTGGTTAAATTTAGGTAATGAAAAATGCAATGGAATGGAATTGGACCTAAACTAGAATGCAAAACACTACTACCTATATGTGACTAATAAACTAAATGCAAGATGAAAATTGAGTCTAAAACCTAAATGAAATTAAAACTAATCTATATGAATTTGAATGCAATTTTTGGGGGTTTTTGTTGTGAGAGAATAATTTAAATCCAAAGAAGAAAGTTGATTAAAAGCAAATCAAACAACAAAGATTTAGTTCAATTATAACGATGAAGGGGACAACTTAGGATTCACAAGGAGTTAACTTTTTTAACCCAAATTAATTAATTAGACCAAAGGGACATTAGTGAAAAAATTGGAATTAATGAATTTAATTATCTAATTGAAACATGGGAAACCCTCAAGTTCAATAACACCTAATCCACTAGAAAACTCATAATGGAATGAGTGCTAGTTAATTAAACACATTAAAACCTAATCACAGTTAATTTCTAAGTAATTTTGGAACTTGTTTACAATTATCCAATTGAACAACTAGACAATTTATCAACCCAATTAAACAATTAAATTGATAAATCCAATTGAAAATTAAATTAATAACGAAAACTCAATTATTAATTCAATTGTCAATCCAAGGGTTGCAAACCAAAAATCTAACAATTGTCTCAAGCACAATTCAATCCAAATTAAGTAAAATGTCTACAATCTAAAACTAGATTGTTTTCAAGAAAACAACCCAAAATTATCTAAAACTAAATAATCTCAACTCTTTGAATAAATAGATAAAATGAAAAACACTCTCATGTGGTCTTCAAGTGTAAGTTCTAGGCCTTAGCTTCCTCCATGCTCCTCCCAAGTTGACTCCCAAAGGATCTCAAGCTGCCATGGAAATCATTCATCCTCCATGCACTAGACTAGCCACGCCCATGAAGAAATATGGAGAAGAATGGATAAATTCAATTGTCACTGTCACTGCACATACACTGGATAAAGTATCAATTGAATTAATTGATGGAGTTGAAGTATGTGATCTGTAGCTGCGTCTCTTTATCTTTGTGCGTGTCTGCGGCTGCGTCTTTCCCCAGCGTGCGTCTCTCAATCCTACGGCTAGGTTAATTAATGGGGAGGGAGAGAAGGATTTTTTGGGTACCAACTTGAGCCCATTAGAATTTAAGAAGCCCAATAAAATTTCCACCATTAGATTTTCTTTTAGCTTCCCTGAAAAATTCTCCACCATAGGATCTTCTAATATGATAAAATCGTGATCTATCATATATTTAGAAATATTATTTAATCACAAGATAGCAGTCAAGATATTGATAATTTAAGCCTAACAATCTCATAATTAATTTAGATTTATATTATTTCCTAAAATTGGCTAACAATCCAAATTAGCTTAAAATAGTCCTTAAAATAAATGAATAAGGCGGGATAAAATATATTAAATTTGGGATTTATCAATCATTTGATACAATTATACTCTTACCATCTCCCATTCCCCAGCACACCTTATCTTTCAACAAGTCCCTCTCCTCAAGTAAGCTATTCCATGCCAAGAGGCTTTGGCTCCCTTTTTTGCTGTTAAAAAGGAATCATTAGGAAAATAAATTCCTTTAACAATTCGTACCTAACTTCAAGATCATGTAACAGTCTCCAACACTATTTTCCTAGAAGAGCAAGATTATAATCCTGAAAACCCTTTAAGCCTAAACCACCCTAACTCTTCTTTGCAATTAACACATCCGAGATCATTAGAAGAATTCAATTTGAAAAAACAAAATGAATTGCAACGATTATTTTTGAAAAACAGTCATTCTAAGTCTAAAACTTTGAATGACACTCACATACACTATCCCCAAAAAAGTCTCCTAAAGGTCCTAAAAACATATGTTAAAAGTGCCTAATGTAGTAGTGCTGATTAGGATATGAGTCAATAGACATCCATAAATTGTTTTTGGTATCATATTTCATTCCCATGTGTTATGGACTCATATAATGGGCCTGACAGATATGCGGCCCAGTAAGGGCGCTTTATGGCAGAATCCCTCTATAATCAGGTAAAACGCTAATCACCCTTTGATCATGTCTATAATCCTGGATAGTACAGGTAGTGGAGCAGGAATTTGCAGAAGGTGGAGGCGCATATAGCCTAAGAAGAGGACTCGCACTTCGAGAGACGAAACCCTAGATAATCTCTATATATAGGAGATTACCCATAAGTTTCACAACTCTCGATTCATTATCTTTTACAATACTGTTACACTCAGCACACACCCCACCCCTTATTGGCGATTCATCATTCCTTTGTTGCTCGTGATCTTCCATTCTTGCTGATATCTTCTATATAGATATCAGTGAGAATATATTGACATTCCTTTCGGTACATTCCTAATAGCTACCGTTGGGAATCCTTTGATCCAATATAAACAACATACTAGTCCATTGAGACTAGACATCTGTGTTCTATAACAAAACATTGGCACCAACCGTGGGGATGAGATAAACTTCGATTCCCAAACCATTGAGAATGGCTGCAGACACTAGAAGCCGTAGTCAGAACCATCGGCAGGACTAGTTGCCAGAGGGACAACAACAACAACGCCAAGAACCAACGATTCAGTATGAGGATTCGGTTCCTCCAAATTACAACCAAGTAACAATGTAGATTGAGCCGGAGACAACTGATACTGGAACCTCTCTAGCCCCTCATAACCGAGTTATCCCACAAGAATAACAAGGTTCCCTTCCGCAAATTCCAATCGTAGATCCCGACGTTCGATTGTTGCAGGGTGCCTTGGATACTGTCCCAAGGCGGATGGAACGGATGGAGCAGAGTCACAAGCTCCAAAGGAAAAAATATATCTGATTTATGAAGGAGGATTTAAACCGCTATAATGCGTATTGGCAATAATTGTTTGAGGAACGTCTCGGGAGGATGGAGAACTCGGCTGGTAACATAAACCGTGATGCATATGGTCTTAGTTGAGCTAGTATCCTTGCTCGTGATGTAAATCAGGATGCCACTGGTCCCATCCAAACTTATTTACATACTCATAATGAAGGCCGAAATGTTGATGGCCCAAGTCGGACTAACGTCTCAGTTTCTGCCCACGTGGATGGTGAAAGACCATGTGTAAATCATGCTGAAGAAAACTTGTCCCATAGAGACCGGGTTGGAACTACTGCAGAAGAGATGTAAAGAATTCAGTTACTGGAAGAACACATCAGACTGCTGGAGAACCTGACACAAAACATTGGCCGAGATGCTAGTGATCCCGAGGGATAGTATCACAACTGCCGCTTAAATTGATGCTGGCGACCCACGGGTTAATAATGCCAAACCAGACCAGGCTCAAGTCCCAGAGGTTCAAATCTCGGACATAGCACGGGCGAAGGGCAAGGAACCTGTAGAAAGCCGAGATGCTGCTCAGGAAGATACGAGGCCACCATCACGAAGCGTGCTCGAGACAGTTGCGATGGCTTATAGTGGCTATCAGTTACTTTACAAAGTGGATAGAAGCGGAACCACTCTCGACAATAACCTCAGTCCAGGTGCAGAAATTCCTCAAAAGAGATATCATATCTCGGTTTGGGATCCCGACGAAGATAGTCACAGACAACAGAACCCAATTTATTGATAAGGGCTTCCAAAAGATGGTATCTGACTTCCACATCAACCAACACTTTGCTTCTGTTGAACATCCGCAGTCCAACGGACAAGCCAAAGCGGCGAACAAAGTCATTGTAGATAGATTGAGAAAAAAGATGGAGGAGGCAAAGTCTGATTGGGTGGAGCAGTTGTATTATGTCTTATGGGGATACCGGATCAACGTCCAAATGGAAACTGGGGAAACCCCCTTTAGGTTGACATACAGATGCGAAGCAATGATCCCAGTAGAAATTGGGGAACCCTCATGGAGGAGAATTAGGGCTCTACATGAGGAGGATGAGAATAACGAAGCAATTACAGTAGAGTTGGACTTAGTCGATGAAGTCAGAATCATGGCACATTGCCGAGATATGGCTACGAAACAACTCATTGCAACCCGGTACAATAAGAAGGTGAGACCCCGATCGTTTGAGCAGGGCGATTTAGTCCTTTGAAGAGCCGACATAGGTAATAAGAATGCCAGCGATAGGAAACTTTGCTGCAAACTGGGAAGGTCCACATCGAATCAGAGAAAAGCTCGGCGAATGAGCTTATATGCTTGAGACGCTAAAGAAAAAAGCGGTCAAGAGAACATGGAACGCGGATAAGCTGAAAGCCTACTACAGTTGAAGCCGAGTTCCAAAAAGAGGCGGCATAGTCGTGAGTTTATGTAAAGTCCTTGATTGGATTATTTGCGACGACAATGCCGCCAAGTCTATGTAAAGTCCTTAATTGGATTAATTGTGACGGCAATGCCGCCAAGCCTATTTTAATGAATCAATTATGGGTTAAGGAACCCATTTTCAGAAATCATTTGCGATGGCAATGCCGCCAAGTCTATGTAAAGTCCTTAATTTGATTAATTGTGACGGCAATGCCGCCAAGCCTATACTAATGAATGAATTTCAGGTCAAGGAACCCATTTTCATAAATCATTTGTGATGGCAATGCCACCAAGTCTATTTAATGAATAAATTTAGGGTAGAGAAACTCGAGTTCAATTGATAAAGTTGCTGCCAAGGGCTCACGAAGCTGTGAAATGAAAAATTCGTCTGGAATAATGAAGTGAACCACTACACCAACCCTAATCAAGTCGGATCGTTAAAGCTTTGGTTAAAGAAAAAAGAACTTGAGCGCGTGACGAGTTTACCGTTATTTCAGACTTAACTTTGATTAGGCATGTATGGGCACAATATGGTGGGTTAATCCTTACTAGTAAAATACAATGGATGCATTGCAAAGGTCTAACTCGGAGAGAAACTCGGGTTCGACAAGAAACAAGCAAGCATTCGATATGCGCAAGTAAGTATTTTTTCATTGAAATTGTAGCATTTGTATGACAATTGTTGCAGGAAAATTAGAAGATTACAAAGAAAGTAAATAAAGGGTCTTAACCCTAACAAAAGAAAAGGCCGCCCAAAATTAGAATCTCGGCTGGGAGGGAGGAACTTCCCCACCTTCGTCTTCATCCCGCCCTAGAAGGATCAGTCTACCATTCTTGAAGTAAGCTTGATAGCCTATACCAATGGTGTTCAATGTGACATCAGGATTTAGAACCCAGATTTGCGCCACGACATTGTCGAAAGAGTGCATGGCAGTACTAGCAAACTCGGATAGCTTAGCCTTCGCACTGGATAACTCGGCCTTGGCACCCCACAGTTCCAAATATTTTGTCTTTAGCTATATTTCAAGCTGGGCCGCATCAGCCTAAACATTTTGCACATATTGCACGTCGTTGGTATGAACCTCCTTGAGATGAGCGAGTTCTAAGTGTGCCTGGGATAGCTTCTACTCGGTTGTGGACAAGTGATGAGCACTATTTATGCTATGTTTTCCCTGTATCTTATGACAGAATTGTGTGGAAAACTTAAGATTAATTGCATTCAATCCAAGCAAAAAGGCATTAATTCGTTATATGGGGAACTTAAGGATGAAGTTTACAAACATGAATAAATCACATAAGCATCCTAAACATGTGTTGAGAAAAAGATCGCGTTTTATGTAAGATGCACATCATGGCTCATAAAATGCTATAGCATCAGGACTACCTCCTCGAAGCGCAATACAATGCATTCCCTGAAGCTATAGCAGAGTAAATGAAGCAATGCTATGCGGCATTTGTTCTGATCTTTTGTCAAGGTTATTTCAGGAAACAAAGAGCAGATTAGTAAACGGTTAGATTGCTGTCATAAGGGGATAAAAGACACGGAGTATCAAAACTAAAGATTTGAAGAATCCCGCATATCAGCAGAATCAATGTACCGAGATGCGGAAAGGAAGATACGATTGAACCTCGACAGATTAGGAAAGGCCCAGCTCGTTGGACGTAAGTAGCAAGTAATCCTGACTATATAAGGAAACGAAAGCCAGTCCTAAAAGTGTCGAAGTACTTCTGGACAAGAAGAGACCACCCTTCATGACCAGATTCAAGAAGAGAGTGAGAGAAGTTACAAGGCACAAGACATTCAGGAGAACCCAGCATTTGTCCTTACGAGTGAGACGGAGATAAGAAGACGTGGAGCTGTGACGTGACAGGGCTTCTTCCACGCTATCGAACTTCATCAAGCTTTCTGTTTTGCTTTCATTTATTCTAGTCAATCTTTTGATCATGGGCTATTCTGCTCTACTCTGTTTATTGTTTCCCTCATCAGTCATGAACTAAACTTTCTTTGGCTGAGTGAGGATGATGTCCTAAGTGTGGAATGAACCCAATTGCTAGTTTTAATTTAATACATTCAGTTTGCTTATCAGTGATTTAATTTCTTGTCGATTAGCGAGAGCTAAGGACTAGATCAATGGCTTCGGTTTACCGAGAGGGAATCGAGGTTAGACCTCTGAGAAAGAGTGATTGCTAGGCAGGCTGGTGCAAGGCTTGACCTATTAATGTAGGCTTCACAAATGGGTTTACCGCTCATAACCATAACACCTTGAATTGTAGTGAACAACTTAACTAGAAAATCACCATAGATGTATGGGAGAAGTAAGTTAGGTTTGCACGTATCTGATGTGAGAGCTTCGATAAATTAGAGTGGTGGGTTAACTGAATAGTTGTGTCAACGATGTCTATGCTTAGCAATTGCGAGAGCTGTGCAGCATAGATGCTATAGCATTGTGCAAGGGGCAAGTGGGGGATTGACGTGCTTAGGAAGGATTTTAAGCTCAGTCTGACTTTTACTGATATCCTTTCAACTACGAATAACTATTTCTTTTCTTGTTTTTAGCATAGCTATAAATCTCAACCCAAATCAGATATATTTTCTTTTCAATTACAACTGAATTCGTGATTAGGCGTCAACATTCGGTATCCCAGTCTCTGTGGGACGATACTCTACTTACTCTTTATTACTTGTTCGACTGGTTCACTTGCCATCAACGAAATCGACCAACAACAAGCCGGCCTTAATTAGCAACACCTCTTTTTATAACTTATCTCTCTCAACTTGGGAAGTTTGCAGCTCCTCTCGGGCCTGATCCCTCTCCTTCGTAACCTTCATCAGGTCAGCATAAAAGCATCCCTCACTTTCTTTCAGCCCAACACGTGATGCAAGTCCATATACCCCTTCAATATCACGAATATCCAGCTGCAACATGAGAAGGGGGAAAAAAAAGAAACCCATAACACGCTATCAGGAAGCAGGATATCACAACGACGTTAACACGGAAACGCAGAGGTGCAGACGGCGTGAGATCAGCAGCAGCACAGTGCCATACTACTCCATACTTTTCGAGCCAATAGCCACCTACTCTCCCTCATTATAAAGGTTCAGCCTCCAAGAGAAACAAAGAAACAGAGAAGAGAAAACGAAACACAAAAAATGAGAGTGAGAGCAAGAATTTGAGAAAGGAGTGTGAGATGGAGGGAGTGAAGATTCCCATTCTCATTCTTTAGGCAAGAAAAGAATAAAGGAGATGGAAAAATAGAGCACAGAAGCAAAGTAACAGAGTTACAGTGAGAGAGAGTCACAACCGATAGTTTGCAACGTGGAACCTAGGGGGAACAAAACCAAAGGAGAACGACGTGGAACTTGCATGAAAGCTTGAGGGACGACTAAGGTGAATTCTTGGAACCTTTTCCTTCTAGTTTCCAAGGCCTTAGTGTGCTGGGTTTGCTGTTTGATCAAGAGGGAATGAAACTGAAACGAAACACCTCTGTTTTCGGATACAAAAACAGAGAATCTTGTGTGCTTCTGTTTCTATGGAAAACGTTTGATTTTTTTCACGAATTTTTATGGAAGATAGTAGACACAATAAGGTTTAAAACGATACAAATAACACCCAAAACGGACGTGTACATTGAGAGTTTTGATTTTTCAAAGTTGGAGGTTGAAACTACAAAACATCAGTTTCTAGGATGTGGCAGGTCAGTTTCGGGCTTGAATTTGAAATGGAAAACCTTTGATTTCTTCCTTGAAATGTTTATAGTAAATATTATACATATCAAGATTTCCAAAGATCCAAAGAACGCCCAAAATGGACGTGTAGAATGAGAGATGATTTTCCAAAGTTTAGCCAAAATCTGGAACGTTTTCTGCTCTTCTGGTGAACAGTGATTTTCGGGCTTGATTTTGAAATAGCAAAGCTTTGATTTTTTTCCTTGAAATTTTTACAGTCATTAGAAGAGTCAATAAGGTTTAAAAGATAGCTTTGAAACACCGTCGAGATATAATTTTTGAAAGTTGAGTCATAATTTTGGAAAGTTATCTGGACAATGATCACGTTTTTGAAATATGGGAATGACATAGTATGTTATGGCTATTGGTATTATTTTTCTGGGAAAGTAGACATGCTAAGGAACACGTAGGTTTTGGAATCACCGCATTTAGATTTTTGTAGAATTAATTACGAATTTTCAAAGTTTAATCAGTAAATTCTGAAAATTTCTTGATATTGTTTGTGTTTTTCGAAAGTTGGAAATTTTCTCAGTCATAAATCAACTTGGTGACTTTAATTTATGAAAATAGGCTTATCAAGGTTTAAATAGAAATTGGAATCACTCAATTTGGAGTTGTATCGGTCAAATTATGAATTTTCAAAATTCTCAAAAAAGTTAAAAGCTGAATTTTTGATAAATCTTAAAATAATCACACAAGTTGTTAATTGTGGATAGCCTTCAAAATAAAGGTTCTTCTTTTGGATAACTTGTCTATTAAGGGTTATAAAGACTCTAAAGTAACAAGGACAAACATTCTTAACATTTTTTAAAGGATATGACTCTTAATAAAATAGATAAATAAATAATAATAAATAATATTATTATTTATTAAGAAGGGTATTTTTAGTAAGGGAATTTTTAGGGATTAATCTATTTTTAATCCTCTAAAAATAATTCACGTAGTTAGTTACTTTGCGACGCTAGAAGTGACTAATGACAATGATAAACGTTTATAGGCATACCTTGACACCTCTACTGATCCCAGGACCTTCGGACGAAATGAGGATTCAAGATTGAGATGGGTAACTGTTATCTTGTTAGCTTGTATGTATGTATTCATGTATGACTGATCATGGTTGTTAGATAATTTGCATGTATGTATCCTAACTACGGATTGAAGCTGCGTGTCTCATAGGGTTGCGTGTCCTAAAGGGCTGCGGTCCTTGGCCGTTAGCTGCGGTTAACGGTGCGACTTCTTTTATCTACATAAATGTATCTGGGCTATGGATTGGGGTTGCGTGTCCCAAAGGACTGCGGTCCTTGGCTGTTAGCTGCGGTTAACAGTGCAACTTGTTTACTGTGAATTACTCTATGCTTATACATGTGTTATACTGTGATTTATATTTCATACCTGCATATGAGATTAACTGTTACCCCTGGGGTTCTTTCATTTGAACTCCAAACCGCATGAAAGAAACAGGTAGTGGTTTGAGATCAAGAGGCAAGATGCAGCTGTAAGGATAACAACATAAGAGTTTTTGGAAAATTATGAGTAGATAGACTGTACTTTATCGTTTATCATTCGTCTAGTTTTGGATTATTGTATTAATACTCCCCTATGAGATAGATATCATTCGCAAAAAATTCATCCTCATGTTTTCAAAATAAATTATATTGTTAAAGTTTTATTCTGCAATTAAGTCATCCAAATTATTTCGATGTCTGTGCGCTATAACTCTGATAAACATAGGCGTCAAAAAGGACAGGCGTTACAAAACACACACACACATGAGAAGGGAGTCAAGGATAAAGGAAAGAATTTTCTGATACTTACAAATGATAAATAATAAATGTTACAATAAATAAACAATAATTAAAGAAAAAAATCAACTAATTAAATATTAACGTAACAAATAATAAGAAAGCTAATATAAAATTATGAAGTTATAAAGCTAAGGAAAAAATAACTAAAAACATAAACAAGACACAAAATAGTAAGAAAAAAATTAAGTGATTAAGTCAAATATAACACAAAAATAGTAACTCAAATAAAATATGACAACAAAATAACAAATCTAAATCAAATAATTTAAAAATAATCACATGAGAAAAAACTGGATAATAAAAAAAACACACTCACACACACACACACACACAAGAAGAAAGTCAAGGATAAATGAGAGAATTTTCTTATACATATATATGATAAATAATAAGTGTTACAAGAAATAAACAATAATTAAAGCAAAAAAATGAACTAATTAAATATTAACGTAATAAATAACAAGAAATCTAATATAAAGTGATGAAGTTATAAAGCTAAGGAAGATATAACTAAAAACATAAACAAGACATAAAGTAGTAAGAAAAAAATTAAGTGATTAAGTCAAATATAATACAAAAATAGTAACTCAAAAAAAAATATGACAACAAAATAACAAATCTAAATCAAATAAATTAAAAACATACACTTGAGAAGAAACTGAAAAAAAACACACACACAGGAGAAGAGAGTCAAGGATAAAGGAGAGAATTTTCTGATACATATGCATGATAAATAATAAGTGTTACAATAAATAAACAATAATTAAAGCAAAAAATATTCACTAATTAAATATTGACGTAACAAATAATAAGCAACCTAATATAAAGTTATAAAGCTAAGGAAAAGGGGTAAGAGAAAGTGATTAAGTCAAATATAACAGAAAAATAGTAACTCAAAGAAATTGACAACAAAATAACAAATCTAAATCAAATAATTTAAAAACATACACATGAGAAGAAACTGCATAAAAAACCACACACACACGAGAAGGGAGTCAAAGATAAATGAGAGAATTTTCTGATACATATAGATGATAAATAATAAGTGTTACAATAAATAAACAATAATTAAAGCAAAAAAATCAATTAATTAAATGTTAACATAACAAATAATAAGACAGCTAATATAAAGTTATGAAGCTATAAAGAAAATGAAAAGATAACCAAAAACAAAAACAAGACATAAAGTGTAACATCCCAAATTTTGGGATTTTAAATTGGAATATTTGATGGAAATTAAAATTATGGAATTTGGCTTAAATAATTATGAGGATAATTATTGGAATTTAAGGTATATTTTCCCATAAATTAAGGACAAATAAATAGGGAATAATTTTTGACATAAATATTTTTAGAGATAAAATTGTAAGGCCAAAAGAAATTAAATTGAGAAAGAAAATCCTTAAAAGAAATTAAGGATTTAAGTTTTAATCTACTTTCCAAAAAAAAAATAAAAAATTGCAACTATATATGTGATGGGCCAAATCAATCAATTGATTATTTAACCTATTAGCATCTGCCCAATAAAAACACTCCATCCAGTTAAGTTACACCAGCCCATGATCTCAACTCCACCAAAAAACGCACAGCAAAAGCAAGTTGGTGAATGCTTTTATCCATTTACGTGTCATCCTCACCTATTACATATCCATTTCATTTCTTCAGTCTCTTCCATCGGCCCAAAGTGAATGCTCCAACAATTAAATCAAACCAGCCCATTACCCTTTAAATTTCAGATGAACCAGAAAGCAGCAACAGTAAAAAACACATCAGCAAAATCGTTGCTCGGCGTCGGCTAAGGCTTGACAGCGAGAAATCAGCAAGGAACCCTGCAACGCCGTTACACATCGTCAGCATATCTCCTAAACCATTGCCTATCACGTAAAAACAGGAAACACAGACCCCCCTCGAGCCCAGCGCTGTGTAATACTCCTCTGGTCCGTCATTCTTTTCTCGGACTGGTCCGAGAGTCCTCATATAAATAGATGTAACCATAGCTTTATGCCTTCATTACTCATTTAACTTCAAGCCGAGGAGACCGTGAGAAGGAGAAAGGAAGAGAGGGAACGTTGGGACTGCGCATGTGTGTGTTCTGTTTTGAAACTCAGTGAATCTGAGAGAAAGAGAGCAGGAGAGTGAGGGAAAGTCAATTTTTTTTTCCCCTGTTTTCACATCACCAAAACAGGGGCACGTTGCACAACGAGAGAACGGCTGTGAGTCAAGCAAGTGACCAAGGTAACCATCGAGTCCCTCCCTCTAGTTTCTGCCATACTCAGACGCAATCTTCTGAGTTCAAAGTCGTTAGGATCATAGCTAAGTCTATATGTACTTGTTGTCAAAACGCTGCTGCTCATTAGAAGAAAATAATAATAATAAGAAAGTCGCTGCTATAAACTTTGGGGAAGCTACTGTCATACAGATAAAGAAAGTTGACTAATATATATGTATATATATATGGCCGTGGCTGCACAAGAAAGAAAACACTGCACATACTATAATTATATATGTTGCGTTGCTGCATGGGAATGAAGAAAAGAATAATAAAAGCTTTTATATATATATATATATATCTATGTGTGTGTGTATATGTATACGTGCTGTAGTGAAAAAAAAACAAAACAAAACTTACGTATGATATCTGTTATGGACCTAAGTCAAGGCCCATCTGCCAATCGGCCCACACAGGGGGCAGTCCAGGCATGGATCGCAACACCCTAACTGAAAGACCTAGTCAAGAGGGCGGTTGCCTATATTCTCGGCCACGCCCGATACTGGATCTCCAAATCCAACCGCAAGGTACTCTATATATATACGTAGAAGGTATATGATCAAGGTACACAGTTCTTATCCCTGAAGTAATCTACATATAGTCACACTGTGCACACACCCCACCCCTTTGGCGAAACGCCTGGTTGTGTACAATGAACTACCCTTCTCCTGTACGTTTATCCCATAGGCATACAGGAGGAGCACATCGATCCTAGATCAATCCCCCAGCCTACCACTAGGCTGGACATCTGTGTTCTACACCAGAACAGTGGCGCCGACCGTGGGGACTGTAAACTTCGATCCCCGTGACCAATGAGGGTTAATACTAGAAGCATTAGCCAGAAGTAGCCCGAGTTGGTTCAACCGCATGACCAGCACCAACCGCCTCGGCAGCCAGAGCAGGTTGAGCAGCCAATCAACACCCGCGTTGATAATCAAGAGACAGGGGCAGATCGGCTATCGCAGCCAGAACTGCAACCCGAAAAATCAATCATCCCCAACAATGAAGGGAACCCAGAAGACGACCTGTCCGACTCAGAGTCGTCGGCTCGGCGGAATGATCGTGATGAGCCACAGAATTCAAACCCGGAATCCTTTCCCCTCGTCAATCCGGACCTCCTCCTTATCCAAAATACACTGGCCGCGTTGATGAGGCGTATGGAGAACACGGACAAGCGAAATGCGTTACATTTCCAGCTTTTTGAAAAGCGCTTCAAGGAAAGGGATTCCGCATCAACCAACGGGAACCAAGATGAAGGAAAAAAGAAAAAAGACCGAGATGGAGACAACAAGCGTGATCGCCAAGCCGGCCAAAATACCGAGATCGGCCAAAAGAAGAAAGTGCTAGATAGGCCTCCTCGACCTCCAGTAGCCGGTGTCCAGCGGAGGAGATACGTTGGGCAGCACGATAATAGCCCTTTCTCACCCGAAATCCTTAGTGCTCCTTTCCCGGAGAAGTTGAACCTCACTGAATTAACAAAGTCCTAGGGAAATGATCATCTCGAGTGCAGAGTGTGTAATTGAGATTGTAAAGTCCCGGAGTGGTTCTGGGCAGTTGTAAAGTCCTGGAGTGTTTCCAGGCAAAAGTGAAATCCCAGAGTGTCTCTAGGTAAGTTAGTGAAATCCCGGAGTGTTTCTGGGGACTGGACGTAGGTCAAGAGTTAGACCGAACCAGTATAACTTCTCTGTGTCAATCTCCTCTTCCCTATCTTTACTTTACCTTGATATATATCTGTTGTGTGGGTGACCGAGTATCTAGCAAAAAAAAATTTTGTAATCACCTATTCACCCCCCCTCTAGGTGATATTCCACCTTCATATCCCATAGGCATACAGGAGGAACACATCGATCCTAGATCAATCCCCCAGCCTACCACTAGGCTGGACATCTGTGTTCTACACCAGAACAATATCATTGCAAATGTTGGAGCAGAAGCAATTTCATATGAAACAAGTGATAGCATTATCTCAGGTTGATTTTGTAATAACTTTTATCTCATGCTTTCATACCTCTCACTACGAAATATGAACCATGCTGGTACACCACTGGTAGTTGCCCAATTAGATGGTTGGGGTTCTAGGGTATTGCAACAGTGTCGTGCCAATCCAAAACGAAAAACAAAATGAAAATCCTGATGACCATTACTGGATAAGAAATTTCAGTGGCAGAAATAATAGTGCTTAAATGAACATCTTGTTTTCAGATGCTGTAACAAATGATGAGAATTCATTTTACTTGTTTAATTTGATGGAAGAGAAATGATTTGTTGAGAAAGATAAAGTAGTGTGATGCAGTCTGAATCTCATTAAAAGATTTTTTTTCCCCTTTTGGGCAAAGTTACATCATCATAAGAATATGATATTATGAAATTTTTTAAAGATTTATTATTATAGATATCACTGTGAGGTTTAAACAAACGATGCTTTGTAGAATTATTGACCTCCCAAAATTTGAACTGAAGGTCATGTGAAACCTTACATTTCTTGATGATTATAAGACCCCTCTTTTTAGCCTTTAGATACCAAAAGAGAAAGTTAAACTCTTAGGAGGTTGATTTATAATTTATTCATTCTGTAGTGGACATTTTTTTTTTTTTTTAAAGTTTAGATTCATGGCAGCTAATACTAACATTAAGAATACGTTTGATTTCACTTTGGGACCCACCAAAAGCATGAAAAACATGGGTTGAGTGGATTCCAACATGAAACCAGACTTTTATGTTAGCTGGTTCTTATATGAAGCTCTTCCAAATATTGGATCCTTGGATCTAACTTGGGTGAACGCATCTAAGCGTTGTATTGATTAAATTTGTTCAGAAACCTAGGGGAGACAGTTTAAAGAATTGAGTTTGTTACTTTCATGGAGACTTGGATTATTGTCCTATAGCTCCTTTGTTTCGCCTATGGGAGAAACATTATACTTTCAAAAATCATGAGAAACATTAAATGTAGTATATTAAATCATATTTTATATATGATGATTGATATCTATAAACTCTTAATTTAAAGTGTTGGAATCGCCTTTGAGAATTTAAATTAATTATAGATAAATATTAATAAATTAAATGAATAAATAATAATAATAATAATAATAAATAAATAAATAATTAGTATATTATTATTTCTAGTAGAAGGAGAATAAATAATAAAGGATTGAATAATTAATAGAATTATTAATTATTAATTATTAATTGATAGAGGAGATTACTAATTAATAATTAATAATTAATAAATAAATAAAAAGGTATTATTTTTAAGTATATTTTAGGGATTAATAACCACAGTTAATCCTCTAAAATTAATTCGCATAGTTAGTTACTTTGCGACGAAAGAAGTGACTAATGACAATGATAAACGTTTATAGACATACCTTGACACCTCTATCGAGTTAATGATTCAAGTTTGAGGTGGATAATTGTTATCTCATTAGCTTGTATGTATGTATTCATTTATGACTGATCATGGTTGCTAGATAATTTGCATGTATGTATCCTAGCTAGGGATTGGGGCTGCATGTCCCATAGGGTTGCGGTCCTTAGCTGTTAGCTGCGGTTAACAGTGCGACTTGTTTACTGTAAATAACTCTATGCTTATTATATATGAGTTATACTATGATTTATATTTCATACCTGTATTTGAGATTAACTGTTACCCCTGTGGTTCATTCATTTGAACTCCAGAACGCATAAAAGAAACAGGCAGTGGATCGGGATCGAGAGGGAAAGCGCATGTGTAAGGACTGCAACTTAAGGAGCTTTTTGGGAAATAATAAATAGTTCGACTATATGAATTAGTTTATCATTTGTCAACTATTTTGGATTACTGTATTAACATCCCACAATAGGATGGATCCGAATTGCGAAAAATTTAAGTTACTTTATGAAAGTTTTTATTCCACAATGAAGTCGTCCAAATTATTTCGATGTTTGTGCGTCATAACTCTAATAAATAAGGGTGTCAAAAGGACGAGCGTTACAAAAAGTAGTAAAAAAAAAAAATCAGTGACTAAGTCAAATATAACACAAAAATAGTAGCTCAAGGAAAATATGACAACAAAATAACAAATCTAAATCAAATAAATTAAAAACATACACTTGAAAAAAAAAAACTGGGTAAAAAACGCACACACACATGAGAAGGGAGTCAAGGATAAAGAAGAGAATTTTCTGATACATATAGATGATAAATAATAAGTGTTACAACCAGTGGCGGAGCCAGGAATTTTATCGACGGGGGGCGAAAATAAAAAATATTATATCATGAATAAAAGTACTCGAAATACAATAAAAACCTAATATACAAAAAGTTAAAAGAAATCTATCACATAATAGCCTCACTTGCATTGGGCTTGAGCGGCCCTAATCCACCAAGAATGTACTATGTATATTCCAACACATTACTCCCTCCGATCCATAATCTAATACATATTTAGAGAGTTGAATTTTGTTCTAAATATAAGACGTAGTTTTCATATTCTTTAACAATAATCAAGGAAGATAGTGAATAAAAAAATTAGGGAAGATGCTGACTAAGGTTTTTTAGAAAATACATGTCAAATTAACTTACTCAACCAACTTCCTTAATCTATCTCAATTAGATAAATATGTCTTATATTTAGGACCGGATGAGTATTAACTAGATTTTTAAAATACAAATGATGAAATACAATAGAATCAAACAAGCTTAACTTATTAAGCTTGTATATACATGTAGATATCTCCTTATATTTTGTTAACATACGTCAATTTCAAATTCAAAAGTTAAGGACTAAATTCAAGCAATTATGCAAAACTATTATATATTAAGATCAAAAGATAAGCAAGTTATATATAATAAGTTTCTCTTGCACGTGAATTTGTTTGTATATAGTTCAAATATTAAAATAAACTGCAGCCAAAGAAAATATATATATTATTTTTTTCTTTTTTAAAAAAATTTAGGGGGGGGGGGGGAAATCAAACAAGCTTAACTTATTAAGCTTGTATATACATGTAGATATCTCCTTATATTTTGTTAACATACGTCAATTTCAAATTCAAAAGTTAAGGACTAAATCCAAGCAATTATGCAAAACTATTATATATTAAGATCAAAAGATAAGCAAGTTATATATAATAAGTTTCTCTTGCACGTGAATTTGTTTGTATATAGTTCAAATATTAAAATAAACTGCAGCCAAAGAATATATATATATATATATATATATATATATATATATATATATATATATATATATTTCTTTTTTAAAAAAATTTAGGGGGGCAGGGGCCACCCCTAGCCCCCCTCTAAATCCGCCTATGGTTACAACAGATAAACAATAATTAAAGCAAAAAAATCAACTAATTAAATATTAACGTAACAAATAATAAGAAAGCTAATATAAAGTTATGAAGTTATATAGCTAAGGAAAAGATAACTAAAAACAACAGGACATAAAGTATTAAGAAAAAAATTAAGTGATTAAGTGAAATCTAACACAAAAATAGTAAGTCAAAGAAAATATGACAACAAAATAACAAATCTAAAACAAATAAATTAAAAACATACACTTGAGAAGAAACTAGAAAAAAAACACACACACATGAGAAGGGAGTCAAGGATAAAGAAGAAAATTTTCTTATACATATAGATGATAAATAATAAGTGTTACAATAAATAAAAAATAATTAAAGATAAAAATCAAATAATTAAATATTAACGTAACAAATAATAAGAAAGCTAATATAAAGTTATGAAGTTATAAAACTAAAGAAAAGATAACTAAAAACATAAACAAGACATCAAGTAGTAAGAAAAAAAATTAAGTGATTAAGTCAAATATAACACAAAAATATTAACTCAAAGAAAATATGACAACAAAATAACAAATCTAAATCAAATAATTTCAAAACATACACGTGAGAAGAAACTGGATAAAAAAAAGCACACACACATGAGGAGTCAAGGATACAAGAGACAAAATTTCTGATATATATAGATGATAAATAATAAGTATTACAATAAATAAACAAAAAAATCAACTAATTAAATATTAAATATTAACATAACAAATAATAAGAAAGCTAATATAAAGATATAAAACTAAGGAAAAAATAACTAAAAACATAAAAAAAAACATCAAGTAGTAAGAAAAAAATTAAGTGATAAAGTCAAATATAACACAAAAATAGTAACTCAAAGAAAATATGACAACAAAATAACAAATCTAAATCAAATAAATTAAAAACATACAATTGAAAAGAAACTGGAAAAAAATCACACACACAGGAGAACAGAGTCAAGGATAAAGGAGATAATTTTCTGATACATATACATGATAAGTAATAAGTGTTACAATAAACAATAATTAAGGCAAAAAAATTCACTAATTAAATATTGACGTAACAAACAAGAAGCAACCTAATATAAAGTTAAGGAAAAGGGGTAAGAGAAAGTAATTAAGTCAAATATAACAGAAAACTAGTAACTCAAAGAAAATAACAACAAAATAACAAATCTAAATCACATAATTTAAAAACATACACATGAGAAGAAACTGGATAAAAAAACACACTCACACATGAGAAGGGAGTCAAGGATAAAGGAGAGAATTTTCTGATACATATAGATGATAAATAATAAGTGTTACAATAATTAAACAATAATTAAAGCAAAAAAACAACTAATTAAATATTAACGTAACAAATAATAAGAAAGCTAATATAAAGTTATGAAGTTATAAAACTAAGGAAAAAATAACTAAAAACATAAACAAGACATCAAGTAGTAAGAAAAAAATTAAGTGATAAAGTCAAATATAAGACAAAAATAGTAACTCAAAGAAAATATGATAACAAAATAACAAATATAAATCACATAATTTAAAAACAATCACATGAGAAGAAACTGGATTAAAAAAAAAAAACACGTGTGTGCGCGCTTTTTTTTTTTATCCAGTTTCTTCTCTATGATTGTTTTTAAATTATCTGATGTAGATTTGTTATTTTATTGTCATATTTTATTTGAGTTACTATTTTTGTGTTATATTTGACTTAATCACTTAATTTTTTTATTACTACTCGATGTCTTGTTTATGTTTTTAGTTATCTTTTCCTTAGCTTTATAACTTCATAACTATATATTAGGTTTCTTATTATTTGTTACATTAATATTTAATTAGTTTCCTTTTTTGCTTGAATTATTTTTTATTTATTGTAACACTTATTATTTATCATCTATATGTATCAGAAAATTCTCTCCTTTGTCCTTGACTTTCATCTTATGTGTGTGTTTTATCTATTTTCTTCTCGCGTGATTGTTTTTAAATTATTCGATTTAGATTTGTTATTTTCTTGTCATATTTTCGTTGAGTTACTACTTTTCTGTTATATTTGACTTAATCACTTTCTCTTACCCCTTTCCTTAGCTTTATAACTTTATATTAGGTTGCTTCTTATTTGTTACGTCAATATTTAATTAGTGGATTATTTTGCTTTAATTATTGTTTATTTACTGTAACACTTATTATTTATCATGTATATGTATAAGAAAATTCTCTCATTTATCCTTAACTCTGTTCTCCTGTGTGTTTTTTTTCCAGTTTCTTCTCAAGTGTATCTTTTTAATTTATTTGATTTAGATTTGTTATTTTGTTGTCATATTTTATTCGAATTACTGTTTTTGTGTTATATTTGACTTAATCACTTAGTTTTTTTTTTCTTACTACTTGATGTCTTGTTTATGTTTTTAGTTATCTTTTCCTTAGCTTTATAACTTCATAACTTTTTATTAGCTTTCTTATTATTTGTTACGTTATTATTTAATTAGTTGATTGATAGTTGATTTTTTTGCTTTAATTGTTGTTTATTTATTGTAACACTTATTATTTATCATCAATATGTATCAGAAATTTCTCTCCTTTGTTATTGACTCCCATCTCGTATGTGTGTGTTTTTTTTTATCCAGTTTCTTCTCATGTGTATATTTTTAAATTATTTGATTTAGATTTGTTATTCTGTTGTCATATTTGCTTTGAGTTACTATTTGTTAAATCAGATCTACTGTGTGACTTTTGAGTCCTTACAGTCTGTGCGCTTGCAAATGTAACCTTTATGCCTTGTAGAAATCAAGTGCAAATCAAGCAAGAATTTGATTTCCACATCAGTTCACCATAACAATTTGAAGTTTCCAGCAAACTTTCCAGTAGATTTATAATTTAGCAAATAGCATGGTTAATCACAAGTTCAATAAGCAATCAGCTCAGATCTCATATTTTTGCTGCCAATGACAGCAAACTAACTTTCCAATCGACAGATATGCGCAAATCAATGAATTTCCAACTAGTGATAGGAAATGCACACTCAGTTCTCATTTGGTCCAAAAAAATTGATTGAGTCTGTCACAGTTAAAACAAAAACCACTTTTATATGAACTGAATTGACGCAAATACTAAATCATATCTATGAAAAAACGCTCGATCATTTATGTTGAACAGATTGAATACAGTGACGCAATGGGAGTCCAGTACGTAAGGTTTATCAAGTTTGATGGTTAAGAACTTGACTGACACACAGATTATGTACAATTGCAATTCAAGCATGCCATGTAAAATATTAAAATCTAAACGTATATTGTTTTTTCAGCTTAGAAAAACGATATAAAGCACGTATTTACATCTTGCAAACAGACAAATAAAAGAAGCATTGCCATAATTGGTAATTTGGCCAAAGGTCAATGGTTCAAATTAGGATTAAATCAGGAAGAATAGACATAAATGAAATATAAATGACTTTTAATGTATAGCTTGTTTGGATTAGGAAAATGTTATTTTCAATTGCAATTTTTCTGAATTCATCAAAAACTATTTATCAAATCTATATTTAAAAGGGTTTATTCTTACTTATAGACAATGGTAAGCATATTCTTTTCATGCCAAAAATTAGATACCATGAAGCCCCCTAGGAGGATTGAATCCCCCTCACTGGCTTATGTAATATGAGGGTCTTGGCATCTTGCTTAGAGTCATCTCTAACCTATAGGCCCTCAGTGGCTTCAGGTCAACATTCAACCAGGTTCCATAAACTGGCCATTTTTAGGAGGGCTTCAACAAATTTTTAAAAACTCTAATACAGGACGTTAACTCAGAAAGGCTAGGGACCAATTCTTACTTGATATCAAATCAATCCAGCAATACATACAGCTAAGCTCCTTGTAGCTACGGATAAAAAATAGATGAAGTAATAGACGTACCAGATGATACATGCACTGGCAAGCTGACGTATCTGGGACATGCTTTTCTGGAAGTAACCATGTCATTGTTGATGTCAGATCCAACTGCACAGTCTCGTGGCTGTGACAAAACAAACAATTCTCTTAATAATAAGAATGACCAAAATAGTGTCTTAGTTGAATAATGAACAATCACAGAACCAAAATTAACGAACTATAACAGTCCTTAGACCCCTTGTGCAATTTTCAAAAGTAATTCTAAAACCTTAGAAGCACATAACTGAAGAATGAGGCTACAAAGTTTGATTTTATTTGATTTTATTAAAAGAAAATGAAAATCCAGCCCTGCTTGTAAGGAAACACTTTCAAAGAGCTATAAATTAGTAATATGAGCCTCACATTTTATCAGAACTTCCAGACTTCCTCACTACTGTCAATCATAGATCTTAAACATTATTTCATTTTTGGGGAAATAAGTTCAGTAACGACACTACTAGCTAAATATACTAGATACCACAGATTGAACATACAGGCTCTATTTTACCATGTCAGCTAATTTCAAATTTTCTAACTCCCAACAATAAATAAGACAAATCTTTGATCAAAATCTTCATGTCTCTATATGCCAAAATTATTACAGAGCTGAGTTTCAACCTTGAAGTCTTTATAAAAGCATAGACGGATTTCCTCCACTGCACCATGTGAGCAAATTACTTGAGGAGATGTATGGAAGGCATTCTCAATGGCGGAGATAATGCCTCCAAGGGGATATTTTTCTCTATTAGAAGGAAAATATCCGGCTTCATTTAGAACTTCCTGAGAAAAGAAAAAGGAAAGGCAATGGTCAGGCTAACTCATGAATATGCACGCAGGCTACAAGCCTTCACATTTTTATAACAAAAGGTTTTGAAAATACAATCAAGAGTGGATCCAAAAACAAACAAGCTCCAAAACAAGATTGGTTCAAAATGCAAGAACAATCAACATTTTTAACTAAATAAAGAACAAGCGGTCTGATTATGAATGCCCTGCAATATGCGGCAACTCAAGCTATTTGTTTATCAACACCTGAAATATATCTCTAATTAAATACATAATCAATAAAATGTAAAGCATTAGCCAATGAGTTATCCAAATTTAAATCCTCTACAGCAAAAGACCAGTTCACCTGAAAGAGGAAGGAGAAAGAACAAGGCCAAAGGAGTCGACTGAAATCACATAATTGAGATATCTAAGACAGTGCTATAGAATCCAGAATTTAGGTCTCAATATTGCAAAGGCAAAGGGTCGACCAGGAAAAGCGGAAGTTGAAGGAAGAAGAGAGGCAATTTTGTGCTCTGGAGCGTTAGGTTTTCGGGTGGAGAAGATTGGAGAGAAAAGGAGAAAAAATCCAAGGGTTTGGGAACGTGATGATGGAAAGGAGATGCAAAGGTCACGAAATCGAAATACATGTGACAATGATATAACATAAGGAATTTGGGTCTCAAATTCACAATATTTCAAAGGCAGAGGGTCGCCGAGGAACAAGCAGACTTGGAGGAAGAAGAGAGGCGATCGTCTTGCAGAGAGTTAGGCTTTCAGGTTGAGAAGATTGAAGGGAAAGGTAGATGAGAGTGAGAAAGATGAGTAAGGAGTTGGCGAAGAAATTGGAGCGTTTGAAGCTAAGCTAGCGGAGGAAGTTTTGGAGACCCATCTGAAATCGAAAGCCGAAAGGGTTTGGGAGAAGAGGGAGCATCTCAAGATGAGTCAGCTGTTGTTGGAAGTTCGGGAGACCAAGCCAAAAAGGGTTTTGCACTTTGCCTTTAACCAAAGAAAATCCTTTTTTTTGTTTAAAAGTAAAAAACATTCCTTTTGGTGTTCGTCTATCTAATATATATATATACTGCTTGCGTGTTCCGTCTTTTTCTCCCTGATTCTCGTATGATATACTAATGTATACTATTATATTAATATATCTAGATTTTATTGTATTGCCTCTAGCTCACTTCTTCATGCCATTACATCTAGCGACGGACCCAAGATTTAATATTTGTGGGTGCACAATTGTTTTTTAATGCATTTAAAAATTTCCGTTACAATGCATTAAAAAAAAAGAATATAAACAATAAAAGAAAAGAAAACTTCAACTTAAGATTGTATTGTTGACATTTTCTGGAAGAAAAAAAGTTTGACCAGATTAGGGACACTAAGCTAACTCATCTCAATGCTTCCTCTATCGAAACCTATAACATTGTATCTTTTTCATACCGGGACACTAAGCAAAATCATTTTTCGGCCAAAAAAAAAAATGAAGCTATGATTTCCAATTTCAAAGCAACTTGACCAATGAACAATAAAGAAAAAGAAGTAATGAAATTAATCACCGTTTTAATCACAATCATATGTTTCCTAGATGCACCCAACCAAGTTATATCAGAATATACACATTGACATATCAACTCTAACAAACAAACAAAAATCAGATCATGCTTCCATATAATGTATGCCAGTTGTGCTCATGTTTCCCATCAATGGGATAAACTGTTAATAAACCTATAGAAACTTTCAAAGCATGCCAGAAAGCTGAAAAGGTTGTCTGTATAATTACATACCAATTCTTGTTGTAGCTTTTTATTTTGCTCAGTTGTGTAATTTTTCTCCTCAGTCACCTTTAAATACTCTGTATTTGCTCTCAAGTCATCCACTGAAAGATTGATGCAGAAATTGTTTTAATCAACTTCTCATGCAATTCTAAGACTTGAAAAGATGTAGAGCATAATTGCAATCCTCCAAGCAATTAAAAGTTAGAGACTTGGATCAACTATATAACTTTGAAGAATGTAAAAAATAAAGATTGGTTGCTCACCTCAAAATCCCAATATCCATACAAGTTTGGGTCACTTCCGTTGCTCCAAATGTAAGCATGAGCTTTGAGCTTTGAGCTTTGAGCATTGATCCATGGCAGGTGAGCAACAAAACTCGACTTGGATCTCTTAATACAGGATTTGTCACAAGCTTATCTTTCAGAGAGCTTATATCTTCCCACCCGGTCATAAAAACCAAAACAGCTCCAGGCCTTTCATTCTCACATATATTGTACAAGATATATTCTATGAGGTTAAAACCAACACAGTCAGGATTCCAGCATGACAAAGATTCCTGTGTCTGAGGGCTGTAATCTTTAAAATCAGCAACTCTTATTGCATCCTGGTCAAAAATAATTTCCAAAAGTTAATTATGATAAAGAGATACTAAAACTTATGTTCTTGAATCAATTCCCGAATACCTCCACAGCAGAAGCAATTTGGCTTTTCCTTTTTCTTGGGGTCTGTTTGTTCAATTTCCACACCCTTTCTTGACCATAATCATCAATTTGATTGGAAGGGGTTAATCTGTAGCCTACCATCTCCATAAACGTATGTCTAAACTCTCTCGAGTGTTTTCTTAAATATGTTTCTAACTTTTCAGTATCTTCTCTTCTGAAAATGTCCCAAAGAGCAGCACCTGTTTTTAATAAAATAATGATTCACGGACTTCATTATTTTTGTACATATCTTCAATCATTCATATGTCAATAATAATACCTGATAATAATAGAGGAGAATATCTTCAGCCTATCCCTCCAGCACTCCAATGACCCCTACGGCGCGAGAACATATTCAGGGGTAGCGGCACCGGGTGGTCGGAGACTCGGAGATCTGATTCGTCTTTGGCTACAGGGACAACCGGCCGGCGGGCATAATAGGATCATTGTCGGTCATCTCTCTCTCTCACCTCATTGACACAGCTGAGCTTGGTCCCTGAAAACACACATATTAATGTATAAGGATATGAAGAAGTAAAATCTTTAGGTCTGTTCGCATAGATCTGGTTGGATGGAGAATCTGGGCCGTAAAGGTATGCAAACATATTTCATCACGCCTAAAATATGAAAACATATCCACTGGGTCCTAGATTCAGATTCAGGATGCAATAGCTTCTGACCACTTCAACAGTTCCTATTTGATGCTGGAGATGAAGGCAGCGATGCCGATTTGGGAGATGATGTTGTAGCTGCCGCCTTGACCTTTTACGAAGAAGAACAGCAGCACGGAACCGGAAGTTTCCATGAAACAAAGGAAAATAAAAGGAAAGGAAAACAAACCAGAAAAACCTGGAAAATTAAGAGCATGAAGAAAAAGCGTTTATGTTTTAAAACGCAAAAATCATAGAGAAGAAGATGAAAAGTGAGGAATGGGAGAGATCAAAGGAGAGGGGAAGTATGGTGCAAGAGAACAAACCTTCTTAGCATCGATGTCGAAGGCACATATCATGACGGAGTAGATGAGTGAGAGAGTCGGAGAAGAAGAAATATCATGGGATTGAAGAGCAAATCCGAGCGCAAGAAGGGGAAAGAAGGGAGATGGAAAAAATAGAGAGAAAGGACTGGTTGCAATTTTAGGCCATCTGTTTTTGGTGATTATATATTGGAATATTTCCTTTTGAAATTTGAATTTGAATTTGAATTGAAAAAAATGGAGGGATGAAGAAAACCTCTCGGGAGAAGGGGAGGAGAGAGGATTCGGTTGAAAATTGAGTTGAAGGCACAGTTGGACATTATTAGGAACAGCTTTATTTCTTAGGAACAGTTTTCAGATCTGGGCAGAGAAGTGTAGTAGGAGGAAGATTTTGAATTTTGAGTAGACCGTGGAAAGGTGTGCAGACGTTGAGAGAGAGAGAGAGAGTGGTTGACTTGAGAAAAAAAAGGGTGCACATTATGTACACATAATTAGGTGCCCAATTATGTGCTCATACCTATGAGCATATTTTTTTAAATTTTTTTATATATTGTATTTATTTAGATTTAGATTATATGATGCTTTCTGGAATTTTTTTTGCACCCAGTATCTCAAATTAATTAGCTTCCAGTTCTGCAGTTATCTGTAACACCAGTATCATGGAAATTAATTAATTTTGAGATACTAGGTGCAAAAAAAATTTCAGAAAGCAGCATATAATTTAAATCTAAATAAATACAATATATAAAAAAAATAAAAAAATAAATCACAAATCATGGTACAAACATGCATACATAGATATACAAAGCATATGAGATTAAAGTTACTACCTGATAATTGACCGCTATTAGAAAATTCCTGAATACTTGCACAATTTTCCCAACAATTGAAAATTCCTAAAATAATACAATTATAAACATTATTTTTTCACTTATGCAAACTCTCCTTTAATAAGGTGTTTGAATTAAATACCATAATACCTCCAAATATATATTTAGAAGGGTTCCACAATCATTTAAAGGCTCATTCTTAACCTTATCTAGTAGACAAATATCTTTGACCATTATTTCCTTCATTTTCGGACCTCTTTCTTTTTCTTCCAGAATTTCTTATTAAATTTCAAAAATTCATAACTAATTATAAAAAAACTCTAGTTAAGGTGATTCCAAAGGTGATGTGACCCTTGATATGTCGAGTTTCTCATAAAAATATTGCTAGTGACCATAAAAATTCATATAATTCCAGAATAATTCAAATACCACCACTGGTTAGATCAAAGTTCCATAATCCTGTGTCAACTTCAAAACTTCGTATCTCTTTGTATACAACTCCAAAAATTACAAATTACCTATCAAAATTAATCTTACTATATCTAATTTAATTCTTAAAATTTTATAATTTTTGGACACCATTTAATTACTTGTCCGAAATTAAATCACAATTCGACTGTCACACAAATTCTCAAGATTGGTAGTTTTAAACTTTTCATAATTTAATCTCATGGCTTCCAATACTAAATTCCTACCTTAATTCCATACCATTATTAACATTTTAAGTAGCAACTCTTCTTATGGTTTCAATCCTTTAAAATCTCAAGAAACCAAAAGAAAATAGGTTTTATGACTTAAACCATCAAGAACAAGTATAAGAAGCTAAGATAGCTACTTACTTGCCTCGTACCTCTTGTATGACTAACTTTCTTCTTTCTCGTTGGTCCCTTATGTTTCGGCCTTGCCTCCAAAATACCAAGCAAAGGTTTGTTTATTAGGTCCACATGCATATATGAGAGGTTTAGATGGAGTATTACAAATTTACATAGTCCTACTTACCTTAACTTTGATTTTCCTTCTTTAATTTCCCTTTTCTCTTATCTTTTTCAATGCACTCTTTTCTCTCTTATGTTTCCTTCTTTTTGTCGACACATCATGCAACAATGGAAAGGTGGAGGGTGTTTTTATAATTGGTGGGACATATATATGTCTAAAAATCCCTTTTTTGTCATTTTACCAAAACACACTTCTTAAGATTTTTATACATGTGCCAAATCCTATATATTTTCTTGACCCTTCTTTCTCTCCCTTGTCTCCACATAAAGCCAAAGATAATGGCTTATTGAAGAATTCCAATCTCATCAGAATCAATGCTCATGTGTTCATTTCCCATGCAAACAAGTGGCAAGTTGAAATTCACTTTGGTTGTTAAAATATATGGATAAAATAAATAAATAAATAAATAAATAAATATTATATTTATATATATATATATATATATATATATATATATATATATATATATATATATATATATATATAGTGGCATCTTGTTAATCTTATCATTCATATTTGCTTGTCAAGAATTCCATAATTCCTTTCTCCTCCACTCTTATTGAACACATCACCTCCTAAAAGCTTGTTGTTTATGTCTAAAATTTGTCATCTCCCTAGCCTTACATTTGGCACAATTAATGGTCATACACATAATAGCTCTTGGTACACTTTTAACTTGAATTGTTGTCTTATTTTTCTCACCCTTCCTTCTTGGGACGAAATAGAGGAAAAACTTGGAGCTTCATGAAGACTCTTTATCACGTGTCAATATGACTTATTTTCATAGTCTTCCATCCTTGTACACATGGCGAAAATTCCGAGACTTAAAATAAATAATCTTAAGAATAATATTTTTTGACTTTATAACATGTGTCTTTATGAAATTTAATATTCTCCCTTTTCCCTTTTTCCTTGTTCGAAATTTTAAGGCTCTTTCCATGCCATATTATTTCATTTCTTACCTTGGGACATATGTGTATATACCCCAACATGACAAGTGGTAAAAATTAAGGCAAAGTAAATTAATTGACTTATACATGTGGCATGTTTTGCATCAAGTATCATTTATCCTCCTCTCACCTCCATGTTGGCCGAAATACATACCATATATTGAATTCAATTTTGCTTTCAAAACTTGTCACTTTCCTTACACTTATTTTACCATTTATTAGCAAAATTCCAATAGGACAAATATCCCATTCCTTCTTGCCATCTACACTCTTAATCAAATATGACATTAGAAAAATAACTTTCATGTGGCATTCTAACTATTTAAATATAATCTCTTAATCAATTAATTTCCATTAACAATATACATTGCTTCAAGGAATTTTAGTACATTGAAAATCAGGTTATTACAGGTTATGTGTGACTGGCGTTTTTAACATCTAGTCTTAAAAGTCGGTCTTTTTAGACCTAACATAAACAATGTCAGGTGTATATATAGTATGACTTGTAAGACCACATATTTTAAAAGTCTAGTTTAATAAAAATTGTTTAAAACCGGTCGCGCATCCGGTCTTAAAAGTAACAGACTTTAAGACCACCTGTATTGAAACCAGTCCCAGATCCAGTCTTACGAGGTGTTTTTCGTTCAGTCTTAAAAGCCTTTTTTGTACTAGTGGATGTAAATAAGAGAACGAGTAATATTGTTTACGAGGTGTAGTGAGTAGAACGTTTGGCTTTTTTCTTATAAATTTATGATAATATTGTTGACCATTTAGATCTAAACAAGGAATCTTGAATATTTATGTTTGGTACTATAAAATTTCAAAGCGTAGTCATTGTATACAAAGTTTTCTGGAGGTGAATGATAGTCATACTAAGTTATATTTCTAAAGGCGTATTGTATCTTGTAATATCCCGAATTTTGGATCCGAGAATTAAGAATAAGCCTACAGTGAGTGGACAACCAAGCCCAATTCAGGAAGAGCCCAAGAATGTGACATATATAAGCTAAGGGTTTAAGACTAATAGGCTAAGAGAGAGGGTAATTCTAGAAGCCCAATATTGAGGCCCAATTCGACCTAGACTAAGGAAGAATGAAAAAGAAAGATTTTCATGAAGCAAGGACTTCTAGAAGTATAGTTGGCATGTGAATGAAATTTGAAATTTTAAAAAAGAGGCCATCATTACCATTACATCATTCCAAGTACATCATTAATGGAGCAAGTAAGAGACATTGGGGGAAAAAAACTTCTCCCAAAAATACACTCATATTTTGGATTCCAAGAGAGGGAGGGAAGGAAGAAAGCAAGTGACTTATATGACAAGCAATCACAAGTACATAGTAGTTCACCTAACCTAGTTAGAAGAGTTATTACAAAAAGGACATGACTTTTCTTCAAGAAAATAAAAATTGTACATAGCATTTAAGGAAGATTGCACATGACATTAAAGTGAAGTGGAAACATTATATTTTCCCCAAAATACCCCTAAAATTCGTCCAAAAGGGAAAAGTGTAATTTCCAAGGAAAACTCTAGAAAAATGTGGAGAAAACAAAGGCGTGGAAGTAATTCACCAACACACAAGCAATGAGCACCTTAAAAAGGCCAACACCCCTCCATTTTGGGCTACCTACACAGTTGAAGAGAGGAGGAAAGGGAGAGCAAGTGGTTCCATGCAAGAGAGTAAAAGGAAGCTCAAGTAGAAGAAGGAACTTGAAGCTAAGGTAAGTGCTTGACTTTGGAACCTTAAACCACTCCCTTCTACTTCTTATAATGTGGTCAAGGCATTAAAGATCATCATTTCCTTGGTGTTTTGAGGTATAGTACGGAAATTTAAGGAGGAAGATTCAAGGAGCAAGTGTGACAAAGGTGCTAAAAGCTATCAAGTCACTTTTAAACATTTCAACCATTTTTCTTGGGTTGTTTGAGTTAGGAAATATCTATCACCATGAGCATGTATGTATACTTGGTTGGGTAGCTAATGAAAAGAAGGAACAATGGTTTAAAGTTAACGTCTATGGTTTAAAATGAAAGAATATAATAAACCTAGGATATAGAAGATATGAAGTTGGAATGGAAGTTTGACATTTTGTGATTAAATAGTAAATTTCGTGCAGCTGGTTTTTCTTGAGGATATGAGTTGATTTTGGTGTTTTTGAGGTTTCAAAGTGTTTAAAATAAGATTTTGTATAAGGGTGAACTTGGATCAAAGTTTTGGAACTATAGATGGAAGCTTGAAAAACGTTGGTTTGCTGTTTTGTGAAATTTCTGAGAAGTCAGTCACCTTCTTCATGATTTTTAACCTAGTAAATGAAATTTAAAAATTATGAAATTTTACAGAGAGAAATTAGAAATCTCAAGAATTATTTTGATATATAATTTGTAATTTTTGGAGTTCTGTATTGGCATAAATTAATTTTTGAAAATCGCCCCTGAATCCTGGACTTTATTTCGGACCAGAGATGATTTTTGGCCCATGGTTGAATTTTCGACTCAGTGCGGCCCAATTGAGTATTTTTTGTTGACAATAGACATAATAAGGGTGAATTGGACTTTTGAACCACCCCAAAAGGAGTTTTCTAGATTTAATTAGGAATTTTTGAAGTTTGGCAACTATTACTAGAATTTTCTGTACAAGGGCGAAAATGAAAGGATTTTAAGCCCATATTTAATTCCTTAACAAGAAAAGGAATTTAATAAATATGGACACTTAAAAGGGGCTTATTTTATGGCAAAATCAAAAAATACTTTTAGAAATTAAATTAATTATATTTATATTTTATTATTATTTTAGGACTATTTGAGAAATTGTGCACCGGGAAGGAAAATTATTATTTAGAAGGATGGTCATCCAACAGGTAGTAACCTTGATCCTCATATGTCTTGTGTTACTTTGTATGTTTGTTTTTTCCATGATTGTGAACCCGTGTCTCCTGAAAAGGGACATGCGTTGTGTGCATTCAGTGTGGTCTGGGTTCGGAGCTCGACTACTGTGTTTTCCTAGCGCTGTGGATCCGGGGCTTGCTTTGTTGAGCAGTCCTGCGTTTTTAGGACATGTAGTCCTTCCGTAGTTAACATTGCATATATGGTATGCTGTATTTATGTTACTGTGTGTTGCTTACTGAATGCTTCATATGGTGTTTTTCCTGATTATGGTTGCATACATACATTACATACACTTTACATATGCATACATACATTACATACACTTTACATATGAGATTAATGGTTACTCTAGGATTCATAGATTTCTGTAAATCTCCAGGAAGTACGTTGAGGACTGTATCTGAGGAGAAGGGTAAGAATGTGAAGCTGGAGTAGACGGTGTTGAAGGAGGCTAAGGGTGTCTTTTTGGGTGTTTATTTTGGATACTCCCAGATGACTATATTTATTATTTTGGCTATTTTGGGCATTATGATTTCTAGATAACTGTATATTAACCTTCCTGAGAAATTTACTTTACAGTACTTTATTTTATCAATATACTTTGTCCAAACCGATACGTGCTCTGCTGCTAGTACTCTAATACATGACGTAATTAACTTGGGAATTGGAATTAAATAATTGAATTAGAATTGGACTAAGTTAAAGGACCACACTACCCGCCAACTGAAAAGAAGAGGCCGATAGGAGTGTAACAGTTTGGTATATGGATAACAAGTGGCCCTTAAGCTTTGGACTTATGCCTCAGGTCCAAGGTTCAAGCCACTAGGGAGGCACTCTTGGGAAATTAATTTCCCAAGGGACAAAACCCCTAGAGGAGGGGACAATACCTGCCCCAGTGGGGGCCGGCCACCACGTAGGCGTCGGAGCTAGGCTCCGGGGACGGTGGTCCCGCTGTTCCGATGGGAACCTTGGTGGTGGGCCATTACATACCTAAAGATGGAATAGCTACGTATCATTGGCTAAGCTAAATTTGAAGAAAGTAGAGTTGTATTAATCCTATTGAGAGATTTCAAAAGTTGTAAGAATGCCTAACTTCCAGATTGGTTTTAGCTGCTTTTAGAGATATATAGAGGGAGTAAATTTAAAGAAGGCTAGATGGGCACATTTCCTCCTAGTGAAGACAACCTATAGTGTGGAAGAATATGTTCAAATATATATTGAAGAAATTATTTGACTATGTGGGGTTTTGATCTCCATAAGTTTTGGCAGTGGGCTTCATCAATTCAATTCATGATTATATCAGAAAGCTTTGGGAACCCAATTGAGTATTAATATTGTTTTTATCTTCAAACTGATGGTTAATTTGTAATTATACTTTAGATTCGTAATAATATGCTAAGATTTGGATTACTAAAGTTTGGAGGTATTTGAAATCACTAAACTTTGGTAGAAACTCACCTATAGTAATAGTTATTAAGCTAGCACGCAAAACGTACTACATGATAATTATAGAGTAGATAATGTGGATCTCTAATAAGATGATTTGAAGTTAGTGATAACAAAACTTTGGAACTAGAATAAATGGTGGTTGTTATTAAAAGAGTGAAAGTGATTATAGAAGAGCTAGATTAGAGAAGAGCTGCTGACATATCTAAATTGCAAAAAAAGTGTATGTTGATAATCTAGGCTAGAAACTAGAGTTATAATTGGCGATAAAATGTTTCTAAAGATGTCCCCTAACATAGAGTGTGGTGAGTTATGGAAAGAGAAACAAGGTACGTTGAGCCTGAAATGCATCGACACATTTGAAGTCTTAGAAAGAGTTGGAGCTATAGACTATTGTTTGACATTACCACTTGTGGTACTTCGTATATCTAATGTTTCATGTGTAAATGCCGAAATATTTATACAACATCTTTTAGGTCATTGAAACTCAAGGAATTCAAATATAAGAAGATTGGCCATAAGAAGTCCAGAGGCCATTCTAGAGAAAAAAGGAGGGAAGAAGTTGACATCGAAGGACATTACACTGATGAAAATACTATGTTGTGACCATTATCTGTACTTGTTTAATGATTGAGGTAAGCATGTAACTAATTAAATTCAGAGGACTGAATTTTTTAGGGGGAGGAATGTAATTGCACAAGGAAAAAGAATTAAATTAAATAATTATATTATATTATTATAAGCTAATTATTATATAATTATTATTTGTTGTAGTTGAGGCATCAAGATGAATTGTTTGTAGCTTGATGGTGTTAGAGATGATTAAATGTCCCTTAAGTTTTGGGTCCGAATCCTTCTTAAGGCAAGGTGAGATTTATATTTTGCCTCAGCTCAGCCGAAATTACAAAAATACCCTTATGTGTTTCTGTTAAAAAAAACAAAAAGAGACACCCGATTTTTCTCATCACACGACTTATATTCGAACAGAGAGAGTAGAAGCTTCATGAAACCCAGCCCCATTACTGCTCCTTGGTCCTTCAACTTTCCTCACCATCACTGGGTTGTTCGATGTTGTCCGTCCGTCTGCTGTCGTCCATCCAACCATCTTTGGCGTGTTTTTCTTCTCTACCCCAAATCGCTGAAATTAATTGTTTCCTCTTTGATTTATGTGTTTTTATTGTCCTTGTCAAATTTTATTGTGGGGTTTGAAGGTGGGAGGGAGTAGCATGTTCAAATCCTTCCTTTCCTCTTTGCTGGACGTGTGGAGGTGTTGTGTCGAAGCTTCACTTCTTTCCTTCATCTTCCTCGATCTATTTCGTTATGTGTTGTATGTGGGTATTGGCCAAAGTCCCACATCGCTCACTTCTTAGTGAGGGGGGCGGTGTTTTGGGTATAAAAGGGGGCCTCCCCCCTTCCTTATTTCTCAGCCCCTCAATTGTCTCTTAAGACATTTGTATATCTTCCTCAGTGAATTTAAGATCTGATATTTCTCTTATATTTGTCTTATTTATTATTTATTAGTTGCAATTAGTTATAGTAGTAGTGACTTATTATATTATTAAATTACGTTTAGAAACTTTGTTTTCTAGTTGGGTAATTTTCTAGTATAATCGGTTACGCTCTATATATGGCTTTCATTTGGCAGCTATTAAATAATTTTTGAAGCAGAAATGGCGGACAAAAAGGGTGATGTAGCCGCAGCAGGTGTCAGCAATTTGTCGTTGGGATCTTCGTATTTGACAATAATAGTGTCCAATGCGAAGTTTGCAGTTGAAATTTTTGACGGATCTAGACATTTTGGGATGTGGCAAGGCGAGGTTTTGGATGTCCTTTTTCAGCAGGGACTAGACTTTGCACTTGAAGAGAAAAAACCAGATAGCATGGAGGAAGAAGAATGGAGGGTGGTCAGTCGTGTTGCTTGTGGTACTATTAGATCGTACCTTTCAAGGGAGCAGAAATATCCACACACAAAGGAAACTTCTGCATATAGACTGTGGAAGGCACTGGAGGACAAGTTCTTGAAGAAAAACTGTCAGAATAAACTCTATATGAAGAAAAGACTGTTTCGCTTCACTTATGTTCCTGGTATCACAATAAATGAGCATATCACTAACTTCAACAAGTTGTTGACGGATTTGCAGAATATGGATGAGACCTTTAAAGATGAAGATCTGGCCCTGATAATGTTGGGATCACTTCCTGATGAGTACGAGCACCTGGAGACTACTCTTCTTCACAGTAAGGAGAAAGTTTCTCTTGAAGAAGTTTGTTCTGCTTTGTACAGCCATGAACAAAGAAGGAAGGAGAAACAAAAAGGTGGAGATGCACAGGCTCTAGTGGTTAGAGGGCGTACTGAAGACAAGAAGAGATCAAAGAAAGGGCAATCCAAATCAAGGTCCAGACCCAACAAAGATAAGTGTGCCTTTTGTCATGAAAAGGGCCACTGGAAGAAGGATTGTCTGAAGCTAAAGAACAAGGGAAAACCTGGCAATGAGAAGGCTGCTATGGACTCAAATGTAGCTGATTGTGATGATGAGAATTCAAATTTCTCACTGGCTACAATGACGTCGTCAAAACCGTCGGACATATGGTTGTTGGACTCAGCTTGTAGTCATCATATGTGTCCTAATAAAGATTGGTTCACTGATTTTGAAGAAGCAGAGTGTGGAGTCACTCACACAGCAGATAACTCTTCTCTTACCCCAGATGGCATTGGTTCAATCAAATTAAGGAACCATGATGGATTGATCAGGACATTGAAAGATGTTCGATATGTACCGGATTTGAAGAAGAATCTCATTTCTGTGGGAACTCTAGATTCAAAAGGGTTCAAGATCACTACGAAAGTGGAGTAATGAAGGTATTCTCCGGCACTTGGTGGTAATGAAGGGTATTCGGAAGAACAATAACACGTACCACTATCATGATAGTACAGTTATTGGGACGGCAATGATGACATCCAGTGGTGAGAAGGATGCGAAGCAACCGTGGTTGTGGCATATGCGCTTAGGACATGTTTGGAGGAAAATCCTTGAAGGCTCTAGCAAATCAAGGATTGTTAAAAGGATTGAAGCATTGGCAAGTCAGAAATGGATTCTACGGTATATTTGTAATATCGTAGATGTTGGATTGGTCTTTCAACAGATGTTGATCAACGACTAGTTGGGTATTGCGACTCGATTTTGCAGTGATTTGGACAAGCGAAGATCAACTACTGGTTATGTGTTCACTATGGAAAATGCACCAGTTAGTTGGAAGTCTACTTTACAGTCAACGGTAGCTTTGTCTACAACAGAGACAAAGTACATGGCAATTACAGAGGCTGTAAAGGAGGCAATTTGGCTTCAGGGGTTGCTTGGAGAACTTGGTATTGGTCAAGAAAGCATCACGATTCTGTGATAGCCAAAGTGCTATTCAGTTAGCAAAGAATCAAGTATACCATGCAAGGACGAAGCACATTGATGTCCGATATCACTTTATAAGAGAAATTTTGGAAGAAGGTGGAGTCTCGATACGGAAGATACGGATAGATGATAATCCTGCTGACATGCTGAAGAAGGTGGTGACTTCTATTAAATTTCAACATTGTTTGGATTTGATCAACATTGTTGAACATTGTATTTTGAATAGAAGTTACAATTAGAATTTGTAAATAAGAGGAATTGAAAATGTGGGAATTTGGCCAAGGTGGAGATTTTTGGGTATTGGCCAAAGTCCCACATCGCCCACTTCTTAGTGAGGGGGGCAGTGTTTTGGGTATAAAAGGGGGCCTCCCCCCTTCCTTATTTCTCACCCCCTCAATTGTCTCTTAAGACATTTGTATATCTTCCTCAGTGAATTTAAGATATGATATTTCTCTTATATTTGTCTTATTTATTATTTATTAGTTGCAATTAGTTATAGTAGTAGTGGCTTAATATATTATTAAATTACGTCTAGAAACTTTGTTTTCTAGTTGGGTAATTTTCTAGTATAATCGGTTACGCTCTATATATCCCGCTTCCGCAACATTATATGGGTGTTAGTGGAGCACAATCTTAACTTTTCCATGGCTCTTGTTCGTTAGTGGCATGGGTATGTATGTTAGCTTCTTTCTTTTTTTCTTTTTATGATTTCCGTAAAGTTGCCCAATTCTGATTGTGTGTAAACTGTGGGTTAATTTATTTATTTTTGTCGGTGTGTGGGTGTTATGCACGGATTGAAAAGGGTTGCTATTTCTTCAGCTTATAATTGTGTGTGGGTATGTAATTGTAGCATATAAATCTGAAATTTGGATTTAAAGAAGAATGTTATTGGAGCTTGTAAATTTGAGTGCACATTGGTTGTTTGATAAAATGTTTGAGAGGGGACTTTAAAATCATAGTCTAAAATTATGGAATTTAGGAAACTTTGATAAATAGTTTTTATTGTTTGAAGATATATGATTGGTAATTTATGAATTTGGTGTTGTTTATGACCCACACTTGGATTAACCATGATATACTTAAAGGAAATAAGAACTAATTATGCTCTTCTATATTGAAATCTGGATGTTGTCGTCTTCATGATTTTATTGGGAAGGAAGTTAATTTATAATTTAAACACTAGAGTGCATGTTTTCGTGCTAATCTTTGCATATGGGAGTTGTTTGATTGTGTTTGCTAGCACAGGCTTAAGTTATAATATTAAGATATTGATTAGTGAGGTAGTGGATATGAGTTAAGTGGATGCACCTTTATATTAAAGTATTTGGTTTTGCTCTGAGGTAAACCGAAACGCAATTGGGCTAAGAATGAAAGAAAAAGAAGAAAATTAAATCTTAACAAATGAGATGTTATGAATATTTTAAATGAAGATATAATTAGAGTGTTAAAGTTTTATTATAGGACATTAGGGAAGTAAGGGTGAATAAGTCAAGAGTGGGTAAATAGTGTTACACCCCTACCAGCCTCGCCCTTTCTGGTGGCGGGTTAGAGGGATTCCTTTTAAATTGTTACCTTTCCTTAGTTATTAGTCCATTCATTTGTATATATCAGAGTACGCGCACCAGAGCATCAGATCAATTTGGACAACTACTGTACTGGTAAAAGTGTAAATAAACAGAAAGTAAAAGTCCTCAGAGGGTTAGGCTACAGTCATCCAAATATAAATACCAAAATAATATACAGTCATCCCAAAAAGGTAAAGTACAAAATATGATAGGGCATCCCCTATCCATCAACAGCTCCGCCATACCCTACCTTTCCAAAAAGGCATTTCAAAATCAGGCACATCCGCCTGCATCTACAGAAGCTTCTGGGGTCCAATAATGGCCCCCAGAGTAACTATCAATACTCATGCACTAAATGTGTAAAGTGTATGCATGCAACCACGTCATACAGTTAATATGTAAAATATACCACAATATGCAAACAGAAAACATACAACAAACTGTCTTCGTACTGTCGAGCCGCCTTACCAAGGCAGGCCCCGGATTTACCGGAATCACAATCTTGTCTCCGTTGAGCCACCACTCAAGGCAAGCCCTAGACCAGGCCACAACGCTAGAAACACAATCATTAACATGCTTTGTATGCATATTTGACAAAGCACATACAAAAACACATATGGCAAGCAAAACATACAGCAAAACACATAAAAGTGTTGGAGTAAAGTGGTTACTACCTAGTGGGGGTATGTACCGTCTTAAAATTTTATTGGGCCCACTAGCTCGACAAAGTATGATTCATCCCAAAATAACACCAAAAACCTTATTTTAGCATTTTCCAAAAAACAAATACCCTTACATTTTTCTTCAAAACTGAGCACCTTTCTAATTTTCCAGAAAATCCAGCAATTCTGGTCCAACTTCAAACATTTTTAATAAATTCCAAAAAAATTCATATTTGTATGAAACCAGCGCCATCTGAACCACTAAGATTTCTATGTTTCAGGAAAAATACTTCTAGAGACCAAAAGTACACATATTTTCGCATGTATCCCAATTTCCACACTCTCGTCAGAATTATCCTGCTATTTTCTGGACTAACTTTACCAATTTATTTATCCTAGTATAAAAATCCAAATAATACAAAAGTATACATCAAGGTGAACCTTAGGATGTGTACTTTCTGAATATATAATTTCATATTAATCCAAGTTCATTTACTATTTTTAAAACCGAGTTGAAGCTTCGATGCCCCAGAAATCTAGAATTGGCAACAAGCTTGTATTTTCTAGATTGAGTATTTTTTGTTGACAATAGACATAATAAGGGTGAATTGGACTTTTGAACCACCCCAAAAGGAGTTTTCTAGATTTAGTTATGAATTTTTGAAGTTTGACGACTATTACTGGAATTTTCTGTACAAGGGCGAAAATGAAGGGAATTTAAGCCCACATTTAATTCCTTAACAAGAAAAGGAATTTAGTAAATATGGACACTTAAAAGGGGCTTATTTTATGGCAAAATCAAAAAATACTTTTAGAAAGGAAATTAATTATAATTATATTTTATTATTATTTTAGGACTATTTGAGAAATTGTGCACCGGGAAGGAAAATTATTATTTAGAAGGATGGTCATCCAACAGGTAGTAACATTGATCCTCATATGTCTTGTGTTACTTTGTATGTTTGTTTTTTCCATGATTGTGAACCCGTGTCTCCTGAAAAGGGACATGCGTTGTGTGCATTCAAATGAGTTCAAATGAAAGAGTTATGAATTTTCGAAGTTGCCACATGAAATCACACCACACAGCAGACCCAACTTTGGTGTTTTGGGTGTATCCCACAAATCACACATCCAAATGAGCTAACATTGGTGGTATATGAAACTAGACTCAAATACCTTTTCCAAAACATCAAGATTATGGGGAAAAAAGATCAACTAGAAGTGATATGATTTTTTGAAGTTAACAGTTAGTTCAAGATGTTGCAAAAATGCTGGTGAAGAACAACCTTTATTAATCTGATCATAACGGTCAGAATATAATGAGTTTGGAGCTGATTATCTTTGCATTGGAAAGAAGACTTAAAGAGCTTTCTGGGGATATGTGGTTTGCCAAAATTGGAGCTATATCGAAGATGTTATGCCTACTGGAATCTGACCCTTGTGCAGCCAATGTTTTTAAGTTCTACATTATGAAGATCGCAAAGAATGCTAGCTAACACTCCTACTCATTTTGGATCAATCAAGTAAACACTCGAGTTTTGGTATAACAACTTGAGTTCCTGATAATCAACTTGAGTTCCTTATATAAAACTCGAGTTATAAGGTATCACTTCATCTCATCTCTAATCACTCGTTAAACTCTCTGAAAACTTGAGTTTCACTTTATGAAACTTGAGTTTACAACTCGAGTTTGAATAGTGGTAACTCGAGTTCTTCATGTTTTTCACTGAAATGCCAAACTTTCAAAAATGCTAAAAATCAAGTTCTATTTTAAAAACTTGAGTTACATGTTAGAGTTGGAATTCAAAACTCAAGTTCCCCTTTTGAAAGACAATTTGCAAACTGAACTCGTCTTGTAACAGTTTTGTTCTAAGAACAAAACTTGAGTTTTGTAAACCAAAAATCAAGTCATGTTTAACAAACTCAAGTCTTGCTGCTTCTGTTAAATCATCATAATCTTCATAAATTCAAACTCGCTGATCATTATCTTGTTATTTCAGTTTATCACTAACAACTCTTCTCAATGCTTTTAATCATGTTTATTAGTGAGTTTCGCATGAACAAAGATAGGATTATATGCAAATCAACTTAAAGCAGGATTTGTGTCAAAAGCATTAAATGCAGTTGCAGAAAAAAGAGCACACACACGGCAAAGAATTCAAATAAGACCAAACGAGTAACTTTTTTGCTATACCCATTTAGATGAAACTATAACAACTACCATGGTGGAAGTAGACTAAATCATATCGTCATCAGATACGTTGCAGCAAAGCAAATGACCAAGTTTCAATTTCTGTCAACGACTCCAATATGTGTCTAACGGAATAGTTTACTAGTCCAACAGAAACTTTGAGCAAGTCACAACGTTCATATTCTAAATGGGAAGAATTACTCAACAGTCATATGCTCTTAATCAACCATAAAAGGAGAAGCATTCAAGATGGACGAAGAGACATGGACTTGCACTGTCGAAATGCCAATACTCTGAATCCAACATTTATTTCATACGCTCTATGTTTTCAATGTTTATATAGCTCACCATAGAGAGTGAAATGATTTGTATTGTACTTCAGTGTTCATCATATTTGAAGATAGAATATCATCTAGAGGGGGGTGAATAGGGGATTTCGAAATTCTTTTCAGATTGAAGAACAAACAATAATAACAGAGATAGAGGTAGAGAGAATGGACACTGAGAATTTATACTGGTTCGGTCTAACTCTAAAAGGTAGGAATATCACCTAGAGGGGGGTTGAATAGGTGATCTCAAAAACTTTTCGTGAAACACACAGAGACTCAAGTAATACAGAAAGAAACAGAGAAGGGAAATTGACACAGGGCAATTTATACTGGTTCGGTCTAACACTTCGACCTACGTCCAGTCCCCAAATCCTTTGGGTATTTCACTAATCACAAGTGGTTACAATTACGCACTCTGTACTCGAGATTATCCTAACTCACTAGGACTCACTCCCCCTTACAAGTTGTAATCGTACACCTACACTTAAATGTATAGATATTGTAATAAATGACCGTTGGTGAAGCTTGAGGTTTAACCGTTGAGAGTCTTGAATGTGTCCGTTAGACAGATGAAGCTCGATTGATATTTTCGTCGTTTAAATAATCCAGGTGGATTTCGCAGTCACAATATTCTCTTCATTCCTTTTGGTTTGCCCGTTGAGAAATAGCAGTTAATGCACAGACGGAATGTAAGAGAAAACTTTACATTGATCAGAGTATTGGTTACGGAGATTATCACTGCTATGGCAATTGCATTTAATGCTTCTCTGACACAATTTGCTTTCTGCAAATTTGATGTTCAATCCATGATAAAATTATCTGAAACTCATTAAAAAAACTGATTAAAAGCAATTAAGATTAGTAATGAGCATCGTTATGAAGTTTTGAGATTAAACACAGTGACGGTGATTTGAAAATCAGGGGCTTTGCCCGAGCAACAAATCATGCTAGCTCGGACAAGCTTCTCTTGCATCAAATGAGAATTGATTTCAGTCGCTGATGCTCGAGCAAGATATTTTCTCTACTCGAGCATGGTGCTCGAGCATGATATATTCATGCTCGGGAAAGACCCAAACAGAGGCAAAGATGTATGTTCATTTCGCTGTTGCTCAAGCATAAAGAACTCCATGCTTGGGCAACAGATCGCCTATGATCGAGCAAGCTAAAGACGTGCTCGGGCAAGGGTCAGACAGAGACGAAAAGAAAATGTCTAACGACGCTGCTCAAGCAAGATTTTCCTTCTGCTCGAGCATGACATTTTCATGCTCAGGCACAAGTTATCGACAGAAGAAGAATAGGAGTTTGAAAGCTGCTGCTCGAGCATACATTTACCTATACTCGAGCATGGTGCTCGAGCAAGCCTTTATCGCTGCTTGAGCATGACTCTTCAGCTTTGTAAATTTGTTGCTTGTCACGCTGCTCCTCGAGCATGCTACAATCTCTGCGCGAGCATGACTCTCTAATTAGTAATTCCTCGCTTCTGTCTTGATGTTGCTCGGGCATCACAACCATGTTGTTGTTGGTCGATTTCCTTAATGGCAAGTGAACCAGTCCAACAAGTAATAAAGAGTAAGTAGAGTATCGTCCCACAGAGACTTGGATACCGAATGTTGACGCCTAATCACTAATTCAGTTGTAATTGCAAAGAAATATATTTCAGTTGGGTTGAGATTTGTAGCTAACCTAAGAACAAGAAAAGAAATAGTTGGTCGTAGTTGAAAGAATACCAGTAAAAGTAGGCTGAGCTTGGAATACCCACTAAGCATGTTAATCCCCCAGTTGCCCCTTGCACAATGCTATAGCATCTATACTGTACAGCTCTCGCAATTGCTACAGCATAGACACTGTTGACACAACTATTCAGTTAACCTACCACTCTAGTCTATCGAAGCTCTCGCGTCTGATACATGCAAACCTAACTTACTTCTCCCATATATCTATGGCGATTTTCAAGATAAGTTGATCACTACAATTCAAGGTGTTGTGGTTATGAGCAGTAGACCCATCTCTAAAGCCTACAATAATAGGTCAAGCCTTGCACCAGCCTGCCCAATAATCACTATTTCTCAGAGGTCTAACCTCGACTCCCTCTCAGCAAACCGACGCCACTGATCTAGTCCTTAGCTCTCGCTAATCGACAAGAAATTAAATCACTGAAACACAAAATGAATGTATTAAATTAAAACTAGCAACTGGGTTCATTCCACACTTAGGACATCATCCTCGCTCAGCCAGAGAAAGTTTAGTTCATAACTGATGAGGGAAACAATAAACAGAGTACAGTAGAATAGCCCATGATCAAAAGATTAACTAGAATAAATAAAAACATAACAGAAAGCTTGATGAAGGTTCGACGGCGTGGAAGAAGCCCTGTCACGTTACAGCTCCATGTCTTCTTTTCTCCGTCTCACTCGTAAGGGCGGATGCTGGGTTCTCCTGATTGTCTCGTGCGTTGTAACTTCTCTCACTATCCTCTTGAATCTGGCCGTGAAAGGTGGTCTCCTTTTGGTTCAAAAGTACTTCAACGCTTTTAGGGTTGGCTTTCGTTTCCTTATATAATCGGGATTACTTGTTGTGTATGTCCAACAAGCTGGGCCTTTCCTAATCTGTCGAGGTTCATTCGTATCTTTCCTTCCACGTCTTGGTAGATTGATTCTGCTGATATTGCGGGATTGTTCAAATCTTTAGTTTTGATATTCCACATCCCCATATGACAGAAATCTATCTGCTTACTAATCTGCTCTTTGTTTCCTAAAATAACCTTGACAAAAGATCAGAACAAATGCCGCATAGCATCACTTCATTTACTCTGCTATAGCTTCAGGGAATGCATTATATTACGCTTCGAGGGAGCAGTCCTGATGCTATAGCATTGTATCGGCCATGTTGTGCATGTCTTACATAAAACACGATCTTTTTCTCAGCACATGTAAAGGATGCTTTTGTGATTTATTCATGTTTGTAAACTTCATCCTTAAGTTCCCCATATAAAGAATTAATTCTTTTTGCTTGGATTGAACGAAATTAAGCTAATGTTTGCCACACAATTCAATGACAAGATATAGGGAAAACATGGCATAAATAGTGCTCATCAAATACCCCCACACTTAGCTTTTTGCACTCCTGGGCAAAATAAAGACAAAGATAACATAGCAGAACATTAACTAATAGCAGTAGTACGTCTATCCACATAATCGTATGCTTGCATAATTGCATTTTTAGGTTACGTCCCTATGTAGGCAATCCCACTGCCCAATACTAGTGGTTCGTGATGCAAATATTGCTCCGGTAAGGAATTGTCAAGAGACTCTCAGGATTAGTGTTTACGCTCTCTTACTCGGGTATTTAGCTCTCTCTCTTGCCATGCTAACCTAGCAGTTCTATAGCCTTGTCAGAATTCTAAGATGACTTTTCAGCTTTCGAGCTTTCATTCGTTAAAAGGACTTGTTTGGGTTGAAATGGATTGGATGGCTATATATTGGTGGAGGTGAAAAACACTTGGTTAATGCTATAGCAGGGACTCTAGACAGGTGCCTTAGCTTGGCTGGATGCCTCCATTAAACTTTGTGGTGCCTTACTGCCCGTTATTCGTGGTTGATACTTTTTTTTTTAACATAGCCATAAGCTTCTAAAACCAACTTGGGCAGAACAACTTTCTTGTAGCATTGTTTCTGGAGACATCCTGCCATAGCACCTCATCAAAATTTCTTTATACTCGTCTGTCCAACTAATTTTGCTATAGCATAACTCATAAGACTCAAAGGGGAAACAATATGGATAATGATGTTCTATGATTTGTGTATGGGAATGAGGGGTACAATATGAATGCCTTCATCCTTCGAATTACATACTTAGATGCCAACACAGTTTATCAAAGAATTAAGACAAATCAAAGATCGAACATAAGTTAGCTGACATGCACACTTAAATAGAAAAAATCAGGCTCAAAAGAATCATTCCTTTGGGGTTTCCTCTCTATTTTTCCTCACCTTCACTTTACCACACACCACGTTGACTAGCACTGTCAATTTCCCAAGCCTAACGGTTCAGTTTCCCTCAGGCAATCATGCTATTCTGATTTCCACAGATATTCATCCTACTACTATAGGTTTCTGTTCTTGCCCATTATATAATTTCAAAAATAATTCCCTTGCACATAAGCTAAGTTTGAGAATACTTAAACAGAAGTTGTAGGCACATCACAGATTTATATGTCCCCCTACACTTAGACGAGGCAATGCCCTCATTGTAGCAAAGAAGCGCGAGAGAGAACAACACAGAACATTACGGGCCAATTTTTTTTGGCTCCTTGCTGCTAGTCGACAAGGAGGGAACAAAGAAAAAAAATCATTAAAAGTTCAAAAGAAACAAGTACCAGGGATGAAAAGTCATCGGCACTTAATCCTTACCCCCTTGGGACCCAGAGATGTTGACACCTCGTCGTCCTCTGTTGCAAGAAATTGTGTGGGTATCGCCGCACCTGGCTGAGGGCTTCTGCTTCGTGGGCGCTTGCGCGAGCTGGGTTCCTTCTGGGTCGGGCCCATGGACGAGTTATTCATGTCAAAGATCGTCTTAGGGAATGCCGGTAATGGTGTGTACTTGGGGGCATTTGCCCTGAGGTTAGCAGCGAGGCAATCGTCCCTTGCGGCCACATATTGCCACAACATCTGGAGCTAGAGAATGAGTGTACTCAATAAGCGTTGTAGCTCCGCGACTTGAGTGTTCAAGTCGGCGATATTGGTGGTCATGGCATAGAAAGCCGAGGCAAGAACCAAACCGGCTGGAGTCTCCATAGCAATGCCGTCTGTTGGAACTGCGGAGGTGCTAGCTAGAGTGGCTTGTGGAACTTTCGGTTGTGCCTTCTGTAGTATCCGCTGCACAACTGTCACAGAGATGGGGCTTGGCAGGTCGGCCCTTTCTTCACTGGCGTCAAAGATGACCTCAGTATTTCTGCAAAGCTCAGTAATCAGGGCAAGGAACCAGAGGTTGCCCGTGGTGCTTTTTAGCGCCGCGAAAAGTTCCTCATAGATCAGGGCGTCAACGTCAATTTGCTTTCCTTCTAGAAGACAATAGAGAAAGAAATCTCTTTCTCTAGAGATAGTATGGGTGTGCAGTGTAGGTAGAAGTCGGTGGCGGAGGAAGTGAAACCAGACGCGGGCTTCTAGGCGAAATCGGCTGCATTTCAGATTGTATGATCCTTCCTTGCTGACCTGCCATTCAGTATTTGGCACACATAGTCTGGTTGCCACCCTGGTGAGGATTTCAGGATTGTCCCCCTGCTGGACTAGCTCATTGTATTCATCCGCTGTGGGCTCTAGGTCGTAGACCTTACGAATTGCGCTTGTGCTGCACTGCACGTTCTTTCCCCAAACGGTGATGAAATAGGGGGAGCCACCCAAGTAATTTGCACTAAATTCGAAAACAAGGGGAGTGACCACTTCAGCGGGGTGGAGGTAGAATTTTTCCCAGCCGCGCTGGCGAATGTTCTCCATAACACATTCTGGGTAAGTACCCTGCTCGAAAGCTTCAGCATCGAACCCTCGCTCTGGTGCTAGGGTTTTATCTTCCTTCAGGGATTGTAATCAAGATTCGGCTTCCCGTGAAGAGAAGGGCATGATGTCCGGAGCTCCAGCGCGTACTTTTTGGCCGGAACCCTTGGTGCGTGCCATTTGAGAAAATTGGAGTCTTTGACGAGCTAAAATCAAGAAATTTTGCAGGGATTAGGCTGATTGCTGTCAAAGCGAGTACCTATATCGACAGAGGGCGTCACCTTTTGTAATGGTCAATTTGAGTAATCGTGCACGCCCAAATTCAAGGGAGTGGAGTGAAGTTCATTCGAAAATCTTGGTGTGAGGCTGGCTGCAGACGTTTGGTATGGTTTATAGCGGTTTTCAAATTTTGAATATAATTCACTGCATTGGGCCCAATCCTTATGGCCCACTGATCATTTTAATACTCTATTTTGGCCTGACGACCTTTTCATGGTACCACTAATTCTTTGGGAAATTTGACAAATTATATTGCAAACTTGGGCTGCCTCCCAATAGCGCTTGTGTTAGAGTCTTCAGCCTAAATTTGCTATAGCATTTCAGTGTTGAGGCAATGCAAGATTGTTGCCTGGTCCTTCATTCCTGTTTCTGCCTTTCTCGAAGGGTAGCTGTTTTTCGACTGGGTCCGTGAGCTGAACTGTCTTTAGGATAGAAAATGTCACATGATCATCATTAACCCACATGGTGAGTTCCCCTTTTTCCACGTCGATTAGCGTTCTTCCGGTTGCAATGAAAGGTCTTCCTAGGGGAATCGGGACTTCGCGATCCGCTTTGAAGTCGAGGATAATGAAATCAACTGGGAAGATGAATTTATTGACTTTTACTAGGACATCTTCGATTTTTCCTTCCGGTAGGACGATGGAGCGATCATCTAACTGTAACGTAACTGTTGTGGGCCTTGCTTCTCCCACGACTAAGTTTTTGAAAACAGACATGGGCATTAAATTGATACTGGCTCCGAGGTCACATAAAGCTTTACCTGAGTACTGAGGTCCGATTGCACAGGGAATCGTGAAGCTACCAGGGTTTTTTAATTTTGGTGGTAGTCGATTAAGTAATAGAGCACTGCAGTCCTGGGTTAATGCTGTAACGCCCGTCCTTTTGACGCCCTTATTTATCAGAGATTAAAGCGCACAGGCATCGAAATAATTTGAACGACTTAATTGCGGAATAAAAACTTTAACAAAATAACTTAGTTTGAAAACATGAGGATGAATTTTTCGCGATTCGAGATCCATCCCATAGTGGAATGTTAATACAAGAATCCAAAATAGTCGACAAATGATAAACGAACTAATATAGTCCAACTATTTATAATTTCCCAAAAAAACTCCTTAGCTTGCGTCCTTACACTTGCGCTTTCCCTCTTGATCCCGATCCACCGCTGTTTCTTTTGTGCGGTCTGGAGTTCAAATGAATGAACCCCAGGGGTAACAGTTAATCTCATATACAGGTATGAAATATAAATCACAGAGTCGCAAAGTAACTGACTACGCGAATTATTATTTATTTATTATTATTTTTATTATTATATTGTTTATTTATTTAACTCATTATTTTTATCATTTACCTACTCTCAAGGCTATACTAACACCTTAAATTAGGAGCTTATAAATACCAATTATAAATTATGCTTTAAAACATTTTATTTAATGTTTCTCATGGTTTCCTCTAAAACCTTTGATAAATATTAATGTCATGTACAATATGCTTCATATACATAACAACAAATTTAGGTTTCCCATTATTCCTAAATACAGATATATATGTATATATATCAACAAAATGGCTTCCTAATATCTTCATAAATATAAGGCAGTAGGTGTTCCACTTATTTTTTATAAGTGCTGTTATATAAGTGCTTTGGCAGAAAAACTTTTCTATCCTTTAAATGTAGCAATATACTTATGACAACAAAGTCTATATGCAACCAAAAACTTATGTATTATCAATTCCCTTTTGCTTAATCTTTCTAAGGTTCATGCGCCTATTTATATCCTTAGACTAGGAAATAGATTAAACCACATGCATGAGTGTCTAGCCGTGAAGGATTTGCAATTTACTTTCAAAGTCATGAAATGTAATAACACTTTAATAACCACAGCGTTGGATACATACATATATAACTATCAGCATGATCCCCCCCTTTTTTTTTTTTTTTCATCATGCAGCAACCCTATATATATATCTCCTTAATTGTAGCTACGCCTATGGTTTACTTGCCGCAATATAACAGATGGTATTTTCTTTTCGAAAACAGTTGCAAACCGACAAGCACGTGTGTATATATATTAGTTGCTTTCTTCTTCAGTTTGTTTGTTTGTTTTTTTTTTTTTTTCAAAAAGGTTACCATGTGCAGCGAGAACTACACACCTTGACAACAAAATAATTTCTTTTCCTAGTGCAGCATCTTTAGTTTCATATCCGCAAGGTTTTTGTTCCTTTTCTTTCCTAGTGCAGTAGCTACATGAACATATATATATAATATAGTAACTCAAATATATATATATAGTAAGTTTATCCTCTTTCTTTCCAAATACAGTGACCATATTTACATCATACGCATATATTTATATATAAGATAACAAGGTTTTGGGTTCATGTGCAGTAGTATATACATGATGAAAACGTCCCTGTTTTTAGTTTTGTACGGCAACAAATCATGGTTTTATTTCTTCGGTTTAACACTCAGTTTGTGCTGAAAAAAACTAACATAAACCAGAAGGAAAAGACCCGACAATTTACCTCAGCTTCCGGCTTGCAAGATCCACCAACACCCAACCTCTGTTTTGATGCTTGAGAACAGAGAAAACAAATGGACTCTCTCTCTCGTTCTCCCTCTCTCTCGGTTTCTCTTCTAGCTTTCTGTCTCTCACTCTCGGTCTCTCCCTTTCGCTGGTTGAAGCACAGAAATGCTGAGAGCAAATAGCAATGGATATATATAGTGAATTATGGGTCCAGTCCGACGCGAGCAAAAACGGACCAGAGGAGTATTACACAGCGCTGGGCTCGAGGGGGTCTGTGTTTCCTGTTTTTACGTGATAGGCAATGGTTTAGGAGATATGCTGACGATGTGTAACTGCGTTGCAGGGTTCCTTGCTGATTTCTTGCTGTCAAGCCTAAGTCGACGCTGAGCAACGATTTTTGCTAATGTGTTTTTACTGTTGCTGCTTTCTGGTTCATCTGAAATTCAAAGGGGTAATGGGCTGGTTTGATTTAACTGTTGGAGCATGTGGGCCGAGATCAACAATGAATATGGGAGATAATTCATGTCTAGAATAGCAAGTGAATATATGGTTGGTGTGCTATTCCTATTTGCTGGGCCGATGGAAAGAAAGAAGTAGATCTTGGATGATTGTGATTTTACCATATATGGCACGTGGGTCCAAATACCATGGGCAGATCAAATGGGTTAAATACTCAATTGATTGATTTGGCCCATCACATATGTAATTGCAATTTTTTTTTTTTTTGAAAAGTAGATTAAAACTTAAATCCTTAATTTCTTTTAAGGATTTTCTTTCTCAATTTAATTTCTTTTGGCCTTAAAATTTTATCTCTAAAAATACTTATGTCAAAAATTATTCCCTATTTATTTGTCCTTAATTTAAGGGAAAATATACCTTAAATTCCAATAATTATCCTCATAATTATTTTAAGCCAAATTCCAAAATTTTAATTTCCATCAAATATTCCAATTTAAAATCCCAAAATTTGGGATGTTACAAATGCTACCTTCTCAAATTCTTCCAGACTTCACTTCTTTGACAAAACATCTTTCATGAATTTGACGTAACTATGCATCTGTTCCAATGCTTCTACCAAAGGGATATTAATATGCAGTTGTCGAAGCATGTCGAGGAATTTCTGGAATTGCCCATCTTGGCTCTGTTTTTGTAGCCTTTGAGGGAAAGGAGGAGGTTGCTTAAGTACCTGAGATGACCCTGAGTTACGGTTCGGGTGAGATATGGATGCTGGAGCATTATTCAGTATGCGCGGCAAGTGATTTTCTACAACGACGAATGGAGGGTCTATCGTAGCATCGATGTCTTGTTCTGTTTGTAATGGCTTTGAATGTTGTTGTTCTTCATCCAGGAGTTGTTCAGCATCCTCCATTCCTTGCTCAGATTGTCCATCTTTTGGAGGGGCATCGTTAGCAGGTTTTTGTGTCACCCTCATGGGCTTCAGATTCATGCCACTTCTAAGCTCTATTAATTTAACTTCCTCCTTACCCTAGATCTTGGGGATTTCGGTGTCACTTGGTAGAGATCCTGAGGGCTGATTGTTGAGAGCAGTTGCTAATTGTCCAACTTGGTTTTCCAGGTTTCGGAGGGTCACTTGCTGATTTTGAATAACTGTGTCGTTCTGTGCCATGTATTCTTTCATAAGGGCTAGCATGGAGTGTTGGGTGTCTGGATCGCTGCCTTGCTTGCTAAGTAAACCCTGGGGGGTTTGATGGTCTGTTTGTGTATGGTGGTCCAAACGATTGTCCTGCTGCTTGTTGACCTTGGGAGCTCCATGAAAAATTGGGATGTTGCCTCCATCCGGGGTTGTACGTATTAGAATATGGGTTGTTGGTCGTACCACCCCTGTTAAAATTGTTAACATAGTTGACTGATTCGGGGTTAGCAGAGCACTGGGAGTAGGGATGTTCTCCTCCACAACAAACACAGGCTACTTGTGATGTATTGCTTAAAGGAAGGGTCAGTCCTTTCACCATGTTGGTTAGGGATGACACTTGAGCTGTGAGAGCTGTCATAGCATCTAATTCATGTATTCCAGTAACCGTTCTGGTGGGTGTGGCTCTTTCTGCTTGCCACTGGTGGCTGTTCATGGCCATTCGTTCTGATAATTCATGAGCCTCTTCGTAAGATTTCATCAGAATAGATCTGTCGAATGAAGCGTCTACAATTGATCTTGTTTGTCCATCGAGACCTCTGTAGAATGTTTCCAATTGAACCCATTCACACAATCTGTGCTGAGGGCAGCTTCTAAGGAGGTCTTTAAATCTGTCCCAAGCTTCATATGTGGATTCACCTGATTTTTGTTGGAAATTGGTGATATCTCCTCTGAGCTGGGCGTTCTTGGTCGGTGGAAAGAACTTGAGTAGAAATTTACTTCCCAAGTCATTTCAGGAGGTGATTGCATTGCCCGGTAGATTGTTAAGCCACGTTCGAGCCTTGTCCCGTAGAGAGAATGTGAACAGTTTAATTCGGAAGGCATCGGTGTGACCCTTGGAATGACGAATGAGTCCCACACCTCCATAAAGGACTTAAGGTGCAAATGAGGATCTTCGAACAGGAGTCCTCTAAATTGCCCAGCAATCACTGTTTCTCAGAAGTCTAACCTCGACTCCCTCTCGGTAAACCGACGCCACTGATCTAGTCCTTAGCTCTCGCTAATCGACAAGAAATTAAATCACTGAAATAAAAAATGAATGTATTAAATTAAAACTAGCAACTGGGTTCATTCCACACTTAGGACATCATCCTCACTCAGCCAAAGAAAGTTTAGTTCATGACTGATGAGAGAAACAATAAACAGAGTACAATAGAATAGCCCATGATCAAAAGATTAACTAGAATAAATAAAAGCAAAACAGAAAGCTTGATGAAGGTTCGACGGCGTGGAAGAAGCCCTGTCACGTTACAGCTCCACATCTTCTTTTCTTTGTCTCACTCGTAAGGGCGGATGCTAAGTTCTCCTGACTGTCTCGTGCGTTGTAACTTCTCTCACTATCCTCTTGAATCTAGCCGCGAAAGGTGGTCTCCTTTTGGTTCAGAAGTACTTCGACACTTTTAGGGTTGGCTTTCGTTTCCTAATATAATCGGGATTACTTGTTGTGTACGTCCAATGAGCTGGGCCTTTCCTAATCTGTCAAGGTTCAATCGTATCTTCCTTCCGCATCTTGGTAGATTGATTCTGCTGATATTGCGGGATTCTTCAAATCTTTAGTTTTGATATTCCGCATCCCCATATGACAGCAATCTATCTGCTTACTAATCTGCTCTTTGTTTCCTGAAATAACCTTGACAAAAGATCAAAACAAATGCCGCATAGCATCGCTTCATTTACTCTGCTATAGCTTCAGGAAATGCATTGTATTGCGCTTCGAGGGAGCAGTCCTGATGCTATAGCATTGTATCGGCCATGCTGTGCGTCTTTTACATAAAACTTGATCTTTTTCTCAGTACATGTAAAGGATGCTTCTGTGATTTAATCATGTTTGTAAACTTCATCCTTAAGTTCCCCATATAAAGAATTAATGCATTTTTGCTTGGATTGAACGAAATTAAGCTTATGTTTGCCACACAATTCAGTCACATGATATAGGGAAAACATGGCATAAATAGTGCTCATCAGTTGCTCGAGCATGATTCTCTGAAACACTTAAACAAATCATTAGATTGTATATGCTCGGGCATGATCTAATCCTTGCTCGAGCAAACCACAACTTAGACACATATTACTTAATTCAATTACTTAGTATTTGTGATCATCAAAACACCGAGAGCTAACAAACTCCTCGACCTACATCCAATCCCCAAACACTTTGGGTATTTCACTAATCCACAAACACAGATACAATTACACACTATGTACTCGAGATGATCCTATCATACTAGGACTCACTCCCCCTTACAAGTTGTAATCTTACACCCACACTTAAGGTTCCTCAACCTTAAGATTTAAACAGAAAATTGAATAAGTGTTTAACTCCTCTCTGAGTAGATAAATAATAAACACTGATGTACAAGAATATCTGAAGATATTAAATGAAGTGAATGAAACAGTAAGTTGAAATAAGCTCGAATTGATTGCACAGAGTTTCGTTAGTTGGCGGAATTGAATGTGATGAGCTTTTATACCAATCTTCCATTAATGCCATTGAGAAGCTTTGAATATAGCCGTTGTGTCTCTTCGAACTTCCGTTAGGGACAGGTGAATTTTGTTGGGTGCAATCGACCGTTGCTTCATTAACTTGTTTGCTGTCGACGTACTTGTGCACAAAAAGTTGACTCAGAATAATTGTCGGAATAAGTATACCTCAAAGGAGTGATTTCATCTGCTACGAGGTTTCATTCTGTTTGTTGGCTCTGTTTACGACGAGCATTAAATGCTTCTGACACATCGGATGGATTTTCGGCTAATCACAACTTAAGCCTTAGTTAATCAACTGAAATCCACTTAAAAAGATTATTAGAAATGATATAAATAAGTTTGAGTGAGATTAATGACAAATAGACAATAACCCAGAATGATTAATATTGAGATTAACGTTACAGTGAAGTGTTCTAATATTATGAGGAACCTTACTCGAGTAACATTCTTATATTACTTGAGTAATGTTGAATGATTCAATTCAAAGAGCTACTGCCACTATATTACTCAAGTAACACATCTTGTTACTTGAGTAATATCGCATGCTTTAATTTAAAGTGCTGCTGAAACCATATTACTCGAGTAACACATCTTGTTACTTGAGTAATATCGCATGAGTTCAAAAACAGTGACCTTCGCATTGAGCTTACTCGAGTAATATTAAGTGGTTACTTGAGTAGGTTACATGAGTAACATAAAATCTTGCTCGAGTAAGTACCAGACAGAGAGCAAACGCAAGAGTTGAAATATATAAATTATTTGAGTAAAACATTACCTTTATTCGAGTAACTCTTACATACTACTCGAGTAACCTTATATCAGAGACTTGATTCTTCACGAAGAGTATTTTACTCGAGTAGCTAAATTGTCTTACTTGAGTAGCTTACTTGAGTAAGTGTTTATACCTACTCGAGTAGCTATATATGACAACCTCTGAACTTAGCTTTGAAATTCGATGTTACTCGAGTAACAGAGGGTTTACTCAAGTAAGATTTCTTATGATTTAAGCTCAACTGATATTCTACTTGAGTAATGTTGGTCCCTTACTCGAGTAGCTTTCCGTGAACACTTGAACACACAATTAGATTGAGTTTGCTCGAGTAAACAAAAAGGGCTTACTCGAGTAATCTCTTAACTTAGTCAATATTCACAAATTCAAAACTTTAACCATTTCCAAAATAAAACTTTAATTACTTAAGTCTTGTTATCATCAAAACTCTGAGAACTAACAATATTTCACTTCTGAGAGAGAAGATTCACTGTAATCATTTTATTTGGGAGTTACTCAAGATTGGGTGATCTTGAGTGATAAACATATTATAACCTTATGGTGTGTAAGGGGGAGTATCTCGGTGAGAGATTCAACTTCACAAGTGCCTGGGTGAACTTGTAGGATTGTAGAGGCTTTTCTCTTGTACCTAGATTAAACAGGAAGATAGTGGATTGAAAATATCAAGCAAAACTTGGGGACTGGACGTAGGTCAACAAGGATTGGGTCGAACCAATATAAATCACAGTTCACATATTCTCTTCCCTTAACTCTTACGTTTCCAGCACATACATTTTGAATAACACTACTAGGAAAATCGTAAATTGCGACGGAAAAAAATCCGTCGCAAATTCCCTAACAAAAATTCCGTCGCAAAAAAAAAAAAATTTAAGCGACGGACGAGCATGGTCCGTCGCAAGGTTTGCGACGGACCAGGGGGTCCGTCGCAAGGTTTGCGACGGACGGCCCTCGTCCTGCCGCAAAACTAACGGACTTTGAGTCCGCCAATTTGCTGACGACGGCACATCGTCGCAAAGTTTGTGACGGACAGGCCGTCCGTCGCAAACTTTGCGACGGACGAAGCCGTCCGTCGCAGCTGCCGACATTTTGCGACGAGAGGACACCGTCCGTCGCAAAGTTTGCGACGGACGGGGTATCCGTCGCAAAATTTGCGACGGAACTCCCTGTTCCGTCGTAAAAAGCGATTTGCGACGGAAAATTTTTCCGTCGCAAATCGCGTCTTAAAACGCCCCCCGAACTTTCATTCTCCATTTTCTCTTTGAGCTGCCATCCGTTTCTCTCTTCTTCTCCAGTCGACTCTTGGTGCTCCAGTCAAAAACTTTCCGGCATCATCCCCTCTCCTCCGGCCAATCACTTTCCGACGTCATTCCCTTCCATTCCGACCGATCAGTTTGTCAAGTCATCTCCTTCTCCTCTCCTTAGGCACTTCTATTCCATGTAAGTTACATCTCCTCTTCCCTTTTTTTTTTACTACAGTATATATATATAGATTTGAGTATTAGATGTATTTATGATAAAATGATGGTGTGTGATAATATTTTTTATTTCTTGAATGTTGATTAAATTATTAGTTATTGATTCTTCATTACGGATTTGTGACCATTTGTGAGAATATTAATGCTGCATTATTTGTTTATACTTCGCTATTGTATAGTTGAAAAATTGTGTATATTGAAAAATAGAATTATGTTGAAAAATAGGATTATGTTGAAATGATAAAAATGAAATGTTAAGAAATGATGCTTAGAGATACGAGAATTAATTACTTAATATAAAGTTGGTGGGAGGTGTGACTTAAAGGATTTATGAAATTTTTATGTTTTAGAAAAATTAATGATATTAACTAGTTCATGAAATCTGTAAAATAATGAATGTTAAAATTTTTTAACAAAAATTGTCTCATTGAAATTTGGTAATATAAAATATTATACTTAACTAGTTATACAATAAACAATGATATTTAGGGATAAGAGAATTAATTAATTAATTAAAAATAGGAAGAAGTTGTGAGTTTAAGGAATAATGAAATTTATATGTTTTATAAAAATTAGTTAAATTAATTGGTTGAGTTAATGTCTTATAAAAATTACTATTATGTTTTTTTTAAAACATGTTTTATTTGAAAAAAACAAATTTGTTGCAGATTATATAACCTTGATTAAGTCTTAAATATTATAAATGTTAAATAATCTCTTTAACTTAGCCCATATATCTTATAGATTTCTGGCATCGAATTACATGTTAATTATGTTGGTAACTGCAACAATTCTTGGCGGGTTTGAAAGAGTTCATCGAATTTGCTTTGGCACATTCAACTAATTCAAGTAGGGCGATCAGTTGTCCGTGTGTCAAATGTAGGTGTTTAAGATTTAAAGATCTTAGCACGGTGAAAATCCATTTGTGTAAAAAGGGATTCATGAAGGATTATGAATGTTGGGAATGTCATGGCGAAGTCCGACAGACACCGACTGGTTATTACGGGGACAGTAGTCATCGAGACAATCTTAATCAATATGAGCAGTTGGTTATAGATGCCGCGGGACCGTCGATCAGCCAATATTTTGATCCCGCTACTCATGCTGAACCGTCATACATTGGAGAAGAGAACAATACACGTACTCAACCACAATACATGAGAGAGGATCCTCATCCGGAAGCCGCTAGGTTCTATAAAATGCTTCAAGAAGCACAACGTCCGTTATGGGAAGGGGGCGAACACTTTGAAAATAGTGAATATTCATCGCTATCGGCTACCACAGCAACATTAAGCTTGAAGACCGATCACCATATGAGTGAGAGGAATTACAACAAAATGATACGAGATCATGAGTAAGCTTGTTCCCAAAGACAGTAATTTGTCGAAGGATTTTACCAAGCAAAGAAAAAGGTGAAAGAGCTTGGTCTTGGATGTGAAAAAATCCATTGCTGTCCCAAAGGATGTATGTTGTATTACAAGGATGATGCTGAGATGACCAATTGCAAATTCTGTGGACATGACAGATACAAAGTTGTGAGGAATGGAAGGAGAACGACGCGTCAAGCATTAAGCAAGATGTGGTACTTTCCTCTCGTGCCCAGACTTCAGAGATTGTATGCATCAGAACAAACAGCTGCGCATATAAGGTGGCACCGCGAGCATCGCAGGGATGAAAACTTTGTGACGCATCCATCCGATGCCGAAGCTTGGCGTAAATTTGACGAGGCAAATCCGTTCTTTGCTATGGATCCCCGTAATGTTCGTCTTGGTCTATGCTCGGATGAGTTCGCTCCTTTCAACAATACGGGCGGGACTTATTCTGTTGGCTGTCATTGTGACTCCGTACAACCTCCCACCTTCTATGTGCATGAGGAGAGAGTTTTTGTTTCGAATGCGTTAATCCCCGGGCCATCCAACCCAAAAAGAAGATAGATGTGTACCTCGGGCCTCGATAGACGAGTTGCGAGATGTTGTGGATGAAGGCATTCTTACGTATGATGTATCATTGAGTCGAATTTCACCATGCGGGCTGTCTTAATGTGGACGATAAATGATTTCCCTGCATATGGGATGTTGAGTGGGCGGCAAACGTCGGGAAGCTTGCATGCCGGTATGTCTTGAACGAACACGGGTTTTAGCTTACAACACGCCGCAAGGTCGATTGGTTTGACAGCACCGCGATTCCTTCCCCCAGAGCATCAGTTTAGGAGAAATAAAAAAGACTTTATGCGGAATGTGGTCGAACGAGCAGATCAACCTCATCGTTTAAGTGGCCAAGAAATATGGGACAAGGTGAAGTACATTCAAAATGTCGAAGAAGGGACTGGTTCAAGCGAACCTGAGGGATACGGCGTTGATCATCATTGGAACAAACGCAGCATATTTTGGGAACTACCATATTGGAAAGATCAATTGTTAAGACACAACCTCGATGTAATGCATATTGAGAGAAATGTGTTTTGCAATATTTTGTACACCATGATGGACACCAAGGGCAAGACGAAGGATACAGTAAACGCAAGATGGGACATAGAAGTGATTTGCAGAAGGCCTGATTTGCATTTGGTGGAGAATGCCACGGGATGGACGTCCAAACCTAGAGCACCGTACACATTCAACATACAACAGAATTTAGAATTGTTGCAATGGGTAACAAATCTGAAACTCCCGGACGGTTATGCGTCAAACTTGAGAAGATGTGTTGATCTGCACGAGATGAAGTTATTCGGGATGAAGAGTCACGATTGCCATGTTTTTTTCCAGAGATTGTTGCCATGGGCCTTCAAAGCACTTCCGAAGCATATATGGTCTATTCTGACGGAATTATCCATGTTCTTTAGAGAAATTTGTGCTTTTGAACTTAATGTTGAAAAGTTACGTCACTTAGAGGCGAGCATACCAATAACGCTATGCAAGTTAGAGATGGTGTTTCCTCCTAGCATGTTTGACTCAATGGAACATTTTCCTATTCACTTGGCCTACGAAGCAAAGGTAGGTGGTCCGCAACAATATAGGTGGATGTATCCGTTTGAGAGGTAATATATATATTTCTTTCGTGCGGTTGTTAATTGAAAGACATGGTGCTTTAGTTTATAAATTCCCCTTACATTGTCCATTGTAGGCTTTTACGCACACTTAAGAACAAGATCAAAAATCCAAGGTACGTCGAAGGATCTATCGCTGAAGCGTTTCTAGTCGAAGAGGCCACTAAGTTTGCGTCATACTATTATCCCCCTGAAGTGATATCAAGATGGAGAGGGGTACCTCGCAACGATGATGGCGGAGATACTTGCAATCAAAATTCAATATTTAATTTCCCGAGCCGAGTAGTGGGAAAACGTTGGAGGTCAACTCTAGAAGGAAGAGATAAGCAAGTAGCAGAGTGGTACATTCTAAACAATTGTGAAGAGGCCGCCCGACTTAAAGTAAGATTTCTTTTCTTTTTACTTGTTTAGGGAAATATTACGTATTAACTTCATCTTTTTGTTACGCTTACTTCTCTAAGCGGGTTCGATCGACAAATCATTCGATGTCGGATTCGAAGTTGAGCAAATCACGAAGTCTAAGTTTCCTCAATGGTTTCGATCCTACTTCATGCAAAATCCATCGATAGCAATGAAGTTGCGTGGAGTTTATCTTATGGAGCTGCAATAATTGTTACCGGTGCAACAAATACGTAATCAATGGGTATCGGTTTTCAAGCTGTTCAAGCGAACGCAAATACACTATGTTGCAATTACGGTGTATGTTGTAGAGGTGACCAAGTTGACGGGGTCGAGGAGCCTACTACGGGAAGTTAATCGAGATAATTCAGTTGCATTACCAGTGGGACAAGGTGGTGACTCTGTTTAAGTGTGAGTGGTTTGATAACAGCCCGCGTGGGACAAAAGTGGACAAATATGGTAATGTTGAGATCCACTGGACAAGGAGATATACGGTTGGTTATGACCCATTCATCCTTGCTCAACAGGCGGAACAAGTTTACTATACATTATACCCCACATCCCGTCAAGGGTGGAGGGGAGTTATCAAAACCAAAGCACGGCATATTATACCAAACACGAAAGAGTCAGAAACAAATGACGGTATTCTTGAACCGTTCAGTGATGTGGAACATGTACTTCCCTAAATATTGCCGACGACGATGTACCAAGCAATCTGTTTAATTCGAATGCGGAGTTAGAGTTGATTCATATCCAAATTGAAGATGAAGAATCAGACGATGAGGAGGAAATGATTTACTCTGATAGTGAATCTGAGTTCGACGATTATGAGACTCCAGAGGAAGGCATGCAAGCAGATGATGAAGAACAAGAATCGTCCGGTTGATGTGTGTTAGTTCTTTTTTATGACGATCTAATTATACTACATACTCCGTCATATACTTCGCTCTTTGTCATATTTAGTAAATATCTATATATATATATATATATATATATATATATATATATATATATAATGTTTATAAGTGTTCAGAGATGGAGCATCAAGGAGGACGTTCGGTAGTGGACGTAGTAGTGGTCGAGCCCGACCCCGTCCTATCGAGAGGGGTAGGGGACGTCATCTGGTGCCTCTGTGGGCGAGAGGGCTCGGCGCTTCCCAGGATGTTCCGCTATTTGAGATGTCATCTTCACCGTCGGTTTATATGTCATCGTCAACGTCTCTTTATATGTCATCGTCGCCGTCTACTACCGACTCATTCATGGGTGGTAGAGGTGGGCCAGGAACTTCCCATAGTCCACAGCAAGGAGCAGAGCAGGTTTACTTTACCATTTCTAATTGATTTACATATGTTTAGTTTTCTAAAACCATCTATGTACAAGCATCTTCAGTAGTTGACATTCCTTCTTTCAGCACAATGCATCGCCTCAAAGCCATGTCGGGGAGGAGGTAGTTCTTTCGAGGAACCAATGCGGGGATCGGTAGATCCTACAAATGGAAAGATTTGGATTTGTCCTATTGGCACCACCGAGTAAGTCATGTAAAGTTCGCAATAATAATGTTATGATTTTCTACCTTTAGTTTCTATGCTAATATTTCCATCATATCCTCTGTGTTCAGATTTCTACCAAATAATGAGGCAACTAGTATCATCTCAAACCAAATATTTCGTAACTTCAATCTGCCTTACGGTACATTGGACGAGATTCCTCGGGATAATCGGGATGCTTGGTTCAATGAGTTCTTGGTAAGTTATGTGTTTTAATTTATGGTTATTAATTTCTTATTCAAATTTGCACCACCGATTGTTTGTCATTGATTTTCAGCGTAAGTTTAATACGTTGCCTAAACATCATGAAGACCTTAAATCGACTTATAACTTGATCTTTGGAAAATGGTTGAATGAGAGGTTCTTTAAATTGAGAAGAGGTAGAGGCCGGAAAGATTGGATTCAACTCGAGGTTGTGACCAATTACTTCAACATTGGGCGTCTGATGAGAAATTTCAAATTAAAAGTCAGAAGAATAAGCAAAATAGGGCCAAAATGGAAGGACCTTCCTATCTTTGTGGTTGCATTTCACCGAGTGAGCATAAACGAAAAATTGTGAGTACACGTTATTTTGTGTTTAACTATTCAATATTTTGTTCTTTGAAACAATTATTTAACGGTCATCATTTGTGTTTGCGAGCCTTTGTCGAGGATGTTGCTCCGAGAAGATGTTGACTGGATTGCCTTTGAGCGTACCCATTCCCAGCAGTCTGAAGGGAGTGAGCCGCGTTGGATTAACGCCAAGGCGCAACAAGTAGCGGTGAGATATTATATTGCATTCTTTGTTTCAGACATCAACATATATTTATTTCATTTCACATGGCTTATCTGTGATGTATTTTTTTGCTTCTAGGACAATTATAAGAGGCTGACGGAGGAGAGAGACTCGTAGGCTGCGAGCGACCCCACATCCTCTCAGTCTGATAACGAGAGTCTATTCATTCAGAGATGAGATGAAGAAGATGAAGGCGTTGGTCCAGGGCGCGAGGCGGAGGAGGCTGCATGAGACACGCGAGATTATCGGGCGGATGCAAGGGCGACGAGAGGAGCTGCATGAGACATGCGAGATGGTAAGGCGGATGCGGCTTCAACTTATGTCCCTAATGAAAAACAAGGGGCCGGCTTCATTGATGGTGACAACGTTGATGGTGGTGATGCTAATGCGATGATGATGATCTTTGCTCTTTAGACAACTTTTTAGTACATGTTATTCGGGACAATATTATTTATATTTTGTTTTCTCTATGTAAAACTACTTATGCTTGATACTTCGGGACAATATATATATATATATATATATATATATATATATATATATATATATATATATATATATATATATATATTTATTTATTTATTTATTTATTTATTTATTTATTTATTTATGGATTAAAGTTAGTTCTAATTAGAAAAAAAAATTATTTTAAAAAAAATTATTATTTTTTCAAAAAATTAATTTTAATTATTTTTTTAAAAAAATAAATTTGCGACGAATTAAAAAAATCCGTCGCAATTGCGACGGAGTTCTAGTCCGTCGGAATTTGCGACGGATTGTTAGTCCGTCGCAAATTGCGACGGATTGTTAGTCCGTCGCAAGCAATTGCGACGGATTTTTAGTAGTGCTTTTATAAAGATGCGAAAAGATTTTCAAAATTTCTAAGCTTTTATCTTACACCCAATTCACCCCCCCTCTTGGGTGACAACCGGTTCTAACATAGGTAAGTGAATAATGTCCCATTATAATTTTTATAAATGATATTGTTACTACTTGATTTTTTTGTTAATTACCATATTTATAAGTATGACTTCGTAAATGAAAGTTTATCAGGTTTGTTTCATTTTCTTATTGTTGATTATCTTATTCATTATTATTTATCCTCCTTTAATTGCTTCATAGTATAATTCTTGATTATGCGCTGAAATAGTAAGGAAATTTCGAAGATATCTTTTATAAGTTTTCGTTTTGAGATAACCTTGAAATCTGAAATGTTGTGTGCAAGTTCCCAATGTTGGAAAAAGGATTCTATCAACAGATTGAATTTGAGGAAACATTTTGAAATATTGTTTGTGAACTTTCATGCTAGGGTATACTATTACATCGTGTTTGATACAGGTTACCATCTGTTAGTCCTTGGTGCACCATGGTTAACCTCGAGCTCACTTGATATTCGTGGGTCTTGTACATCTGCTTGTTTCGTGGCTTCGAGTTGCGCTTGATTATTTACCCTCATGGACTGTGTGTCCACGTTGTTTTCGTGGCCTTGAGCTACATTTGGTTAGTTATCCTTGTGGACTGCATGTCCACGCTTGTCATCCGTTCTATAGAAGTCCTATGATTAGATGAGAGTTAAGATTTATTGTTTTAAATTGATTTTGTCAAACAAAACAATTTATTACATATCTCGAGTTATTTAATTGATGATCCTATATAGAGTTCTATTTTTATTCATGATCATATGATATAGAAATTGTGATTTATTGCCATATTGTTTTTATCGGAGGATTAAAAATGTTTAAATTAAATTATTATGTATTTTCTTATATTCTATAAATGGGACGTTATTGACCGGAAAAATTTGTTTTAGCTCAGATAGCATTGCTAACCTATACCTCCTGCTGAGTAGTGAAGAGCCTTCTCAATAATTTAAAGTTCGTTGACTCCTTTTGTAGTGCCGCTATTTGATGTAATCATAAATCCAGACTTTTGTATTATTACTAGAGCTAGATGCTCCACGTAGTCTATAGGCAGGATCCTTGTTTTCCTTGTGTATGGAACATATGTGTATGTTTATACAGAGGTGGAGTAGAGCTCTAAATGCCATTTCGATGTTTCAAATCATTGTAGAGTTTTCTACAACACCTTTGCAATATTTTTGGTCATTGTGGGATATGTAGATATGAATTAGAAGTAGTAAATGTATATTTCAAATTAAGGTTACTGGGTATGATAGTTCTTTAAGTCTTAAGGCTTAGGGAATGTGAGTTTCCCTCACATTCTATTCCAGTCACTCTGTCGGTTTTCAGGGCGTGACAATTTGGTGTGTGTGTGTCCATGTATACATATTTATGTGTGTGTAGATGTATGTATATGGATATATAAACACACACATGTATATGTGTGTGTATGTGTATGTGTGTGTATGTATATGTGTGTGTGTGTGTATATATATATATATATATATATATATATCTATGTATGTATGTATGTATGTATGTATGTATGTATATGTAGATGTATATGTATATGTATATGAACTAATACTTCTATACCAATACATTTTCAATCCAGGCAAATATGTTCTCCATTAATTAATAAAAGTATATGTGTATTATATTACTTTATTTTTAATTATATTAATTAATAACTAAAATATGTGTGTATTATATTTTCTTATATAATAATTATTAAGAAATGACATATATTATATCATAATTTTAAGAATAATTATGGAAAAAAGTAATTTTTATGTATTTATATAGCTATTAATATCATAATTTTTATTTTTATAAGTATATCATTTTAAAAATAATAAATTTTAATTTTTTTCTGATAGAATTAGACACTGGAATAAATGTGCCACGGAATTTGTCTTGGGAAAATTTCTATAGCTAATTCCAATGGAAATTGACTGTTTTTCTGTAGTGTTTTAGAAATCCTATGAGAACATGTGGTCCTTAGTAAACCATTGACTAAGATGTTGTCATTGTCTCTATGGACTATTGAATTTTGAAATATTTAGTAGACATGAATGTTCTTACGCTCAATTAAATACGATACAATGTGCCATAAAAGTTATTATTAAATTAGGGAAAAGTATTTCTCCAGTAACTGGAGATAGAGTTATCTCCAGTGACCCCAAAACTACGTCGTTTTGAATTAATGAATAGTGTGTTAGTAATTTTAGGTAAATTAATAAAGGGTGTTTCGGTAAAATTTATATGATTAAAAATAAATAAAATTACATAAACACCCCTCATTTAGATTAATATCTCTCCTTCTGCAACTATAGTTCTTTCTCAATGGCGTTGATGATAGACACCGCGAGGCTCACTGGCGGTGTTGAGCGTTTCTAATGCTCATATGACTTTTGTCGACAATCGTTGGCAACGTCGACTCTTCCGATGATGACCACATTTGCGTTTGCATTTGTTGCTCTCTCTTTTTTCGGCCAAATCACATATGTGAAAATCAATGTGAGACTTTTAGGAATCAGTTGCCTAGTCAAACTCACGAGTCTAAATAAACTCGTGAAAGTGATGTAAAATCGTATCGTGAAATCGAATCGGGAAACTCGTAAGAGTTTACTTTTATCATTAAATATGTATTAATAGTGTATAATTAAATAATTAAAATGTAAAAATGACAACAATTTAATTTAAATATATTTTAAATCCAAATAATTGAAATTAAATATATTAACATTCATAATTTATTATATTTACTAAAGAAATTTCTATAAAATTCATATATAAAGTCGTTGAGAATGAAAAAATTGAAAAAAAAAAATTAACACAATTTTGTAAGCTACAAACGTAAAAACGGTAAATTCGGTGTGTAAACACGTGAGTTTATATGAGTTTACAGCTGACACGAGTTTACTAGAAACTTGACTCGATTTAGTAAGGTAGAAACGTAAAGACGGTAAACTCGGAGAGTCAACTCACGAGTTTAACAACAATGTTTGTGAATCCGATAAGTGGGTCTGGTTAGTTTCCTATTATTTTGCTTTATTTATTTGTTTAATTTAAATAATGAGGAATCGGTGGGATAGTTGGAAAAAATTGTGGGAAGCACAACCGTGGATCCACCTTATATATAGAAAAATATATACACATTCTTGAAAGATATTTTCCAATTAATTTTATGTCTTTATTATCATTATTCCCTTTTTATTTTATTTTAATATATCCAATTCAACAACCTACCATGTCCAATCAACATGCCACATAAGTAAACTGGCATTAATGACATATAATCAAACTTAACCTTGTTAATCCTAACTCTGTGTTTATTTCAAATTGTAGGGACCAACATTTTAGGCCGAATAAACTTAAGGGACAAAAAGTCAAAAACCATTATTTGAAATTTTAGAAACAAAAAGCGTTCAGTCAAACAACAAAGATTAACATTTGAATTAACCCAATATTTTATTTAAAACAAAGTGTGTACTAATTAATATATAAAAGTTAGAGGAATAAATAATTGGATATATTGATACATGTATAGATTATATAATGCTGATATTTTTGTACATTATTTCCGGGGCGAAAAAATCTGTTTGTACGGTATTTTTTTAACAAGATATATAATTAAAGATTTAAAAGTTATTTTATATCCTTAAAGAACTTTTTCTTCACCATTCCTAACTTTGTTACTATTCACATTCAGCTTATCATTTACGACGCAAAGGTTATCTCAATTCTCATCTATCAATTCACCTTATCTCAATGCCCATTAGTCAATGAGTCATTGCGTTGAGCTAATCTTATCCTTTTCAACTTTATCTTCACAAACCAGTTTGGCAATTCCTTCATATATATTTGCCTCTCTCTCTCTCTCTCTCTCTCTCTCTCTCTCTCTCTCTCTATATATATATATATATATATATATATATATATATATATATATATATATATATATATCATATGATTTAATATCACTTATTGTGTGCAGTTGAAGATCATCTAGCATCGATCAAAAGAAGGCTCACTATCTCAACAATGGCAAGTGCCTCTCAGATTCCCGCACCTGCCGTTAGAAGGTAACCAAAAATTTAGAACTTCACCTATATATATGTATATGTATACTGGCACACACTCAGTATCAATGAGACTTAATTTATAATGTTCAACCTCACATTGTGTTGTGTTGAAACTATTTGTGCTTGATTTTTGTTTTTGTTTTTTTCAGAATAAAGTTTCTCTGGGGAAAAGCCTCAAGAAACTTCAAAATAATATTTTCCCAAAATTTTCTCATTGTTTGGTTTTAAACTTTTAATTGGGAGAGAAAATTGAATTGAAAAAGTTATGTTAAGAAATCAAGAGAGAGATTTTGTTAAACGATTTTTCAAATAAGAAAATTAGAGTATTTTAAATCTTCCTTGAAGGCCCAAAGTTCAAATAAATTTTTTTTTTTTTTCAATCTCTCAACCAATTTATTAACCAACGATCCACTTTTCCGTATTTATACTTTGAAGCTTGAATGTCACTTGCAGGCTAGAAGGAAGGGTAGCTCTGATCACCGGTGCGGCAAGAGGACTCGGCGAGCGCACGGCAAGACTCTTCGCCGAGCACGGTGCTAAAGTGGTAATTGCAGACGTCATCGACGACTTAGGTGAAGCTGTGTCCAAAACCATACCTGATTCCACCTACGTTCACTGTGACGTCACAAATGAGAACGACGTACAAAACGCAGTGGACACCGCCGTTTCAAAGTATGGCAAGCTCGACATCATGTTCAACAACGCCGGTTGCCAAGACCCCAACACAGACAGCATTGTCGATGTCGAATTGTCGGATTTCCTAAAAGTCGTAAACGTGAATCTCACCGGCGTGTTTGTCGGCACCAAGCACGCCGCCAGGGTGATGATTCCGGCACGGCATGGCAACATCATCAACACTGCTAGTGTCTGTAGCATCACCGGAGGGTTATCGACACATGCGTACACAAGCTCCAAGCATGGTGTTTTAGGGCTGACGAAGAACACAGCGGTGGAGCTTGGCCGGCACGGGATTCGGGTGAACTGCTTGTCGCCATATGTGGTGGCCACTCCGATGGCGAAGGGATTTTTCAGGCTCACTGATGAAGAAGTTCACAATATATATAATCCTCTGAAAGGTGCTGAGATTGAGCCTCAAGATTTTGCTGAAGCTGCTCTGTTCTTAGCAAGTGATGAGTCTAAGTTTGTGAATGGCCACAATCTTGTGGCTGATGGTGGATACACTATCACTAACTATGGCTTCACCATTTACAAGCAATAGGCCTGGGTTATTGATCTGTCTTGAGATGTTTCTGATGAAGAAGTGGTCTTTGCTCTTGTTTATATGCATATATATGCTCGAATAATCACGCGCAGGCATGGCGCGTGTGCTTAGTTATTGTTTATTTACATTTTTTAATTGAATAATTAATCTATCACTCTCATGGGGTGTGTTGATAATGTGATAAAGTTATCTACTTTGTAATATATGGATGAATTTGCAGTGCTCTCGTCTCTTGATCAGTTATCAGTACCAATGAATTGAGTTTGAATGACAGTGCATAAATTATTTTTATTTAACGAAGGGGTTTTCCCAGTTTTTTAAGTTCAAAGCGTTTCAATCAATAGCAAGTTGTTCAAAGAGCATTAAGCCATGGATAATGTGTTTTCAGGGGGAAAAAAAAGTTCCAAATATTGATTAAAGAAACTTTTAATTGATGACTAATATTGCAAATAAGGAATTTAAGTTCTAAATCTAACTTTTAGTTCGCAACTATTTGAATCAATATTTGCAACTCTATGTTTTTAAAAAAAAAAAAAAAAAATTGAGGATCTAACTGTTATTAATGTTCCCTTCTTTTTAGTTCCTTCTATTTTCTTTCTCATCGACACTCTTTCTCTCAACCACTCTCCTTAGTTTCTTATTTTAAAGACTGATGATCCAAGGCTGTCAAATTGGTTCCAAGATCAAAATCACGAATTTTAACTGGTTTTTATTTTAATTTCATTCTTTTTTTTTGCTAAGAAAATTTTAGGAAAGGGGTTGGGCTCACCCACAATCCAAGTAGGGCGCTTGGAGCCCAATCCACAGGCATCTTGGACGAGAGTACATATGCCTCCACCTCTACCGTTTCCACTGTTTTCTAGACCCTAGGATGCCTCCCCGCGCTTGACCAACTCGGGGATCAAACCCCTCCCTTGAGGTGAGGAAGTCCGACCCTTCGCTAGTTGAACCCAAGAACGAGGGGCATTTTTCATTCTAAGCATACGAACTCGTGTAATTTCAAAGCAAGATATGCGTAGCCCATAACTTTAGTAATGTTGTTACTCTAACATATTATTTGGGAGCAACCTCCTCCTAACATTAAAGATAAAAAAAAAAAAAATTAGAATCCCATCCACTTATATTTGATGGTTATCATTTTTAACCATTAAGTATTTTTAAAGATTACTTAACGTAGAACTGTTAAATATTGTCAAATAATTTGGTTTTTAGAATTCTGCCTCATTTTACTTAAGGGTTGTAATATTTTATTGTCAAGTATTTAGAAATGATACTTTGCAGTTAATTATTATAATGGTTATGTATTTGTTTTTTGTGGATTCGGCCGGTTAATACATAACGATTCTTATATTTAACTATTAAGTGTTTTCTTAAGAAATTAAACCGTTAAGTGTTAACGTTATATATTTTTGTGTGGACTTGGTCTCAATGCACCTTACGACTCTTTACTATAACCGTTAAGTGTTGAGTGTTATAAATTCACGATCTTGTTGTGAGTGATAATCCTAGGCAATCCAATTGGTTACAAAATCATAATCACTAATTCTGATTATGGTTTTTATTTTAATTTTTTTTGGGAAAATTACATTTAGGTCCCAAGGAAGGAAAAAAAATTACAAAAAAGTCCCTTGAAATCACAAAATTACCCAAAAATCCGAAGGGAATTTTTGTTGTAAATACATACATTTCCTGGTTTGGGACTTTTTTTATATTATTTGTACGGAATTAAAATCCAGGTTTTTAAATGTTGTAAATACATATATTTTCTGTTGTAAATATATACATTTCCTGTTGTAAATGGTCAGGTGTTTACAACAGGAAATGTATGTATTTACAACAAAAATTCTCTTGGAACTTTTCTGTAATTTTGTGATTTCAAGGGATTTTTTTGTAATTTTTTTCCTTCCTTGGGACCTGAGTGTAATTTTCCTTTTTTTTTTTTTGTAAAAGGTTTTTATTTTAATTTCATTCCAAGTAGTGGAACTCGTGTAGTTTCAATGCATGATATGCGTGGCCCATAACTTTAGTAATGTTGTTATTTGTACAACCTCCTAAGTCCTAACATTAACAAGGATAATTCATCCCAGGGGATTATTCTTTTTTAATTTTCACTTTTCATTTTCGTTGAAAGCAACCTTCTTTCCGTCTAGAAACGTAATCAAAATTACCAAAAAAAAAAAAAACACACACACAATTGCCCCCCTTGCTTGCAAATTTGTTAAGGCCAAGTCTGTGTTGGTAATCAATGCTTATTATCCCAATGATGAGCATCAGGAGCTCATCATCCTTACATAGTGTTTAAATATGGATAATATATTAACTATAATTTTTTTTTTAAAAAAAATATTTTTAAAAATCATTAGTTGAAAATTTTAAAATTTAGACTTTAAAATTCTAGTTGAAATATGTAGATCTCACAAGCTTTTAGTACTTATCATTACGATGAGCACTAAAACTGGTTCAATTTGTATAAACATTTGCATAGATCCCACTTCCAAGCACTCGTTGCGTATGTGGCTGTAAATTGATGAGATGGCTGCCTGACAGCCCATAAAATAATTCATTGAATTATCAATATTGGGGTATATTTTATAAAAAAATAAAAATAAAAAATAAAAAATCTTGGGATACAACTTCAGGCGATGCTAGGAAAGTTAGAGAAAAAGTATCAGAAAGGCAATTTAACACATACAAACCAAGAACAATAATGAGGTCTTTTCTTACATAATCAACGAACATCAGATGCAAATCAAACCAAGAAAATAACAGTAATATCAGAATGCGCACGAACCAGCAGAATGGGAAGAACCTAAAATATAAAATTACATAAAAGGGCAGCAAGGAAACCATTAAAGTCAGCACATGCTGAAGTATGCAAGGGTAAGAGAGGAGAAAAACAGAAGGAAACACAAATTATATAATTGAGGGATTTACATTTCTTTCATTTTACAATTCAGTTCTTTTAAAATCCTCCCAACATATCAAAGCGGCTCTAGCAACTACAGGGGAAGAGAAAGGTCATATCTACCAAGGTTAACTTCTAGACACCTTTGTACAGTAGCTGGTATTTTGGTATTCGTTCTGGTGGAAGAGGGCACTTCACAATAAGCTTTCCCTTCATTGCACCTCTATATATGGCCTGCAACAATTTAATTTAATTAATAAACTAAAACAGTAAAAGAAAAAGAAGGGGTTCATAAACCCTGATAGATAACTTCATAATACTGGAAGAGTCAGAATAGGAGAAAGAAGAAAGGTATCTATAATGGTATTTCCCAAAAAGAAGCCTCAGGGAATCCGTTACACTTAATAGTATCAAGAAATACAGATCATGCTGCTTGAACCAAAAAACTGGATCAACCAGCTCAGTTCTTTTGACATTCAAAACCAATAGAGGGGTAAAATTAGTCAAAAGAAAGGGTCAAACTATAAAAATAGGTGGAATGAGCAGAGACTTTATCAAATCCAAATTGCTTATGGAACAGGATTTTGGCACATAGAGATAGAGATTTAATCTCCTCACCTCATCTCACAAGGATTTGTTTTGTTCATGTGTAAAATAATTTAATTGTTTTATAATTGTAAATACTTACATCTATTTTAAATATTATTTTATAACGTGTTTGTTTTCGTTGTAAAATATTGTATGATTTGACTTCAATTCACCTACAATTAGACTATTGAACTGTGAAACATTTTTTATCCTGAATCAATGTACATAAACTACAATAACAATGAAAAGTCAGTTCAGCAGAAAGTGACTGGATAATAACAAATCGAATCAAACCATGTTTAATCAACTTCCAATAGTTCTAACAAAAGGAGAGCTGGATTGCTTTAGCACATATCACTCTTAATAATAATGACCAAACACTAAAACCTACTAGGCATAAAATTAGAACAAAACGTCTTTAACGATGGCTAAGCCCACTCAAATTAGTAAAGCCATTTTCAAGCATTCTCTGTTTCTTCCACCATAAGAAATCTAAGCAGAGGAGCAGAAGGAAGATAATCTCATTCATATCATAACTAAAGTAATACATAGAAATAAGGGAGAAAAGGCTGCAATAGGCATTGATTTTCTTATCTCTGAACTACAGCCTTACAGAGTCAGGACTCTCTTATAGTGTTACATTACATGCTCTCTAACAGTTGATGTTTCAGAAACCCAACCTATAATTCCAGCTCTTTTATAGTAACCAGGATTTAACTGACTATTATATCATAGTTTTATTTTTTTTCCTCTTGAATTCCCTTGGCATTCTTCTTGTGGTCCATATGGCCATTTGACAATTCTGTTCTAATGACATTTACCAATTGATTAACAATTTACAGTCTTAAGATGCTGATTTGTATGTCCCAAAGTCCAAACAGTTGGTAGCCATGCCAAGTCAATAAGGAATTCATACACAAGTGAAATGATTTTGAAGAAATGGAGAATGTACCTCTACAACATCAATAAAGTCTTGCTTTTTATGAAAAGCACCAATCCATTTAGTATGGTCAGCACTCCTACAGAATATATAATAAAATTAACATAATAAGTAGAATTAGTTCTAAAATGCGTAAAATTATGGCTTGGTCTTAAACTCAAAAATAGAGAAGAATGAGATGAAATAGGCATTAACTAGTGCAGATATCATACCCTGAATCCATTTTCATGTGATGAGCATTGAAGAAGAAAACTGTAGATGGTATGAGGGTAATGTCAAAATACTTGAGATAGACTTGAATCTCCTTAGAGTCAATATCTACTAGTGCCACCGTTGCGAATTTGGACACATCCCTTGCTGATTTAGAAAGCTGGAAACAATGTCAAAAAAGTTTTATGACATCAAATAGTGTAAAATTCTGAGCATATTATGAATTAAAACATTTTTAAAAATTTTCCTGTTCAAACCATGGTATCAAATTTAAGACTCAGCTGACATCCCGATACTCCATTACATAATACCTTTGTAAATATCAGCCAAACATAAACATAATTTAGAACCTTGCCTACATTAATACCAAATAAAAAATCATGAAACAGATGTTAAATTCGATAAGCACAGAAGTCATATATGCCCAACTAAACACTTTACAGGAAACTTGAATGCTAATCACATCATATTTAACCCTAAATAAAATAAAAAGGGTTCGGAAATTTTGAATCCCTTTACACAACTAACAAAACAGAAAAGGGCAAGGTGTTTAACTTAGAGGATTTCCCCCACAGACATGAATCGGATAGAAAGATTTTAATTCCTTATCCCCGCTTTTCAGTACTTTTGAACATTACAGCAAATTAGAAACGGATAATCTGAAAGCTGTGAAAAGATTATTTCTAACCACCATAGCCTCAAAGAATTCAATTTTCATGGGACATGAGAATACAAAATATGAGGATGAAGAGAAAGCATACAATGTCGTCAAGCACGAGACAGGCACGGTCGGTGGGGCGTCCGAAACGAAGGACGAGGACCTTCTCTAAGGTGTCTCTGATAATAGTATCAACCTCGTGCTTCTTCGTCAAAGTTGTTAAGACGAAACTCATTTTACTTCATAATCAAATTACAAAGCACAAATGCGAACAAGAATTGGGAAGGAATTCGAATTGATGAGGAAGACTAGCTTTTTTTTTTTTTGAACAACGAGGAAGACTAGCTCGCTTAGAGTAATTTGTAATTTCGTTTTAAATCTCAGGGCGTATTGTTGAATCCAGAAGCCTCTTTCTTTTGCGTTACAATCCCTCTACATGTTCACCAAAAAAAAAACTCGCTCTACAAAATGACGACGTTTCCTTTAGGGCGGTGGACAGAATTGACAGAGAAATAATTTTCTGATTATTTTGAGAAGTTATGCTATTTTAAAAAAAAAAATGATAGAAAAATACTGTCAAAATTAATAAAGACAAATAAGAATGTCTAATTTTAATAATTTTAAAGGTACTGATTTGTAATTTTGAAATATTGTAAAACTTGAGAAATTACATAATTACCTTTTTTTAATAAAAAATTCTCAACCCCCTTTCTACCCGCTAGAGCACAAGTGGTGGCGCGCAATGTTCTTTTCTTTCTTTCTTTTTTTTTTTTTTTAATTTCTCAAGAAAAAATTGTTAATATGGAAACTTGAAGTTTTAATATGCTAGGGGTGGAAACAGGCCAGGTCAGGCCCTCACCCTTAACAGGCCAGGCCTGTTATGTGGCTTGAGCTGGCTTTGTTGCTGTTACAGGCTAAAATTTTGGCCTGAGCCTAGCTTGTGGCCTGTTAAGAGGCTTGTATTCTTTACAGGCCGAAAACAGGTCAAATGCAAAACAAGCTAGAAACATACCTACAGTATACAGGCCGACAACAGGCCTAATGTAAACAGGCCGGAAACAGGCCTACAGTATACAGGCCAACAACACGCCTAATGTAAACAGGCCGGAAACAGACCTACAGTATACAGGCCGACAACAGGCCTAATATAAACAGGCCGAAAACAGACCTAATGTAAACAAGCCGGATAAATATTAATTGATGTTTTTTATAAAAAAATAATTATTTTTAACAAGTAGGCACATTAGGCCTAATGAGGCCTATTTGGAGGCCTAGGTCCGGCTGTTAAAACAAAACAGCCTTAAAATAGGCCTTAGCACGGCCTTTAGCTTTGACAGCCGAGCCGTGCCATTGGCTCCCTGGCCTATTTCCACCTATAATATGCATACTAAAGTTGTAAATACTGCAGTTGCAGCTCCAACGGTCTCATATATTGCTTACAACTTTAGTATACATATTAACAACTTAAGTATCCATATTGACGACTTTTGCTTGAGAAATTCAAAAAAAAAAATATACGAGATTGTCAAGGCTTGGTCAACTCTATTTACGACTTTAGTATTCATATTAACAACTCAAGTATCCATATTAACGATTTTTCTTCAAAATTCAATATATATATATATATATATATATATATATATATATATATGAGACCTTCCAAGCTCCAGTCGACTCTATTTACAACTTTAGTATCCATATTAGCAACTCAAGTATTCATATTGATGACTTTTTTTTTTTGAAATTTAAAGTAATATGATACCACCAAAGCTTTGGCCGACCCTATTTACGACTTCAATATCCATATCGTTAACTCAAGTATTCATATTAACGACATTTGCTTAAAAATTTAAAAATATATGAAATCGTCTGAGTTTCAACCTAACCCTATTTACAACTTTAGTATATATATATTAACTACTAAAATATTCATATTGACAACTTTTACTACAGAAATTCAAAAAAATATGATATCACCGAGCTCTGACCAACCCTATTTATAAATTTAGTATATATATTAATAACTCAAGTATCCATATTAATGACTTTTTCGAGTAATACAAAAAATATATGAGACCGCCAGAGCTCTGGTAGCCAATCGCCGGCAAAGTCACCGAGCTCTGTGATGGCCGCCGCAGTCACTGTGTCCATAGGCGGATGCAGTGCTTGACTTGGGGCAAGTGCCCCCTTAAAAATGACACGTTTTTAAAAAAATTATTTTAAAAAAAAAGTAGGGTTAAATCCAAATACTAGAGAATCCTTTCGTATTGCAGAATCAAATAGCCAGCTTCTCTGAATCAAAGCCATTTGTTTAATGCCTTATATTGAAAAAGATGTATTTATAGCATTAATAATAGGGCAATTACGATGAAATTCCAAAAAATAAGGCTTAGAAAGATGATATTGTAATTATTTTTATTGTAATATACTTTTGTTATTATAATATATGTGCTTGAACTTATTTAGTGCCCAGCCTTGCTATTTTTAATAACACTTTTGCTATTTCTAACCGTACTTAGCCTTATTTTTTCCTTTATATTCTTTTGTTTTTTTAATGTATTTAAAAATTTTCTTTAAAAAAATGGGGCGCGCCCCCGAACCCCCGAGTCCCCCTACAAATTGTGCCCCCCTTCCATAAATTTCTGGATCCGCCCCTGCCTGCAGGGACGGACCTTGAGATAAATATTTGGGGGGGCCAAATGTATATATAACTAATTAAAAATTTTATAATTATATAATATTTTTAAAATATTCAGATTTATAATAAAAGTATTGAGCTATTCAGAGATTTTATCGCTTTCCAAATAATCTATAAACAATTTAAACAATATAATTAACTATTATCTTGCTAAATATAAATATAGAAAAAAACTCATTTTTCAACCTCTTTGGTATTAAAATACAGAAGTTCAGTATATATGTTCAATGACAATTGATAGTTTTGACAAAAAATGACAATTGAAAGGAAACGATGTCATTATCAAATACATGGATGCAACTATGTAAAGTTTGTACATAAGTATAAAAAAGCATTCATTGAGTTTTTACTTATAAAAAAATTCTGAACATTTTTATGGCCCCCCCTTGTATTGTCCAAGGTCCGTCTATGCCTGCCTGTGTCAAAGCTCCAACGACCAGATAGTATTTTCCTGTCTTTTCCCTTTTTTTAAATAATTAGATTTGGATTTTGAGATAATTAAGATTAATTTTTTTAATAACATTACTGGGTTACCCCATCGTCATGCCTAACATATTGAAGTTTTTTGTTTTTTTGCTCGAAACATATTAAAGTGTTACCGACACGAAATATAACATACATCACTTCTAAAGCCCTTTTAATTTTATATTATCCACTTACAACAATTGGCTATATCACATGGCATTATAATATTCATTCATGAACTTTTGTCCTTCAACAAAAAATCTCCTTTTATTTCTTTTTTCAAACAAGAAAGATCTCTTCAAACATTAGACTTCCGAAAGATTTTTGTAGTGATCATCCAACCGATTTTTATAAAATAAGAGACCTTGTTTCCCAATATAAATATAAAGAATAGGATATTGTCAATACCAATTTTGGTTATTATCAATGTCACCTGTCATTTTTGTCACCGTTATACCAAAACCTCAATAGGAGAGAAAAATGATAAAGGTAGATAAGATTCTAATCAAATTGTGAAAAAAATAGTAGCGACATTGGTAGTAACAATATCCTATCCCTAAACATAAATATGAAAATAAGGAAAGTAACATCACATGTGTAATTGAATAATCTAAATATAATATTATTAATCCTACGGAATAAAAGAGAGTACAAGAGGGCTTTATATAGGTAAACTAATAAGCTTACCATAATGCCTAATTATATAGATCTAACCGTAAACCCTAATTATATGGATTTAACTGCAATCCCTAATATATTTCCTAACACTCCCCCTCAAGCTGTAAGTAGCTTGCACATACAACAACTAATCTTCAAGAAAATAATTATTCATAGCCAAGAACTTAAACAAGGTAATAATCTACCAGCTTCACCAGGGCTCGAACAACAAAGAGAAAACCAAATCAGAGTAGAAGATGCAACAACCAACGGTCTTTCAAGGAACCAAATAATACTCCAAACATCTTAACAGAGACAAACACCAAACGGCCTCACCTGAGACCAAATAATACTCCAAACATCTCATCAGAGACAAACACCAAATAGCCTCACTTGAGACCAAACAACCAAACAATACTCCAAACGTCTCACTAGAGACAAACACCAAACGGCCTCACCTGAGACCAAACAATACTCACCAAATGGACTCATCTGAGACCAAACAATACTCACCAAACAAGTCCCACCTGAGACTAAACAATACTCACCAAATAGCCTCACCTGAGACCAAACAATACTCCAAATGTCTCATTAGAGACAAACACCAAACGGCCTTACTTGAGACCAAACAATACTCCAAACGTCTCATCAGAGAACAAATGATCTGAGCTCTTCTTCCCTTTCTCAATTGCTTCTCTCACCTTTTCAAACTCGACCCACAACACTGTGATGTCGAAGATCGAAACCCAGAAGAAGCTTCGGTGCTGTGACAAAGTGAAGATGGAGGCAAAGCTGAGGAAAGAATAGTAGCTCTCGACGGAGGACGATCAGATTCGCGATGGAGAAGGCCGCAAGGGGGGCTTTGACACAATTTCTCTGGTTTGAAGATCAAGAGCTCTCTTCCTCTCTTCTCCCTTGTTTAGCCACTTTCACAGTTCACTGAACAGTACCAAACTCGTTACTGTTCATGCTACAATGACAGTAGCTACCGAAAAAAAAACAAATTAGCCCAGAACAAACTTAAAGCTCTGATACTATGTAATTGAATAATCTGAATATAATATTATTAATCCTATAGAATAAAAGAGAGTACAAGGAGGACTTTATATGGGAAAACTAATAAGTTAACTGTAATCCCTAATTATATGGATCTAACCGTAAACTCTAATATATTTCCTAGCAACATGTATACAAGTTTCATGGAACAGTCTTCATTTACAACCAAAGAATAAATCAAACTTACACTAAAATCAACTTTATCAAACAATGATTGTATTTTTTTTTTTGATATAAAAGCTCATCCACAATCCAAAGCGGGCGCTGGAGCCCACCCACAAGGCATACGGGACGAGAGTACACATGTCTCCACCTCTACCGAGCGTTTCCACTGTCCTAGACCCCTAGGATGCCTCCCCCAGCGCATTGACCAACGCATGGATCGAACACCCTCCCTTGAGGTGAGAAAGTCCGTCCCATTTGTCAGTTGAACCCAAGGACGAGGAGACAAAAAGTATAATATTAAAAAAAAAAATAACTATAGGCTCAACTAAGAGAAAAACTTTAATAAAATATTTTATTTTCAATATTACGATATAATTGTGAAAAAATATTTTTTAAAAAATTTATTTCGTCAAAAGAACTTTTTTTTTTTTTTGCTCAAGTCGTCAAAAGAACTTAACAGAACAAATAACAAAGTGTAGTCCGCAAGACATATATAACATTTTTTTGCTCAAGCAAGACATATATAACTAGCGTAACCTGAAGACTATGATTCACGAATAAAAGGTACTTTGTGCTTGTTCCTCTAATAATAATATTCAAAATCTTATAAGCAATCATTTCTTTTAAATCATGAAATCTTGTCTAGTAAAATATATAAATAAATTTTATATAATATTCAAAAATCAAGTTTTCAACTTCGTTTCAAAAGCCTTATATGTGTGTATAAAATAAATCAAATCAAGATAATATCAAGACAATACAATCTTATTAATTTATCACTTTATACAAGGTTTCATAAATATTTTATCATACTTCTCTCAACCCGTTTTCACTCCTATGTCAATGAAAAAAAGTATTAGAATTCTCTTTCCATACCACATGTCTATAATTTTTTTTAAAAAATCCATCTGATTGTACAATTCATAAGTCAATTGCTTTCCCTTTTTTTTTGGTACAGAAGTCAATTTACTTGATGAACGATGACCCACGAGGCCCTCATGGGAAAGACAAGGCCCAAGCTCCATTGTAAAAGAGTTGTATTTATAAGTACCTGTGTAAGTACTATTTGAGAGGTATGCTCTGACCTGAGTGCATTCAAATGTTGAGGGGGGAAAATTGAAACTAAGTCCCAATTAATTGACTTAATAGCAATCACGTCTCTCAAAATCATCAAATTGTAATGAAATTTCAAGTGATCTAGGTGCTATTAATTCTAAATATGAAAGTTCAATTTTGCCCCCTTGCTCTAAACTCCATTGATGATTTTGAGGCACTTGATTGCCATGAAGTCTATTAATTAGGACCTGGATGCAATTCTCCCAGAAATTAAAGTTAAATAATGATCACATGAATATAAGTACTTTTTTTTAATAATAAATATATAATAAGTACTACGTGGTCAAGTAGCCCATTCTTTTGCACAAACCATGTAGGGCACAAAAGAGAATTGGATTATTATATCTAGTTCTTACACCATAACATTATTTTATAATTCAAACTCTAAATATTTTTAGTCGTCATCATCAGCGAATGCTAGCCGTGCAGAATATGGTAATTACCAGCACCTATATGTATAAGGAAGAACTAATAAGAATACATCATAACCCTATGTGCAATATAACCCAACGTCCCGTAACCCTGTCATGCCAGAGGAACACAGACAAGGCAAGAAAGGAAAAAGGGTAAAGGGGTAAATCCACAGAGAATACAACTTTGAGATTCTTGAATACTGTCAGATCTAGTGATCATGATATTCAATCAATCTGCCCAGAAGTCAAATTCTCTGTAAACTTACCCAGCAAGAAACAGAAGTGGAGAATTACAAGTCCCTAGGTCCATCAAATGACTGAGTCTTTCTCAAATTCCAGTGGAGGCCTTCGTGTATGCTTCGCAAAAAGTCGTTCGTGGAGTCGACCTGACATGCCGTAGGAACAGGCCAAAGTGACATGCTGCAAACCAGGGCATCCCCAGGTGCCAGCTGCTTCCTGTTCTTGCCGTCGAAGGAGGCCCACGCAGGACTTCGGCTATTAAATGGTATTTGCACCCGAAGAGTGACGTACTCTGGTAATATCAATGGCCGAAAAGATAGTGAATGAGGACAAATTGGTGTAAACAAAATTCCTGGTACCTGCAAATTTGGAAAGAGCTTCACAAGTCACAACGGAGGTACATTCCAATGTTTACTGAAAGTTATGAGTGGTGAAAGTACTAGACATAGGAATGGCGCATCACAACTTAGAAGAAAGATAAGGTGACGAAACTTTTCTTAAATGCGCTATATGCCAATATTGATTCAAAGTAAGAATTTATTTTCAAAATAAATGAGCAAACAGAAACGACATTCTCATTTTCACACTTGGCCAGACTTTCTTCACCAAGAATTTTGCATCCACAACATGAATTTCACATAAAATAGTTTCAGCCTACTCCATCGTTCTGGTAGTTAAACAGTACATTTTAATCCAAAAGAAGTATTAGTTCTCAGGCAATTGTTAATTTCTATTTCAGTCTTCATGTTATACAAAAGGAAATGACAATACGAGGCAGCAAAAGACATTTGACGAGAAGAGAATCCCCACTGGAATATGGAGGACGATAGAAACATAACTTGATAGCCAAGTAATCAA